>JAOTAY010000009.1:23616665-23648301 GCA_025629805.1 Erythroxylum baracoense | reverse complement strand
ATATCTGCCAACTACCCGATCAAATTTGCCACAGTCGAACTTAATCTAAATAATTTCAACACTAATTTGAAATTTGATCGATTTAAAATTATTAATATAATTGATCAAAAGTTTGATGATATTGATAATGGCGAAAATAAGCAATTGAAGAACTAAACTGAATTTTCTCAGAAACAAGCCAACGCCAACAATAGCTATCACTTCCACTTGGCCTGCATAGCACCTGTTTAAGCTGGCCTTGACAACGGATAGCTCTCTTTAGCATCTGTACTTTTCTTCTAACTGGATCAAGAGGTAGTCGTCATCCAGCAACCTCGTAGTTACATGGCCTATCTGCATATGTATTGGACGAAGAAAGCGAACAAAACTTGGTGAACTGAAATATATAACACCAAATAACAACAGTTTAAGTGAAAATCTCGCTGATACATGAAATTTGAAAAGGTCCAATAATACTCAAATCTTATTCTTAACAAGTACAAATATTGTTTTCAACTTGGCGAATCGAAATCTATAGATGCAAAAACATGCAAGACGATGCAATCACAGACCACTGGCAGGTGATCCATCTAAAATGGAGGTTAATGATAAGCCTCCTATTATATGGCAGTACAAGCATACAGGGAAGAAGCATGGCCCAAAAGGCAAAGATTTGGGGGGCCCTGTCCAGAATTAGAAGGCTCGAAATATACCTGCTGACGTGGATAATTTGTTACAACAGAATGATATGGACAGCTAGCATCACGCAGAGAATGTGCCGAGGTAGTAGAAGATGAATATATAAGGTGACAAAAGGGAAAAAAAAAGAGGTAGAGAGAAATTTTATTAATGAACAGAGTGATTGGAGAGAATCAACTTCTCAAAATGTTGATAGGCGTAATGCAGCCACTCGAATAGCTGTTTATCCTTTTTACATTCAACAAAATCAATCTACAAAGTGTCATCTATTACATTGTTCTATTGCTCCTGTTCTTGAGTACTGTTTCTCTTGTGATTGTTGTTGTGCTGGTTCTTCATTTCTGCAGCCCAGTCAGGTAGGAGCTCTCTGTTCCTATCAGAATCACGGACCAGTATTATCATCGTTGAGTTGGTAGAGTCAGCAGTTTTTTCATCTGACTATGCTACACAGTCGTCATTGAGCTCGTCATTGCAGAAGAGAGAATGTCTTTTAACAGGAAATACAATTCAAGAATCACTGCTTTTATATTGTACACTTTTCTCCAGTGGTACAATTACAGGACCCTACAACGGCCTGTTTCCTTCGGCTGATGGCTACGTTGACCTTCTTCTGAAATAGGGCCACACATGGATGATGGCTGTAAGATCATCATAGTAACAATCTTATGTCATTTGCCGTGCAACAAAGAGTTGGGAAGCTTTGGCATGTTTCCAATAGCCGGATTTAAGGCATAGTTTCTGTCATAATTGTTTGCAGGTTTCAATTGTCTAGGAATGGGATTTTGAGCATGTTCCGTCCTGTAATTATTTTAAGTCCGAATTTATTGGGCTTTGAAGGGCTAGCTGAAATTCAGTCGAATGTGCTCCGAATAGTCCTGACAAATATAAATATTAATTAGTTTAAAATAAATATTATAGCAATGCCGCTTAAGTTTAACCAGTCATTTTGGACAGAGTGCTACTATTGCCCTTTGATGTTTTTTCCCCGAAAAGGCCCTTTGGTATTGGTGAAGAAGCGAGGGTTTAAGTGACCTTTTCGTTTCTTAATTATACTACTAATCACCGAAGCTTAGCATCACCCATATGACATGCATGCGTAAGGCCCTAATTATTGTCCTGACTACTCCAGTTAACTTGACCTTTTCACCTTAATGACATGTTCTACGCCTTATTTAACCACTAACTGGTGAAGATCCACTATCTGAATAAGCCTATAACCCTATGATTACATAGGTTTGTAGGGACAATAGCCTAATCTAAACCTATCTGTACATCGTATCTATTACAGATGTTGTCACAAGTGGGCTTCTCAGGAAAGACAACGGCAAATTCACAAAGGAAGGAAGGAAGGAAGGGAAGCAACTCTTTTCATGGTGTCATTTTCCAAATCTTTTTTAGTCATCATTTTCAAAAGACATAAGCAGGACATCTCGGAGATGGGTCCTTCATCAATCAATATTCTCCAATTAGGTGATTCATTGGAGTTAGGGATAAGGACATTTAGTACAGAATTCATTGCGTGTTAGGTAAATTTTTACTGAATTATTATTGTTGATGTTGTTGTATTAGCGCTAACTATAACTATGGTATAATTCGTACTTCTTAAGTAAAATTATTTTGGAATCTTTGTAATATGTATTGAATAATAAAATTAGGGGTTAAGGTTGAGCATGCCTAAAATCCACTCAAGGATGTAATTAGAAATTCTTAGGAGGATTAATATAACTCAAGCTTTTGTGAATGCACTACACTTTAGAGGAATGAGAGCCTCCAAATATTGGTTCCAAAGATAGCTATGATTGCCCATGTTTGTGCTTTGACCCCACCATCATATGGTTCGCCCATAGACATGTATGTATGTATAGTGTAGACTACACTTGGTCCCCCACCACGCACCATTCCCATACCCCCCAATTTTGATTACCTACTCTAAGCACTAAATTGGTTGTCCAATTAGGGTTCTAAAACACGCCAATTAGAGGGGATATTGTAATGCTAGTTAATTTGGATTGGTAATAGCTTTTAGCTCATCTATCCAATCCTTTGCCATTCATATGGATTACCATGTGACCCAACGGTACTCATAAAGCAAAAGGCACTAATGGTCATAATATAATGGACTTGCCAATTTCCAAACTAACCAATCACGTGTCTCTTCAGTTGAGTTCATTTCAATGTTAGACCTAGGATGGAATAAGTTAAATGAATGATGCTTTGCCTCAAAGGAACTACAAATCCAAACATTCCATTGTGTGTGTGTGTGTGTGAGTGCAGAAACTTATTGTCTCCACAATCCCTTTTTTTTTTAATACTTTCACAACATAACAACCGGACCACAACCTACTGATTATATACATTTTTAATTCATAAATTTGTAAAATCAAACTAAAGCACTTAAATTCTTATTGCAAGATACTCCAATAATACATTGGTAATAAGATTATTCTTGTGCACATTTAAAAGTTGGCTGTAATTGCATAGTTAGGATTGATAAATTGATTATGCCCTGAAATTAAATAATCAAATTTTAATTTTAAAAATGACTTAATTAGTCCGAACCGATTAAAATAAACGACATTTTTTAGTAAATTATGTGAAAACATCATCATTTTAAATAGAGATAATAGTTAGTCCAAAATTCAATCTTGTCATAAATCAACAAGTTAAACTTATTCACATCGGGTTTTAGATCAACCGTCCTCTAATCAACGGATCAAATTTTAATTAATCCAATTTTAAATTAATTTTAATTTTAAAAAATGACTTAAGCAGTTCAAACAGATTAAAATAAATAACATTTTTAGTAAATTATGTGTTATTTTAGAGATAATAGTTAGTCCAAAATTCAATCTTGTCCAAAATTAAGAAGTTAAACATTTTCAATAAAAGAACGTTAATTTTTAAGGGGTTCAAATTACCTAATTCGAACTCAATTAAACTTAAATCGTGCTTTCGGAGAGTTACGATGTAGTGTCTAATTTTGATTCCAACTTATTCGATTGAATTGGAATAAAACTGTTTGGGAAGAACTAAATATTGGATTGAAGTTGGACTAAGAAAAAACAAAATATGGAGTTGGGTGGATTGCCATCCGTGTGTGTAATCCAACTTTTTGCGATAAGGAAAGGCATATCAGAAGAAAAGTAAAGTCACTTGGCCACAAATCCTCTAGTTCCTGTGTTGCTTCTGTTTCTATTTATAGCCCAATCTGGTTGATTTGTAAATGGAGAATCAAATCAATGTCCTCAACCTGAACCCCACAAGTGTAGTTTCGGTTCAGATGGCAACTTCAGCTAATCGATTTCAACATTCTCCACAACCTCGATCCAACGGCTAGGAACCCGTCAAACATAAGTCAAAAAGTGGATCATTATTTTTTGTACGGACGACTTCAGATTCCAACTCCACCGATCCCTTAATTATGATTAAAAAGAACAAACTATAAAATATATGTCTGTAATTAGAGTTTTAAGGTTATAGTTATAGTGGTTAGTAGTTAGTCGTTACTATGTTCTTGTCTCTCTTTTAAGGTTTAACAGCTAACTATAATTAACTCCTTTTCTTCTTTTTTTACTGAATAAAAGTGTTTCATTATTAATTAAAAAAATGCTGTCGTTTTATATTCATTTATGCATAAAACGACATCAGTTTAGAAAAAAAAGAGGTTAGAATATATTTAAAACAGAGGATATGATGCCAAAAAAACAAAAAGCTCTCGTCGTAACGGACAAAATTAGTAGCGTTGACTTTCAATAAGGGTAGGTAAGAATGAAGTTCTTAATGAATATTGACGTCATTTATATATATTATTAGTCCATTTTAAATAATTTATGCTACTAGTCTTTTTTTTAAATTAGCGAAATAATTAAAACCCTTTTATAAAAATAATTTTAAAACTCGAATTTTGATTTTCTTATTTTTTTTTCTTGTAAAAATTACTATAAAGTTTGAATCTTAATTGTTTTATTTAAGCTAAAAGTGAATTTTCAATTTTAAAATTTGTATATAAATACAAATTGACGCTTACCATTTCAAAACGGTTAAGTTTAAATATAAAATATTTAAACTAAACTTTTAATAAATAAAAATTTTAATAGAATTAAAATTTAAGATGATGTGACATTTTTTACATTTTAAAAAAATATAAGATTTGAAATTTTGAATAATTTAATTTTTAAAAGGCAGACTTTAAGAATTGACGTTTATACAAAAAAAAGACTTATATCTCGACTATTTTTAAAACCTATTTATGAGATTCTCATTATATAAATTGGTTTATGCATGATAATGAAATCTACCAACATATTTGAAAAATATATAAAAAATTCATTTTAGTTAAAATTTTTATTTATTAATAATTTATTTTAAACGTTTTGAATTAGTAAAAACTCTTGAAATTTAAATTGTTTGACCATGAAGGCATTAGACACTTAAATATCACATCTTTTGTCATAAATCATTGATTGATTATAGTTTGTGAAGCAATGGACAAACTTTTGTGTTTTGTAAGTTTGTGGAGCCTAAACTAAAAAGTATAAAACGTGGGGAATCAAATTGGAAGTATGAAGTCCACTAAATTCCTTTTGGTGCATCTAATCCCTTTGTGTCTTGGGGAACTAAGAACTCAAAAAATCCAACGAACCTATATGATTGTCTTCACATGTTGGAACAGGAATTCCAATCTCCTTTTATCCTTTTCTAGGTACCCACATAACCTAACCTAATCCTAATTCTTGCTTGTATTTTAATCATCTTGTAGGGTACCCTAAAACCCACCTCAAGGTATGTTGGTTTGTATGTCCACTAATTGAACTATGATACAAAATTAGTCCAAGTATTACATTTAATGGTATCAAAAAAAGTTTCACAATTAGAAACAATCTTCCTACGACTTAAGAATAAGGTTGCGTATTATTAAATCTTTCTAAACCTTACATTTTGCATAATCGCTACCGAATATTGTTGTTGAAAAAGAGATTCACAAATATTATTAACAAATATGAGTGCGATTTTTCATAAATAATTTACAATTTTTACTCAATTTGGATAAATAAATTTGACCCATATTTTATAGTTTTTAATTATGAAAAAACAAATTAAAATTTAATCAACTACTAATTAAATTTTTTCTTTAAGTCTTTTTTTGAAATTTTCTAAACAAGAACATTAATCCCATAAAAAAAAGTTTCCAACAACTTTTGTTAACATAACTTCCTCAACAATGATTTTTTAAGTACTTTTCTTCAAATCATATTGCTTCTAAGTATTAAACAAAAAGAAAATAAATAAAAATGAAAGAAAATTTATACCTATTATTTCAATTATATTTATGTATATAATTTGAATATGAAAAATAAGTAGAATAGTGAAAAGAAACCTAAAAAAAGTAAAAAAAACTTAGAAAACTCCATTTTCGTAAAAATGTTAAACCCTCAACTTTTCAATTTAATTTTTAATTTTTCTGATTCAGAAAATAGAATAACTTATTAATTAATCGGTTAATTTTTGTACATTTATAAAATTTTATAAGCTAAAGTAAATAAATTAATTTTTATTTATATAATTTTTTAATCAAATTTCAAATTCCACCATTCTTATTAGTATAACTTTTGATTTTTTTTTAAAAATTCAGCATTAATTAGAAGTTTGAAAAGTATAAAGAAAGGAGGAGAGTAAGTGGGATGCCTCAAGGTTTTAGGGCAGCCACATGATTGGTCAAGGATTTAATTGGTCTCCGCATGGGGTGTACATTCAAAGTTCCTTTAGACCCACCAATCGTCACGTACCTTTGCAATAATATATCATGTGAGAGATGCCAACGAGGTCAACTCCTTCTCCTTCTTCTTCTTCGTCTTCGTCTTCTTCCTATTCCTCTCTCCCTCTCTCTCTCTACACTATTTTAATCACTTATTGTTTTTACCTTAATCTTAGCAAGTGGGAGAAAGGGGAGAGGAATTTCTATGTATGTGTGTCTTTTAATTTTAGAAGATTCCTCTCAAGATACTAAATCTTTATGCCATGCCCAGAAATCAAAAGGAGCTTTTTAACGCATAAGAATCAGGGAAAAAGCATCTGGAGCTGATGATGTCACTGTTAAGGTCTACTGCAGCGTTAAAACTCATGATTCAATATCATGAAGAGATCTAAATCTCTAATCCTAAAGGAATCTACAGATTGGATGGATAAATACCAATATGACTTACTACTTCAGTTAAAGTTGATTCATAATTTATATTTTTACACATCTTCATATGCTAAGATGACTCAAAATCTATACGAAGAAGCAAAACTATTTATTCCTTTGCACGAAGTTAATCAGAATCTTAGTGAAAAATGCCCCAAACGAACTCAGAAAAGAAAGATCAAAACAAGTTATATCCAAATTTCCCCTGTGATTAGTCAAAAGAGATGGTTAATTCAGGAAAAGATATGGGAATAAAATCTATGTTTGGGTTTAGTTAAAAGCGAAAACTACCTTTTACCTTTTTTTTTTTGGTTTTTTTCCTTTTTATCTCGATTCTCCTCGAAAGAAGAAGATGCATATGACCCCTCCTTTACTTCCATTACTTCGATTCATTTCACACCATCCACCACTTCATCATACTCCAACGTTACATTGCTTTAGATGCTGCATATTTTAACATTTTATCCGCGAAAATGACAATGAGTTAATTTATAAATTAGTCATGTCAATTTTTAAAAAATATTATTTAAATATTTTATCTGCTGACCATCGATAAAGATGATAATGAATTGAATGATGGGTTAGTCGGGTCAATTTTTTTAAAGATTAAAAGTATAAAATGACATTTTTTAATAGAGTCTAGACTCGAATTGTTCAGATTTAAGCCTATCTGAGACTCAACGCTTTTAAATAAAACAGTATCGTTTTGCTTAGAATAGTTAGATCTCGAGTTAGCTTAAGACTGAACTTAACTTATAAGCTAGCTCAATGAAAATACTTAAATCTAGATTCATGAGATGCCCTTTGCCATCTTAACTAACAATATGCTCGACTTGTTTTACTTTTTATTTTTATTTTGTTTTTATAAATTATAAATTATTTATTTTTACTTATTAAATATATTATTCACTATTAATTATTAACAATTGTTATAACTAAACACTTTAAATTTGTATTTACTTTAATTATTTATAATTAGTTTCAATTCTGAAAGTTTTAAAATTAAAATATAAGTTATTTAGTAAAATTATGTTAAATTTAAAATCGTAATATAAAATAAAACCAAAACCAAAGGACTCTTTAAACAACTCTTATATAGGTAAGCAAGTTCAAGTTCATGCGGTTGAGACCATATTGTACGACTTTGAATGAAGTCAAGTTAAAACTTAAAAAGGCTTATACAAGAGGCAATTTAAGGAGTATTTATAGTTGTGGATGCCTGGAAAGTGAACCAAATGGAACCTTACAAAACGCCGGCCGAAAGATTCCGAGAGGAAATAGGACAAGAAGATGTGATTACATGGTGATGTGTTGATGTGTAAAGTAAATTAAGTTCCATAAGCACCAAGAAAAAATTAAAAGTCAGTTCCATGGCAACGACTGACTAATCAAAACTTAATCTTATACTTAAATAAATGTTGAGATCTGGATTCCACTCCACCACTTTGCTTTTCTTAATATATGCCAACTAAATATATTCCCCGTCCGTGCGATCTCATACATTAGTCTAATAATTTGCACATCACCATCCATTTGCTTCAAAGAGGCACTCTTCGTTTGGACTTTGAATGCTACTTTTAACAAAGAACCAAACTACAACGTGGTAGACATTAAAACAAGCCAATACAGACCAATTATAAGACTTGTAAAAGTGTACAGGGTGATTTAGTACTATGCTCAATGTATCATAATGAAAAGTTCAGAAAAATGAATTATTGGTTGGTCCAACCAAGTAGTAAAAGAATTACTACTAAACAAAAGAACCTTATGACTTGTATTTTATATTTAGATTAAAGCTGTTGTTGTGCCACCTGATGACGAAAAAGAAAAAAAATGCAATATGCGTTTAGATAAAAGTTGATTGCTCGTAAATAAAAGAATAATAAGAAATATGTGCTGAGTATTCCAACCCATGTTAGTGCCCTCAATTTTAAGTATGAGCATAGTCTATTTTTCGCCCCTTAGATATGGTCGAGTTATTAGAGTAGGTAGGTATGAGGTCAAAAGATTTTGTGTTTGAATTTTCCAACTTACATTATCTCGATCGATCTGAAGGTTTATCCAGTACTTATTTAAAAGATAACGACTGCGGGTTCTTCCGTTAAAACAAAAACTATTTTTCATCAGCTTATTATTCACTAATTATTGTACTATATCTTGATTAAAAAAATTTAAATAATGTTTTAAAAATCGGACAAAAAATTAAATTGAATATTTAAAATTTAAAAAAACCAATTAGTATTAAATTATCATAAAATTAGTATACAGTTAAAGATTAAACAAAATTAAAT
The DNA here is from genome assembly GCA_025629805.1 of Erythroxylum baracoense. NCBI lineage: Eukaryota > Viridiplantae > Streptophyta > Magnoliopsida > Malpighiales > Erythroxylaceae > Erythroxylum > Erythroxylum baracoense. The sequence goes on along the minus strand of JAOTAY010000009.1, from coordinate 23,639,148 downwards.
AATTTAAAATATAATTTAAGAAAGAGATTATCGTTGTTTGTTGAAAAAATTAAATTTTAATTTAAAATTATTAAAATTATTAAATATTTTATTTACATTTATAAAAATTAATTATTTAATAAAATGGATAGATTAATTAATAATTAGTTGATTTTTTATAATAAAATAAACTAAACAAAAATTGATACTGATTTAAAATTTTTGTGATTGAACTAGTTAAATTGGTTCCATATTTTGATTTTAAAAAGATATTTTAATTATTTTATTTTAACTTTTACATTTTTTTATTCGCATTCAAAATAGAAATTTAGGGTTGACTTAAAGAACAAAAAAGAGAAGAAAATGGTAAAGTTGAGATTAACCCAGTAAGCTTGGTGTTTTACGCATGAAATCTTGTACGTCAACTTCGAAGATCCTTTGTTTCGTAAAGTAAGTTATCTGCTGGAATCTTTTCCTTTAATTGTTTTTTTACTTGGAATTATATATTCATATAATGTAATAAGTAATTTTAAACGCATTATTTATAGTTAGAAATATAAATATAAAAAACAAAATTATTTTATCAAAAATAACGTTATTTCAAAATTGTTTTTGAAAAAAGACGACGGGTCAGACACGAGCCGACTCATCTCGACCTGCCTAGTCAAGTCAAGCCAGAGGCAACTCAGACTCGACTCGACCCAACTTACTGATATTCTTAAAAATAATTTAATAAATTATATAATGTCTTAATTAATATTAGAGATAAAAATTTTAACATGTTACGAACTTTTGACCAGAGGGGAATTTTGAAGGCCCATACAGCGAAGTTTTCACTGTGTTTAAGAAAATGGAAGCGGAATGTCCTGCATCGAAAAAGGCAGGACAAGTGGGACAATGACACTTGTACAGAACAGCGACCAGACCACGTGGCCAATATCGACGTAATGACGTGATGAACTATGGGAAGGGACCAATTCATCTGAACAGGTATGAGTACGTACGTATACACATTTGCCCAAATCCCACCCAATCACGTGTTTCATAAAATTATACACAAGACAATTAATTCCTTTTATTCATTACACTCAAATTTTATTATTCCTACAAAAATAAAATTTATTCTAAAAAAATGAATCTATTATGTAATTTTAAAAATAAAAATTTATATCTTTAATTTTTTAAAATTACAATTTTATTTTTTCAAAAACTATTTTTAAACTTATTTTAAAATTTAAAAAGTACGAATTATTAATATTAAACTAATTAAATATTATTAATATATTTATTAAATTTAACTCAAACTAATTAAATTAGATTTAAATTAATATTCTAAAATAAAAGTTAAATTGAAATAACTTTATATTTAATATTCATATTTTATACGTTAAAGTTTAAAATAATATGATTTTCTAAACATTTTAAGATTTTTAAAATTTTTTTAAATTACTGAGAAAATATATATCTTTTATTTTTCATTAAAAAGTTAGAATTATCATGAAATAAATAAGAGGCGCGTGTTGATACGGGGAGAGTGAAGAAGCGATGCGCTTTTAAAAATCCAAAAACTGAAGCTGACACGTCAAAAACACACAAGTCCCCAGTTACCGATGCGGTCGAGTGGGGCCCACTGAACGAGGGCTACACGTGGACAATGCTCATTGTAGCAATCTCCAGGGCTGGTAATAATATCATAAAGCCTCAGACCAGAAACGAACTAGAATAAACAAAAGAAAGAAACGAATTTTTAGAGTAAAAAAAAAATACCCAACCCGTTTTTGCCTGCCACGATCCAGACAAAGAAAGAGACGGCGAGACGTTAAGGCGGTAACGGAGCCAAAGGATCAGAAGCCCGAATCGAGTAAAGGGTAACGGTGGTCCAGACACTGTTTGGTTTGTTGAGCACAACAACCAGCGTATTTATTGATGTGACGTGTAATCACTTGATTGAATCCCGCCGCCTTGATCAGAATCGGACGACTCGCGTTCCCTGTCGTACGGAGATCCCCTTACTCACCTGGTTGGGTTTGGTTAGGTGAATGAGCCAAAGAGTGTGGGACTGATGGGCGGAGATTATGGAAGGGGGGCATCTGGTTAATCCCACCCATCAAATCATGGGTTGGAGCTACTGTTTTTATTACCTTCTTTTAACCCTATATTACTTAATTTTATCTCCATATTTATATAAATTTTATATAAATATATCAATAAAATTTAATAAGATATAAAAAAAAGTGGGATATCATTCCTCAAATCATATCTTTATTCTAGTAAAATAAAAGAATTTAGTATATATAATTTCATTCAAAATTCAACAAATTTACTTTAAATATGTATTATTTAAAAAGTTAAATTTTGATAAAATTGTATTCAATTCAAGCAATCATTTAATTTAGTAAAATGTGTTATTTTATTATTAAGAGTTAATTGAATATTTTTCCAAAAATTCAGATTTACATAATTAAAAAATATAATAACAATAATAATAACAATAACACACACAATGAAATACAAAATTTGAGAATTAAAAAATGTAAATTTAAATTAATAAAGTTTATATGACATTTTCTTGAATTCTCCGTAAATCTTATTATTGAAAAAAGAAGAGAATTAAACCAAGTAAAAATATTATTTCAGTATTGGTGAATTTTATGCAAATAATGTCAAACTATACACGATGCATCTAAGTGGATGAATAAGTTTAGAAAAGCAAAAAAAAAAATGAAAGATATAAATTTGGACTTAGACCTTATTTAGTAAACATTGAATTATCTTAGTTGTTAGTTGATTATAACGACGATTAATTGATAGTTGATTATATCAGCTGATTTGATCAGCGAATGATATCAGTTATTTATTAAAGATGTTTGGTAAAATTAATTATTTAATATTAGCTGTTGATGTGTAAAATGATTTATGAGGTTATGATTTTAATAAAATTATAAGTGAATGGATATTATATTTTTTAGTATTTCGTTGAGTATTCTTATAAAAATTTAAATTTTAGATATTTAATTTACAAAAATTAAGTTTATAACTTTAATGAAAAACATAATAATAATAATAATAATAATAATAATAATAATAATAATAATAATCCAACGTTAAATTCTCTACTAATATGAATGATACAACGAGTTACATGATATTAGTATTTTTCATATAATACGTATGAATTTTATTATTTAATAAATTAAAATATCTATAATTATAGTATGAAACAGATACGATATATAGTAGTTATATACTAAAAACATGAATTTGATGTGACTCTTTATATTCAAAAACTTAATATTATGATATTTTAAAACATAAAATAATATTATAAAATTAAATAAAGATTAAAAAATTTAATTAACTCTTTTATTATATTGTTCCAAACTTCAGTATGATAAAAAAAGCCAGCTATGAAAACAAGCACAACAAACATAGAGAGTAAAATAAAGGGTAATATTATTATTAGGCAAACAGTTAACTCCAAAAGTTCTTCTTATGAAGTTTTTAGAAATTAGTTTATTAGAATTAAATAAGTTAACTAATAAGTCATTTACTAAATAGGTCAATAACCTTTTAAGACAGTAAAAAAACTAAAAATTAGTCAATAAATTACAAAACAACTAGTGCTAAACACCTCCTTAGTCTAGTTGGTCATTGGAAAAGTGTACAAAAAGCTTTGTTATATTCCGAGTTAGGGTGAATAATAAAAACCAACTAGGATTAGTTAATTAGTACTAAGAATAATTAATTAATCAAGATTATTCATAGTATTATGCTAATTGGTTCCTTCTACTTCTCCATCATAACCTTTCTATTTTGCATTTATAAAAATTGAAAATGGAAGACATGGGACCATGAAATTGTGGGGTTTGGTTTGGTTTGGTTTGGTTTTGTAATGCTCTAAGTGAACAGTGAGTGCTTAGTTTTTCATGGTAAAAAATGGGAGACAATTTCACAGCACAAAAGGACTGAGAACCAGAAAAGGACTACTGAGTAGAGAGACAGAGTCAGAGTGAAGAAGACCAGAGCACAGGAGTGAGTGACTACAGAGAGAGAGAGAGAGGGGAAGAGGAAAGGATTTCTATACAAATAGGCGTTTTGGGAAAAAGCTGTTTTAGGGGTTTGGTTAATATAGGTAACGTGAATTCTGGGTCTTTCAGACACAAATCTCAGCAGAAACAGCCAACAACCAACGAGAGAAGGAAGAGGAGTACGAGAAGACCAACAACAACACTCTCTGAAAAGGTGTTGTCAAGAAAAACAGCTGTTTTTGTGCGACTGAGTAAACCAAAAGCAGAAGAAGCGGTTTTGTAACTGAAACAGAGAGACGAGGAAGCACATAAAAACACTCCATTGTTGATGTTATTGTTGTTGATGGCCATTTCCCCCATCATGAAATGAAATCAATACCTTACATAACCGTCGTTTATCATTATTGACTTCTCTTTCTGCCTCATTAAACGGGCTTGCCTTTTCCTTTTCACTTTCTCTTTACTGGGTTCTTCTTCTTCTTCTTCTTCTTCTCTGTTTCTGATAGAGCTTTTGCGATTGTTTTGATGGCTCATCTTGACGGTATTCAAAGAGGCTCTTCGTATTCTCGACTGGAAAGAGGTGAGGATGCGAGAAAGATTTAGTCTTTAATGCGAAAATCTGTGGTTGTGGCTAAGAATTTTAAGAAAAGTTAATGTCTTCATACTTTGTTCGCTTGTGAGAAAAGAAAAAAAGAGAGCAGAATGGAACTTACGGTTGGACAATTTTAAAGTGAAAATGTTGGCCGCTGACAGAGAAGATTTTTAGATATTTTCTCGTATTAGTTGACTACTTGCATTTGGGGTTTTTTTTGCTAAAGTTTCTAAGCTTAAACCGCTAAATCTATGGCTTGAGAGCTTCAGTTTCTACCTTTTTCTTACGTGGGTTTTCTCAGCAACCAAACAGTGTCTGAGTCATGCCACCTTGTACTCTTGTAGGTGGTGATGATCTGTATACAGAACTATGGAAGGCCTGTGCAGGGCCGTTGGTGGATGTCCCAAGGCCTGGAGAGCGAGTTTTCTACTTTCCTCAGGGTCACATGGAACAAGTAAGCAATTCAGATTTCGAGATATCTCTTTTGATCAATTTGCAATCTTTTGTTCTGTTTCTTCGAAGTCTTATTGTTATTGGTTTATGCACGCAGTTAGAAGCATCAACAAACCAGGAATTGAATCAGCAAATACCGCTGTTTAATCTTCCTCCTAAGATCCTATGTCGTGTTGTTAACATTCGACTACTGGTATAGCTCCTCACTTTTTTCGGGAATTCTTGTTATGTAATCCCTTTCTTTGTTTTCTAAAAGGAGAACTTATTTACAGGCAGAACAAGAGACAGATGAGGTTTATGCTCAGATCACTTTGCACCCAGAAGCAGATGTAAGTGAATTTGGTTGTTTGCGATTTCCATTTCTTGTCCTTGGGTGGCGAGAGTGTTGTTGCTCGTGTATTAGTAATTTGCGTTTGGTTTATAGTGAAAGGAATCTAACTATCCAAGATGAACTGTCAACTTTTTTAATGTGTTGGTTAAACTTCATAATATGATTCATTTATGATTACCTATTATAGAAATGAGATCTTAGTTATAATGTGCTAAAGAGGTTTAGTTCATCTTTCCAGCAAACTGAACCGACAAGTCCGGACCCATCCTTGCCTGATCCCCCGAAGCCAACAGTTCAGTCATTTTGCAAAATTTTAACAGCTTCTGATACAAGCACCCATGGAGGGTTCTCTGTTCTGAGGAAGCATGCGACTGAATGCTTGCCACCTTTGGTAATATTTTCTACTCTGGTTGTCATCGACTTAAGCCTCAGGCTGGAGTTCTTACAATCTAGCTTTTTTATTTCCATAAGGACATGAACCAAGCTACCCCAACTCAAGAATTGGCAGCACAAGATCTTCATGGTTATGAGTGGCGATTTAAACATATATTTAGAGGTATATCTGAGTTTTCATCTTATAATTTTTCCGTATTCTGACTTTCTTAATACTTGAATACATTATAGCATAGCAGGTGAATGTGCAGTATGACTTTTGAACCTTTTTCATGTTACCTGTGGCTCATAATCAGGTCAACCACGAAGACATTTGCTTACTACTGGTTGGAGTACTTTTGTCACTTCCAAAAGGCTGGTTGCAGGGGATGCTTTTGTGTTCCTGAGGTGGATGATTCAAATGCTTTTTGACTTTTTAGTTCCTTTTTCCCCTCCTCAAATTAAACGGTCCATAACTTATTATTTGTTTTCTAGGGGTGAGAATGGGGAACTGCGAGTTGGGGTACGCCGTCTTGCTCGCCAGCAAAGTCCGATGCCATCATCTGTCATATCCAGTCAAAGCATGCATTTAGGAGTGCTTGCTACAGCCTCTCATGCAGTTACTACACAGACTCTTTTTGTTGTGTACTACAAACCGAGGTTTGATCAATAATACGTCATTAGCTCTTTGTAATTGGCCTTTATTGCTTAACATTTAATTCTTGTGGATCTTATGTTCATTTCTAGGACAAGCCAGTTTATTATTGGGTTGAACAAGTATATTGAGGCTGTCAACAATGGGTTTTGTGTTGGCATGCGATTCAAAATGAGATTTGAGGGTGAAGATTCTCCTGAGAGGAGGTATATCTTCCACGTTTTTTCTTGTTGCTTTGATAAATTGAATTTTTCGGTTGAACTTTTAACTTGACATAGTAGCTGTTTGATCAGATTCATGGGAACTATTGTTGGAGTTGGAGACATTTCTCCACAGTGGTCTGGCTCTAAGTGGCGGTCGCTCAAGGTTGGCTTTAATTTTGTACCTGACATCTGAGCGCTGACTACCACATTTATGTGTGTTTTATGCTTATTTACCTTTTATTGTGTCCCTTACAGATTCAGTGGGATGAACCAGCAACAGTTCCAAGGCCAGATAGAGTTTCTCCATGGGAGATAGAGTCGTTTACAGCTCCTACTTCCTTAAACTTGGCTCAATCAGTTGTAAAGAACAAAAGGCCACGCCCCGTGGATATTCCAGCCTCTGGTAAAGGAATATTTAGCTTGTTCTTATAAATAAAATCCTGCTGATTAATTCTTCTTGAACTTTTTGGACTGACTAGAATTTATGAATTGGTATCGTTTCAGATGCTCCTGCTCTCTGGTATCAGGGATCAACTCAGTCCCACAACTTAACACCATTATCTGGTGCTATTGAAGCCCAAAACAGTGAAAGACAAGGTGTGTGGTCAATGAGGCAGAAGGAAATTGATGGCAATATTGTTGGCAATGGCAGCTGCAGCTCAAGGGTCTGTCCTGAGGGTATCTGCTCTTCGCCCCACATCAATCACAATGTATCTTTCAACCTTTTTCCAAATTCAGCTGACGACCACAAAAGTATAACAAACCGATCTGTTATCTCTGGTTATGCCTCTCCAGTACCATCAAGGCAAAGCAGTGGGTTGATGCATGATCATGTGGAGAAGGGGAAGAAATATGAGAATACTGTGAATTACCGGTTATTTGGATTTGATCTGACAAAAAGTCCTATTGGTATCTCTCCTTCAGACAAGGAACTTGTATGTCCAATTACTGATTTGACCGGCACTAAAGGATCTGTTTCATCTGGAATTGATACTGATCGACCTCAAACTTTAGAAGCTTTGAAGTGTTCAAAAGAGCATAAGCAAGCTGTATTGGATACATTAACAAAGGAGATACACATCAAGCAGGAATCTACCAGTTCCACAAGAACTCGTACCAAGGTAAAAAAGAATTCGGTTCAACTACCTGGTATCCTGATAGTTAGCTGGTTTATTATCAATTTCTGATAAGGCAGGAACATATTATCTGATGCAGGTGCAAATGCAAGGTGTAGCTGTTGGTCGTGCTGTTGATTTAACTGTCTTGAAGGGGTATGGGGATCTTATAAATGAGCTGGAGAAAATGTTCGAAATCAAGGGCGAGCTGTCTACTCGTGACAATTGGGCCGTTGTTTTTACCGATGACGAGGGTGATCAGATGTTAGTGGGAGATGATCCATGGTCGTAAGTAATTCAGTCTCTCACAGTATTCTAACATTATTAATCACTTTGATTCCATGTATTAGTTAACGAAATGTTTTTATATTTTTACTTGCAGGGAATTCTGTAAGATGGCCAAGAAGATTCTCATTTGTTCTAGTGAGGAAGTCAAGAAGCTGAGGACAAAGAACAAGCTTCCTGGATCATCATTAGAGGGTGAAGGGACTGTATTAAGCTCAGACTCTTAGCATAACTCTGACGTCTAAACGATCTTGTAGTCCTGTTTTATATGTTCTAATTTTCTTTTCCTTAGTGGGGCGGTGAGAGGAGTGGTCTTTTTGGTAGTTCAGTTTGCTCGTGTTTTTTGGGAGCTTGGACTATAGGATGGTGTAATGGGGAGTAGAATTCTGAAGGAAAGCATATTGGCATCTAGTGCAAGGTTTATGCAGCGTAGACTTTGTCTCAGAATTGGACAGAAGAAGGGGGGAACTTAGGATTAGAAATAGAATTTGTGTATATTGTGGATTGGTGTGGACTTTTAATTTAATCAACTTGTAAAAACATACATATAATGCTTGTGTCATGGTGTCATTTAGTCTATTGTTTTGGAAGGTGTGAGCATTAGCTTTCACCATCATCAATACCTGTAACCTGTCCTCTGCATCAGACAGCTCCTGCAACTGCAAAAGACGGTTTCATCAGGTTTTTCTTACCTTGAGCTCCTTTAACAAGTTTTTTTTACCTTTGGGACCATTAAAATGGCTTGAGATCCTCTTCTCATGGGTCCCCTGAATGTGCAGTCCTAAACTTTTCACACCTTAATAGTTGCTTTTGCTCATGGTCCCATACCCACATGTTACAGGCTCTGAGTTGAGTCTGCAGAGTTGTAATTGACCAAATTCAGAGCCAGCGAGGTGGTAGACCCACTTTTTCCTCTTGGATGGTGATTTTTTCTGTTCCAAGTACTACCGGTTTGTATTTTGTAATATTAGGCATTCATATTGAAGTTAAGAGCTTTAGGTCCAAGCTCCTCGAGGCAAGCTCCCATATGCATAGGGCAGGCGTGGAAAAAAAAGAGGCTAGTTTAGAGATTGACTTGAGAGAGAGAGAGAGGTTGGTTCTTGATTGTATCTTTTGGCTTTTAAGTAAGTTTTCTAAACTGAAGAGGCAAGAGTTGCTTTCATGGAGATTGTATCTTCCAAAAGTAGGAGATGGTTTCATGTGGTAATGTTGACAATGAAGAGCTTTGAAAAGGTGGAAGTAAAACAAAATCTTGGTGACAACGACAGGGGAAGATCCGGGGAACCATTTCTACCAATTTTCAAGTTTCAGTTTCAGATTCTTCCGTGGCTCAGAGAGAAGGAAATTTGATGGAGAAAATTGGTTGTGCGACCAAAATTTCATAACTTCATTCATACTAAAGAGCAGTGGGTCAAAAATGATGGGAAGTTATAAAAACATACATGAATCAATGAATTTCAAATTATTCTCACCAAATTCTTGTAAAAGTCTAACGTTTTAAAAATTAGACCGAAAATTAAATCGATAAAATAATAGGTTTAAAAGTTTAATCGGTATTATATCATTATAAAAATTGGTATATATTAAAAATTAGTTTATTTTAGTTTATAAAAATTAGTTAGATTGTGAAAAGTGGTCGATAAATTAATAAATCGGCTAGTTTTTAATAATAAAGGATATTAAGGTAAAATGAGACGAATAATTAGTCATTTTAAAATTTTTACAATTAAATTGATCAAGCTGATTTGATTAAAATGATTTGATTTTTTAATCTATCCAATTTATTATGAAATTTATAAATAACTTATCAAAATTGAAATAGTTCTTAAGTTATGGTTTGAAGCTCTTAAAATCTTTTTTTTTGGGGTAAAAAAGGACGGAGGAGAAAGAAACTAACTCCTCAAGAACGCAACAGAGCGTTGATATCTTTGGAGAATCTCTCAAAGCCCCAAAGGCGGGTCTGGTCAAACCTCTCAATGATCATCACAAGAGGACCCAATTTTGGCAAGAAAATCTGCAAACGTGACGAATGGAGTAGCACTACTGTCTACCTAAAAGTTCCCTAATATCCTTAATAATAGGCGGAAGAGGATGGAAATCATTAGAAGAATCAAGTATAAGGTTAATAGCCTCTAAAGAGTCTGACTCCACAAGGAGTTTTCTGTAACCGGAGTGCCAAGCAAACTGAAGACCACACCGAATCACCTGAAGTTCCGTAACCATAATAGTTGTAAACCCAATTGCACTTGAATAACCCGTAAGCCATCTACCAAACTGATCCCGAAATAAACCACCAAACCCTGCTTTCCCTGGATTCCCCAAAGCACTACCATGCGTATTAAGCTTAGCAAAATTTTTGGAGGCATCTCCCACACAATCCACCTAGCTTCCCGGTTCGTGGAATTTGCTTGAGCATTACTCCCTCCAAAAGCCATGAGACATTCATTGAATAGACTCTTTTGCCATTGGAACTGAGACATCATAGGCATCAACGAGCCCTCTACACTCTGTTTATACACCCAGTGACAAAGCGAGGGAGAGCTACTCTAAGAAGCTCTTATATGTGTAAGTCTCAAATAGAGTTCGTACAAACCCAAAAATACACTATAGTTATCGGGAACAATCTCTTTAAGGGTCTGTTTAGCTGAAGATTTAGTAATGGAACGAAATAGAATGTAACATACTTCTATCGTTTGGTTAAGGATTTCATAATGGGATGGGAGTGGAAAGCTTCATGTTACGTTCCATTCTATGCTAGACAGTGAAAATAAGAAACTTCCAATTTGAAGGTTTAGGATGGAACGTAAACTAATAAATACATACTATCTAATATACCCTCAATAATTTTTCTTAATATCAATTATTTCTTCTAGCCCTAACCCCCTTATATATAATTAATAATATTTTTATATTATTAATAAAAATTGTATATAATTAATAATAAAATAATAACATTTTAATAAAACTTTTTATTGATTAAAATAGAAAATATATAAAAATTTACTGTTTAATTGTTTGTATATATTTCTATATAAATAAATAATTTTTAAATATAAATCACATATAATAGAATAAAATTTATTAAATAACTAATAATAATATTTTTATATAATTATAATTAATAATAAAATAATAAAACTTTTATTAAATTTTTATTATTGTAAAATAGAAAATATATAAAAAAGTTATTTGTTACGGTTGTGCTTGACTTTTTGATTGGACATGATTTTTGTTTTAAATTCATAACATTAAACCTCTTGCAATAACCATTTTAATATCAGGGGTATAATAGTCATTTATTATATATTATATTCTTTCCATTTCATCAATCTTCCAAACAATATTTTACTACGTTACATTATGACCTCTTCCATCTCTCCCAAATAACTTTTCACTATATTACATTATATTCTTTTATAAACTGTTCCCTTTCGTTTCATTCCGTTCCCTTCCGTTTCATTAATCAACATCCAAACAAACTGGCCTTAAGTGATTGTAGGATGGCAGGAATTGTAAATTCTACAATGAAAGTCGTTGTTTTGATATTATCGGTCAACTGTAATAATTTCCAAAATATTGGTATATGATTTGTCAACCTGTATAACTGCAATTCCTGTGTTGACACAAGTGAGAAAGAAAGCATTTGCATCGTAAGTATCCCGCAAAATTTCCACTTCTTAAAAAATTATTATTTATTATTTATAAAAATGACATCATTTTAAAATTATCATATGAAAATATAAATAGGCATAATATAATAGAAGAATTTATGTATTAACTAAATAATATTATAACAAAATTCACACATGATATAAATATAATGTGACAGTCATGAAAAAAATATTAGTCTGATATGGTTCGACACATCATCTATATTAATAAAGAACTTAACGTCGGACTTTTATTGTAAAAAATTGGAATATTTTATAATACCTTTTAAAATTCGAGTTAATATTATAAAATTAAGTGAAATTTGTGATTTTTTTCCGATTAATCCTTTTAAAATTATCAAATTTCAATACGAAAATATTTTGAAAATATGAATAAATGGTTGAAAATATAAATAAATATAATATAATAGAAGAAATTATGTACTAATTAAGTAATATTATAAAAGATTAAATTTAAATTTTAGAAAATTTCAATGTAATTTGAGATTGTCCATTGCATCAACTTGGTTGAATATCATGTTTTAGTAGTATTAGTGTGAAGTACTCGGTTGACATAATTTGTAAATTATTGTGTCAATTTAAAGATTTACCTCATGCGTATTAAAAAGTAACAACTATGAATTTCTCCATTAAAAAAAAAAGTTATGGGAGGAACAAAAAGAACCCTTGGGTTGGTTGCTGTCAACAAGTTGTATAACAAAAGCCCAAATCATTTCAAACTACAAGTTTCTTTAAGAGTTTCGGTCCATCGAACTAAGGCTTCATCGTCAGGACTTAATGCTTAGTAGTCTGAGCCCAAGGGCCTGAAAGAAGACGTCAATGGTTTTTCTCCGTTGCTTGTAGGTCTCATGGTTGGCCCTATGTGTGAGATGTTTAATTATATAACTTTGTCTGTTAATTTTTTAATATTTTTTACAATTATTAATTTTAATATAATATTATTTTAAAATTATAAATAAATGAAAAGACCTTAGAGTTAAATAAAACTTTTTAAAACAGTTAAATCAGAAAGATCGGGATCAGATTTTCTGTATCAATTATAACGTTCCTATCATGTTTCATTAAATCTTATCTACATATTTACATAGACCGTTCCTATCATGTTTTATTAAATCTTATCTACATATTTACATACCGTTCCTATCATGTTTCATTAAATCTTATCTATATATTACCTTACATAAATGTATTGATGAGATTTAATTTAAGCCCTTAGATTAGAGATTTTGGGAACCAAAACTAGGTAAGTCTTGTTCTTCTCCGTGAGCAACTTACCACTCCTGAAGAATTCCTGCACTGCATTAATTTTGGGCTTACTTTAATTAGAAGCCCAAAGCCTTGGTGAAGGAGATTGAAGAAATTCATACTAAGGTTGATGATTTGAGGGATTCCATTGGTGACTACATGAGGAAGTAGCTTATCTTCGGGTCACAATAGAAGAAGACCTCAAGTTGATCACATGGATATAGTAAATCTCGCTTGGGCTGCTTTAATGGTAGTCTTTACATTTTCCCTTTCACTCGTAGTATAGGGCAGAAGTGGGCTTTAGAAGGATTATTAAGTGAGTTGAGAAATCAATTTTACAATTTCACATTTAATTATTAATTTCACATTTGATTATCAATTTTACATTTATATTTAAATGTTGATTATCAACTTTTAATTTTTTCAGTGACACCAGTACAATTCATTCACATCTTACATCTTCAACACCCTTATTCCAACACTCATCCTCTCACCACAATTCCACCTTTGTCATGCCTTAACTACACATAAATTTCATGTCTAGACAGGAAAAATTTCTGAGTCTCACTCAGAGGGAGATGACTGTAAGTGAGTATGAGCATCGGTTTACACAGTTATCTCGATATGCAGCAGAGATGATGCTGAGTGAGGTGGCTAAGTGTCGTCGGTTTTAATTTGAAATTGGCAATGGTAAAAATGTGGTATTTATGGGGGACAGAAACGTAAGTCCAATTAGAATAGTTTCGGCTTTAAAAGCAGTAAAACTAATAAGGAAAGGATGTGAAACATTTTTGGCCTATGTGAGTTGAAGAGGGTTTGACGGGGGAAGAACCCGCAAATAATGAAACTTACTTTCAATGCTCTTTAATGGTTCTTTTTCCTTCTTGTCTGCTTCTGCAAACTCATCGTCGTCTTCTGGTTTGGTAAGTAGGGAGACCTTTTGCATGGTCAGGACAGGATTGGACAGGACAAAATCCAAATGATATCTGAATCTAAGTAATATATGGTAGACCCACCTCGGCTTTACTCTCTTTTTAAAATGAATTCTGCAACCCAACAACTCCAAGAAAAACACGAAATTGTGTGGTGCACAAACACAAACAAGACAAATTCACCATTTCTGTGTATATATATATATTTATATCACTTCGTTTGGACACGTTATGGTGGTTGCTATGTTTTCGCTTTATCTTTTTGAGTAATGCATGATTTGCATGGATGCCCACATCAAAACCTAATTATGTTGCAAAGCACTTCTAGACTCTGTAGAATTGCTCCACAAGGCATTTGTTCAACAGTAGTAGGCAACTGTTTTCCCACACGTTTCAGTTTACAGATGGGAAATTCCAAGATCCTAATCCTTTAGTATGTTTGGTAGAAATAGAAAAGAAGGGAAAATAAGGACCTTAAAGAACATTTCATAAGCATTGAAAATGATTCCATTTGCTTTTCTTTTTCTTTGTTTCTACCTTTTGACTTCAGTGAAGTTAGTGGGGAAAATTTTCCAGCTGGTTTATCATAATTTCCATTCACATCTTTCCCACTAACAAGAAGAACTAATCAGCTAAGCTTGCTCATCATCTCGTGTTAGATTAGGTCACCTTAAGCTGTGGGCCTAAAGCACTCAAAACTCAGAGAAAGAAACAAAAGAGCACTTCGTAACCTCGAAAAAAGCATTCATGTTATCCACACGGAGTTTTTGCATAAGTTGACACCTTCTCTAGTTCTTGTCGAAACTTTAGGGTTTGGGTTAGTTGAATTTGCTTCTACTTAACATATTACATCGACGAGTACTGTGTGTTTTAGTTTTCGGATGCGCACTTAGTAAGTGACTTTGATAATACAAGTTAGAAATTAACGAGTACAACCGGACTCGAGCTTGTTAAAACTTTAAATTCAAATTAAGAATTTTTTTTATTTAACTCAGTATTTAAACTGAATTTGATTTGTTTACAGGATAAAAGTTTATAATAAAATATAAGACAAACTCTAACGTTTTGAAATGCTTTTTGTTTTCAAAACATTATAAACAAATTTCAAGCAGATGAAAAATTTAATAGGATTAATTTTGTGTTAATCAAATGTCACCTTAATATTTACTTGTGTTAGAGTAGTGCTCTAAAGGTAATCGCTTTTAACACTTTTGTACAAGCTTTATTTTAATTAATAAAGTGAAAGACAATTTTCGTTAATTTGATATTCATATTTATGAATTGTTGTCAATCTTAAATCAAGTTAATGAAGTCCATGATACAAATCATAGCATGAAGGAAATCATGATGAAATCATTATAATGAGATTCCTATTATGTGCAATTATGTTAGTATTTAAATTATCCCTAGTTATAGGATTAATGAGACAGAACTTTGTTAATTCGGATATACTAGCATATACTAGCATACTCCTTGATTTGATCAAATAGTGGATCTCATAAACTGTAAGCATGAGATGTTTACAGTTAATATGTGAATGCTTACTAAAAGGAGTAAGTACATTGGAGGGCCCGCTATGAGATTTTCATATGGATGATTTCTCAAATATTAGTGATTAATTTCATTATAGCAATAGTGCAAATATCCTTAGACTTGAAGTACTCAAGGATATCTTGGATACTGATCATGTGCTTTGACACCATTCCTTGTTGTCTCAAGACGAGGTTGCTCATAAGGTGATGATTGAGTATAGCTATTCGTATTTGAAAGTAATTAGGTAATCAATAAAGGATTAATCACTCCTGATAGAAAAAGATGATACCCATGACCTCTTGTCGTGGTCATTACTCAGGAATCTCTGGCCAGAGTAGATGTATCATGAGGAGAGTCTTTAATGACATAAAGAGTGATGAGATCCCCAGGACGAGAACTACTATCACTTTGACTAGATATGACATAGTTAGTTTAGTGGGAGTTGACACGTAGCCCGTACTCCTAACCAAGTGGGGTATGGAATAGTAAAAGGATGAATTGCATGGTAATTGCCTATAGAAAGGTTCGTAAGTCGAATAATTGACTATCAAAAAGTTCGTATGTCAATTCACTTACTTTCTGGTAAATTGGTATCATGAAACCATTCATAAATTGATCGGATTAAAAGATAATTCAAGTGGTCAAAAATTGAGAACCTAAAGGGTCCCACGCGATTGAGGAAATGTTTCGGGATAATATCGCGATATGATCGTGGTAAGAAATGTTGAAAAGGAATGGACGAAGCAAATATTGCATGGATGTCTAAGGTGGAGTCACGATCGTGACCAGCTAAGTCACGATCGTGACCCACTAATTCCAGCAACATATATAGGTCATTCTCATCACTTAAACATTGAGATCAATAGCTAGGGAGTCCATAAACGTTCTGGGCATTTAGAGGGAGTTAGAGGGAGAATTTCTTTGCATGTCAAGCAAATGTTGCTTGATGTTTATTGCATGTGATATAATTCTCTTTTATCCTTCCTATTGAGCATCTTACTTGTGTTTTCATCTTGTTTGGTGCTCAAACCTTCCCTACACACTATATTTCTTCATCTCTGCGTGTTCTTCACTGACTGTTGAAGGTGTTTGGTGTTTGCTACAACCCAAATAAGGAGAAGATTCAAGAAAGAAGGAGCATTTGAAAGATACATATGCTGTAATTTCATGTTCTTATATTCTGTTTATACATGCATATAGATTCTGGGTTCATAAAGACATCCTAGGAGTTAGAATTTTGATTTCGACATTTCCGTTGCCTTGTCCTGCACATGATGCATGATCCCGGGTCTCTCCAACAACATGAAATTATTTTTTATTTTTTAACAAAAAAGGTCCCATAATCATATGATAAGTGAGATCTATGGTCAAAAATATATAAAAGTGAATCTCACTATTACGTGACAAGTTTTTGTTTATTGTCAAAATTCTATAAAAGTGGATTTCACTATTACATGACAGCGTGACTCACTTTATAGTTAATATAAAAAGTAATTATGTGACAGCGGAGTTTATTTTTATTTAAAAAATATATAAATAATGACACATCAGTATTGACGTAACATTTAACTGACAGAGAGTTAATTTCATTAAAATTTTCATTCATCCGAGGTTTTTTTTGAATATTTTTAAAACATTAAAGTTTAACTTAAACGCTTTGTATCCTTAAAATTTAAGTTGTATTTTGTTGTAAACGTTGACATTTCAAATACACTTTATAAAATTCAAATTTAATTGAGCTATGAATAAATCAAATTTAATTTAAATTTAAACTTTTTACTATCTTTAATTTTAAAATATTGTTTCAATAAATAATTTGTTTAAAATATAATTATATAAATATTATCATGAATTCTCTATTACGATTTTCCTAAATAATTCTACAATTTTGATTGTTAAACAATTTGTCATGCCAAGGAAAAAGTGACATCTAACCTTTCCTTTTCCTAACAAGACTCGTATTCACGTTAAAATCACGTTCCTTTTCCTAACAAGACTCGTATTCACTAAAGCTATTTACATCCAAGACGGTGACATTCTCCGGGACTCAATAGATGGTATTCCGTCGATAATGTTCTCGAAACGGATACTCTTGGTGGCAAACAAGACCAAAAGCTTAACGGTGATTGTCAACCTCTTAAGTAGACGTGTGAATATGAACTCATTGCAAAACCGTTTGTTTGCTTTGTGGAAACCAAAAGGAGCTTTGAAATGCATGGACATTGAGAACGACTACATTGAGGTTAGCTTCAAAGATGCTAGCGATTTTTCTAGGGTTCTTGCTGAGGGATCATGGATCATTTATGGGCATAACCTTACGGTCCAGCCATGGTCGCCAACTTTTGATGCTTCCAACCCATTCCCTACCACCATTGTTACTTGGATTCGGATCCCAAACCTCCTAAGCTCCTTATTCCACAAGCCATTACTTGAGGAAGTGGGTGCCATGATTGGCAAAGTTATTCGCATTGATGAGCAAACAGTGACGGCTACCAGGGGAAGGTTTGCCTGTATGGCAGTGACAGTTGACCTCATAAAACCATTGATTACAAGAATTCGGGTCAACGGGCAAATAAAAGTAGTTGAATAAGAGTCCTTACCGGTGGTGTGCTTCCATTGTGGCATGTACGGGCATTTGAAAGCGAATTGTCCCAAATCGGTAGTGTAAACTGATCCGAGAGCGAGTACAACCCAGGCGGAGGGAAGGCCAATGGGTCTGGTGGCGCCGACTAAAGAGATGCTAGCGGCGGTGGAACCTTTCTGGCCATGGATGCTAGTTGAACCCCGCAAACAGAAACCCAACAACTATGGCAACGAAAGATCTTTAGCTGCGACTCGTGAGCTTCCCTCCAATGGATCTCGATTCACTGTGCTCTCCAAAGCTTCTGATGGCCAACAAGGGAATACAAATGGTAAAAGTACAGGCAATAACAAAGAAGAAGGACAACGGGACAATGGTCCTACTATTAAGGGGTTAGGCCCGGGTGCTACTACCACTTCCAAGAGAGTGGTCTGAACTTATAACAAAGGCAAGAACAAGGTAGGCTATATGGAAAATTCATTCCAAGGACTTGATTTTAATTCAGCTCCTTTTAACTCGCATGATGCCACAACTATTTTTGGAACTAAGTCCAACGATAATCAGGTTGTAATGGGCCAGAAACAAGGAAAGAATGCTCCAAAGGGACGGGGACGCAATGAGGCTGCGCAAGATGGGATCAAGTATCTGAGCCATGTAGAAAGAATAGGGCCACTTTTAAGCAAAAGGATGGATCCGGAATAGGACAAAAACCTATTGCGGGATCAACTAAAGGGGGCCACGTGATTGGGCTGGCCAAAAGACGTGGCAGATAGGTCAAACACATCCATTTGGACCCTGCACTACACACTGTTGTGCAGCTGGAACCAAACCTGGTTCAGACCACAAGGTCTAGTGAGACACAAACTGAAATTGTGAGGGAACCCCAAATCAAACCAGCGAATAAATTGAGCCTATAAAATGGAGCTAGTTCTTCTTCAGTGCCGCCTGATCCAGCTCCTACTCATCTAGATTTTAATGCTAACTGTGTCAATAACTCCGAAACAGGTAATAATTTAATCCTGGTGAATGATGCAGTAACTTCTATGCTATAGGAGTTGAACGACATTATGGACTCGGATGAGTTTGTGGAGGAGACTGTGCTCTCGGCCCAAGAGCTCAAACTGATACCGAAAACAGTTAATGATGCCATTTGCCAGTAAGTTGGGCATTTTTTGACCGATTTTTACATTTTTTTATCCTTAATGACGACTTTAAATATTTTTGTTTGGAATGCCCAAGGGTGTGGCCACCCTCGGTTTGCTAAAATTGTCAAAGAATATTCGAAGGAGCATAATCCTGATATTGTTGCTCTTATGGAGACTCGTTTAAGTAATTATAATGCTGATTCTGTTATTGCTAAATTAGAGTTTCCTCCATCCTACAGAGTGGAGGCACAAAGGTTTACAGGTGGCATTTGGATATGTTGGAATGATTCGGTTCAGGTTGAAATAATCTAGAATCATTTCCAATTTATCCACTGTCATATAAGGAAAAGTCTTCTACCAGAATGGACCTTTATCACTTTTGTCTATGGCAATCCCCAACAGGCGAGAAGGAGGATTTTATGGGAGGAGCTAGGTAATATTGCTTGCAATATATTTAAACCCATGGCTGCTTGCTGGTGATTTTAACGCTATTCTTTGTAGGGAGGAGAAAAAGGGGAGCAAGTCCAATAACTTAGGTGGTGACTTAGAATTCCAACATTTTATTTTCAGTGCCGGTTTAAGAGACATGGGTTTTAAAGGCCTATAATTCACCTTGTCGCGAGGCCCTCTTTTCGAAAGACTGGATCGGGCGCTATGTAACCCAGCTTGGGACTCGGTTTTTCCTTCTTGCTCTATCTGTCACCTTCCTCGTCTTAAATCTGACTATAGGCCTCTGTTGATTTCGATCGGAGAGGCGGGCAAAGTATCTAACTGTCCCTTCAGGTTGGTTAGCTCATAAGAAGTTCAGTAACCTAGTCCAAGATCACTGGCAGAAAGTGACAAACTTACCCGCCACTATAGAGACTTTCAAGGATAGAGCTAGGGAATGGAATAAATCTACCTTTGGTATCCTATCCCAGAGGAAGAGGAAACTCATTGCTCCACTTCAGGGGGTTCAGCGAGCTTTGGAGACCCACAGAATGATCAACCTTATTACCTTGGAGACTGAATTGCGGGTCGAGTTTGAGGAGATTCTCGACCAAGAAGAGTTACTCTGGAAGCAGAAATCGCTTATTGATTGGCTACTACAGGGGGATCGTAATACAAAGTATTTTCACATTAAAACCCTGGTGCGGCAAAAACATAACAAAATTGAGGCCCTCAAGTTGGATGAGGTGAATTGGTGTTTTAATGAGGATGAGTTGCAGAAGGCCATAACCAATTATTTCATGAACCTGTATTCGGTTGAGGCTACTCTTTCTAATCACCAATACATCAGTGGTAGGTTTCCTGAGCTCTCCCCCTCGGAGGTTGACTCTCTTAGGGCTCCTGTTCTAGACTTCGACATCCAGGAAACTATGTTTAGTATGGCTTCGCTAAAGGCTCAGGGGGTGGATGGGTTGCATGCTCAGTTCTTCCAGAGTCAATCGGAGATTGTGGGTCCCTCAATTTGCAACATGGTTAGAGGCGTTTTCTTAGGGGACCCTATTAGCCCTTTAATTAACCGAACGTTCCTAGTTCTCATCCCGAAGGTTACTCATCTAGAAATCATGTCCCAATTCCGGCCTATCAGCTTATGCTCAGTGTTATATAAAGTTATCGCCAAGGTTATTGTCCACAGATTGAAGTCCCTCATGTCGAAACTGATTGCCCAAAACTAAGTCAGTTTTGTAGTGGGTCGGCACATCACGAATAATACTATTATTGCACAAGAAGTTGTCCACTCGATGATGCAGAAGAAGGGTAAGGTTGGGTGGATGGCCATAAAGGTTGACTTGGAGAAAGTCTACGACAGAGTTAGCTGGGATTTCCTTAGAGATTCGTTGGAGGACGTGGGACTACTAGCTAATCTTACTGATACTATCATGCGGTGCGTCTCTTCTCCTAATATGCAAGTTCTCTGGAATGGCTCCATGTCTGATGAATTTTATCCCTCCAGAGGCATTAGGCAGGGGGACCCGCTCTCACCGTATTTATTTGTCCTGGGTATGGAAAGACTTAGTCAAAGCATCAAGGAGGCCGTCCATAATAACCTATGGAAGCCCATCTTCTTGGCAAAAAAACGGTACTTTATCCCATTTATTTTTTGCGGATGACCTGGTGCTTTTCTATCATGCCGAAATTAAACAAGCTGAGGTGGTGGCGGAGGTGTTGCTTCGATTTTGTTGTACCTCCAGACATAAAGTCAATGCTCGAAAGACGCAGATCTGCTTTTTGTCGAATACTGAGAGGGCGAATGCCTTAGCTATTAGCAACAAGCTAGGTTTCCAGGTGGTGGATGACCTGGGTATGTATCTGGGAGTCCCGTTGCCCCACCAACAAGTCAATACGAGCACGTACAAGTTCTTGCTTGACAAGATTAACAAGAAACTCAATGGTTGGAATGCTAGGCTCCTCTCCATGGCAGGTCGAGTTACTCTAGCCAAGTCGGTAATTGCAGCTATTCCGAATTATTTTATGCAGACTGCTCTTTTGCTGGCTAGTATCCTGACTGAGATAGAAAGATTGATCCGCCGCTTTGTTTGGGATATGAATAATTGTAAGGCTAAAACAACCCTAGTTAACTGGGAGACTTGTTGCCAACTGGTCCAAAATGGTGGTCTGGGGTTTCGCAAGCTGCGGGAGCATAATAGAGCTTTCCTTTGTAAGCTTGGCTTTGATATCTTGGCCTGCAAGGATGACTTATGGGTGCGAGTGGTGAGACAAAATTATAAGGTCGGCAACGATATTCCTAATGGTTCGGTTAAAAGTAACTGCTCGCTTTTTTGGCAGTCTCTTGCTAGAATATGGGACGAGCTCCAACATAATACTTACACTTCGATTGGTGATGGTAATAGTACTAGGTTCTGGTATGATGTTTGGATCCTGGAGCTGGGTCCGTTAGTGCACCATAAGAACCATGGGATTATGGTTCATGACTTGTGGAAAGTGGCGGATGTCACCACTATCTCCTTCCTCCTTTAGTCTTGCTTTATATTTCGAATATTTGCCCTCCTAACCAATTTGCAAGTCCGGACATAGTTGCTTGGACAGGCTCTAAAGATGGCACCATTTCAGTGTCGGCCGCTTATAATAGAATTATGGAGCCACATTAGGAGACCTAGTGTTGGGACCCATTTTCGGACCCCAACTATCCAGAATATCATAAAACGTGAGCTTATTACCATAACGTGGGAGTAATTCAATGAAAAACACCTTAACTATTATTAATTCATCTTCATGCTTTTATACCATAACATATCTTACTTATATGTTACCACAATTCCTATTCAAAATTCATCATCTTTAATCGATAGCTTTTTCAAGTATACCTAATTTCAACTCAATCTTATCCATACGCAAATTCATATGTCCACTCAAATT
>JAOTAY010000009.1:23603714-23616565 GCA_025629805.1 Erythroxylum baracoense | reverse complement strand
CAAAGCAAAACATGAACCTATCCACACTTCTCATGTACTGCTCGAAATTTTCTAAGAAAAGTTTCAGGGTCCAACATCCCGAGCGACATATGGCGACTCATTTGGAACCTCAAAGGTCCCCAAAGGAATAGGAATTTTTTCTGGGTAGTGGGTAAGGGAAGAATTTTTACAAACATGGAGCGGAGCAAACGTGGATTCACCGAGGATGCTTCGTGTCATATTTGTGGTCGGGCCCAAGAATCCATCCTCCATGTACTCTGGGATTGCAAAATGATTGAACTAGTTTGGAGAGATTTGGTACTCCAGCAAGACCAAGGAGTCTTCTTTTCTCAAACCCTCGTTGATTGGTGATTATTAAACATTAGTAACCATAGAAATGTGATTCCTGAGCATTTTTCATGGAATACCCTTTTTGGCATAGTTTGTTTGTTGGCATGGAAACAAAGGAATGACATGGTTTTTAATGATGTTGAGCAGGACCTTTGGGACGTCAAAGTTATGAGCTTGGCGTGGTTGAGGCATGTCAATGGGGAACGCTACCACACCAAATGTACGGCCAATCCTAGACATCGATAGACTATTAAGTGGACCCCTCTAGCTCTCAATCAAGTGAAGCTAAATACAGATGGAGCGTGGGAGAGCACGACGAGTATCAGGCCCGCAGCGGGTGTATTTCGCAACGCAGATGGTGCTTAGTTGATCGGCTATAACCGGTTTCTCGGTATTAGCTCAATAATGAATCCAGAACTTTGGGCCATTTTTTATGGGCTCCAACTTACTTGGAGTCGTGACTTCCGTAACCTCGTCGTGGAATGCGATAATAGTAATATTGTCAAAATGCTGAACAAACGAAATAATGCTTCGTCACCGAACAGGCTTATTTGTACCATTAATGACTACCTCAAGCGTGATTGCAGTGTCAGTCTTGTCCATAGGCACAGGGAAACTAACAGCGTAGCGGATCATTAGGCCAGGTTGGCCCTTGATGACACACGAGACCTCCAACAGTTCGAGAACTATCCAAAGTTGATGCAGCAGATCGTAGCTGATGATTTGGAGGGTCACGTCCGACGGCATGCTAGTACTATTCGACCGATGACTTAATTTTAGTTTAAGGGCTTGCCCTCACTGATTCTACTAAAAAAAATGAAGAAAGCTACATAACTGGTATGACTTAATTTTAGTTTAGGGGATTTTCCTCGCTGTTTCTACCCCAAAAAAAAAAGGAAGAAAGTTACATAACTGATATGATGTACCACCTTCTCTGTTTACTTGTCGGTATCTTATGACGTAACGTGCCTTTTCTTTTGACCAAGTCGAAGAAAATGGTTATTGTAAGCCAAAATGGTCTTATAAAATACATATTCTACAGTTCTCTGGTGCATACTCATCCTTTTGAGAATAGTTAATTTTGAATTTAATTTAAATTTTAATTAAACAGACTTGACTCCGGACTGATTTTACTTTTCCTATGGAAGACGAAGACTTTGGCTTTTGAATTTTGAGGAGGTTAACGTGTTGATCAGTACAAGGAACTCCATTCTTGATCGGAGTCAAAAGCTGAAGTTTGGATGAGGATGGGAGGTCTGAAACATTGGATTTTAAGAAGTTAGAAGATGATTCAAGTATTTGTTTGAATATGCTTGCCTCCACAGGATGAAAAAGGCATTACTTGCTTTTACTAAAGCGTATACTGATTCCAAAATCAGAGTCTTCTCTTCTCAATCAGCCAAAAGAGAAGTGAAACATCTCCTGCTTTTTGGTGCTTTTGTCATCTTGTTTTCTTTTGCTTTCCAATTTAAAATAAGAAGAGTTGTTTTAATTAAATTATATTTAAAATAAAGAAGATTTGGGTATTAATTGATGCTTAAATTAATTAACTTAATAGTAATTTAGACATGATTAGACAAAAAGATATTGGCATTGTATAGGACTGCTAACGACAGGAAAGGCCTCTGTTTTCCTCTGTTGCACAGTGTCTCCAAGTGAAAAGTCACAATATTTAACCACAGGAAACACTCCATTCCCATCCAAAGCTCATTTTAGGGACAGGAGCTTACAGGAGAGGATATGGGATCTGAAGCAAAAACAGAGCCATGGTCTACACCAAGATTGCCCCTACTCTCGAGTCAACTTTCTCATGGACTGGTACAATCACCAGAGAGGTCAGGTACACTATCCCCACCACTCTACACCTCAGCCTCTGTGCCTTTTCGCTGGGAAGAAGAACCTGGCAAGCCATGGCAGTGCACAACCCCATCAAACACCGTTGACTCAAGTCCAAAATGCCTTGAGCCACCTCCGAGACTTCTGTTGGATGCTTATATAGCTAAACAGCCCTCACCATCACCATATACTGTGCTCGAGGGTCCTTACATGGGCAGATCATCAAGGTTCCAGTCATTTTCTTTCAGAATTATCAGAAGGGAACGTCATGGGTCGTTTCGCAGGAGTTGCAGTAGTCCTGAAAGGTCTCAACTTGGTGCCACGGTCTTTAACAAGAAAGGTGTGTTCGGTTCTTGGCGTTGGGGCACGAGGGCTTTAAAGGGTAAAAGAGAGGTTGTTGGTGGAAGTAGCCACGTTTTTCCATCATTGGTCGACAGAGAAGCTGACAATGAAGAAGAAGATAATAATAGCAGCAAATTGTTAAAGTTTACCAAGACTAAAAGGCCTGGAAGCTTTTCTGCTGTTTCTCATGCCAAGCCTCCTTTCTGGGTTAGTTCTCATAACTTAAATTATTTTCTAAGTGAAACTCATTTCTTCCTTTATAGTTCATGTTTTCAATTGCTTCATCATGAAATGTGTGATTCTTAGGACGACGGAGATAACCTTGCAAGTCATGTCCTGTATTAAATGCTAACAGTATTATTCTAATCAGATAGGGAAAGATCCAACAATCTAACTCATTAGAAGAGATCCAAGAAGAATTTTGTTTACAGATTCTTTTTCCGTTCTTGTGTGTGAGAACCAAATGCTATGATCAGATATTCCTTCAAGACGTCCTTAACTGTACAAACTCAGAACCAAAACTTATCTGTTAAATGGTTTTGACAGGTTTGTTCAAGTTTTGATCATTCAAACAATTAACCCTGCGAATATAAATGTACAAGTAGATAAAGTACAACACCGTAGAGTAAGAGCAGGGACAAACTAAGGCCAAAATTTCTGTATCCTGACACTTTTTCTGGTCAATATTAAACAACAGTTGCTCAATTCTGTTTGACACTTCTGCAGGCTACTATTTATGAGGGGTTGAAACAGGTGGTGCCATGGAAGAAGGGTAGGAAAGGAAAGAAGGATGGTTTCGTAATGTGACTTTTCTTTGCAAGAGAGGTACAGCAGTATAGCACCATATGGTCCGTTTACTTGTTCGATAATGAATATGCTATTTCAGAAAATGACACGTAATCGTGACATATCACATCATTGCCAGCTTTGGTCTTCTGCCTAATCGGGCACTGTTCCATGATGGCTGCTTGATGCAAGTTTTTCCTACCACGTTCAGTTTTATGCCAAGATTTACTGGATCTTTTTCATATAAAGTGGCCCGCCTAGGGTAGGTATTGCAGGAATAAACCATAAAAATGTTCCGTCTAAGTAACAGAGAAAGCAGTTCTTGTTTCTCCTAGATCATAGCATGTTTACGTTTCTTTATCAAGACCGATGTACCATCAGTTTACGTACTCAGCTCTGCTTCATTACACGTGGAAGCATCATAAATGTATATGTTTAATAGTATGGTAAGGAACAGAACACTTCAGCCACGATATGTTGAGCTTTTATTGAGACTTACAAAGACGTTCTGCTACCAGCAAGTGTTTTTAGTGTTACATCGGTTCATGCAAACTTTCATGAAGAGTAATTTAGATGTTAACGATGAATTATGAATTAAACCTTAATATTTTAAAATGTAAAATATAAATCTTACTATTTAGAAAATGCTCAAAATAACCCCTAATTAAACAAAATTATGCACTGAATTTAATTTTCTTTAGAAACTGTTTTGAATATTTTTCAAACGTTAAGAGTTTGTTTTGAACATTTTTCAAATGTTAGAGTTCAAACTCAAACGTTAGAATCTAACTTAAATTTTAGTGTAAAAGGGCTAAATTGCTCTTTTTGCCAACTTCCATACAAAACCTGTTAAGATTAACGCACTACTTCCACTTCTACAAGCTATAAGCCTCGGTTGAAATCAGTACCAGATGTTCAGGTACAAAGTAGACAAATAACGGGACTTCCAATGTTAGAGCAACCAAAAATAGAACACTAATCATTAATATGCCGAGTTCATGTGATAAATGGATGAAAGCAGTTGACTTTCATCAAAGTATCTCTCTTTGAAATCATTTAGCACTTCTATTCAGAAAGTTACGCCAAGAATTTCAGTCTCTGCATTAGAAATCTGTGCGTTCAAACAACTGATAAAGATAAAAGATTATTTCATGCTGCTCATCTGAACTGGGGAAATATGATTAGTAAACAAAGGTGGGAGATGTTTGAACTTTTGCTTGCCAATTGATCAAACCAATTCATCACTGCTTTTTACCCCTCACTCCTGCAACCACCTGCAAAATGGTTAGAACGGATTAGGCAGCGCCACTATATTCTCAGACACAGCACATGAATGTGCACATCACAAGGTCATACTCAAACCAGATTTTACCCCCCTTTTTTCATGTTTCAAGCATGGAAGTCAGCAGAAGTGTTTATGATCCATCTACATAAAGTCATCAAATACCTAACCACAAACTAGTACAAAGCTAAACACTACAGACAAACTAGTTTACAGAACCTATTTCAGAAGTGATGCCGCCATTATTTAGAAATTAAACTCAGAATTCCAACGCCAGATAAGAAACAAAAAGGAATACTAGGCCAAAAAAGCAAGTGGAGCAATTGCAGAAATGTGTAGCACAAATATCGCATCACCAAGGGTGCTCTAGAAAACTAAGACTCTTAAGCATAATCATCCATTTTCTGGAGGGTAGTTATTATCATAATCCATGGGTGATGAAAGTACATTTGAGTGTGATGATAATCAACATTCAGTTCCGAGTTAACAGAAGTCATAAAGCACGTATAAAACATGATGCATAACTCCAGTCAATTGATACGTAAGGAGGAAGTACTCACATCACTCAGTACAGGCTGCGGGACTTGCTTGCCTGATTCAAGAGAGTCCAATATTGGCCTTACAACAGCAGGAAGGAAAAGACCTGAAATTTCACAAGAATGCTATATTAATAACTAGTAAGAGACTTAAAACCTCGTATCCATTTGATGCAGATAATAACTAGTAATAACTTAAGGTTCAATGTCCATCTGATCCACAGCCATCTGCAACCTGTGAAACCACACAAAAAATAGCACAAGGGCAAACATCTCATGCTCCCAAAAGCCCATTACGCATCAATCTACAGCTTATAGTTATAGCTCCATTAAAACTAGCTCCTCAGTTAAGTTTAATAGCTCCACAGTGAAGTTCATCTCGTTAAGGACAAGTACAACCAGATACATCTACATCACCAGCCTCAAGACCTCAGGTAATATGACGGGAACCATTATGTTCTTTCGGTAAACAAATTTTGGCTTCTCAGCCAAAAATGCTTCAACAAGTAATAAAACACTCATCATAGTTGCAGGAACTAAAAGAAAACCCTAATTTCAAGTCTTCTCCTAACCTATTCACATGTGAACTTGTCTAAATTCAACAATTAGATCACTCCATGGCAGAGACCTAAAACAGAATAGCTTCCATGTAAAGTTTCAAGCCAAACAATAAAAAAGCACCAATTTTGATTCTCATAAAATCACGACACCCAACAAATCAACAGTATTTAAGACGAAAAGGAGAAAGCGTACCAAAACCAGCTATTAAACAAGAAGCTGCAACAACAGGCTCTTGGACTATAAATATCTTGAGCTTCTCCATCACCGCCATTTTTCTTGCTTCGTCTCCGAAACACCCGAGTTGATTGATTATGACCACTGCGGAGATCAACACAACGCCTTCTTGGACTTTGCCTAAAGAAGCTCGAGCTTTCTGGACCCAAGATCTAACGGGTCGGGTTACAATTTGTGGGTTTTACTTTTACATATATGTAATGTTCATTTTGAAATATAAATTGAATCCTTAAAGATTCCTTAAGATAATAATAGAAAAGTTAAAAACAATGACTAAAAATCCAATAAGTTATTCGTGTTGAACTGCAAAAATTTTGAATTATCTAATTTTTTCTGTAATTTTTAAACTTTTAGTTCGATTTATTTTAATAATACTTATTGTTAAAAGTTGATCAGTTTATTGATTAATCGGTCAAATTTCGTAAATTAAGAAATTTTTATAAACTAAAATAAATTAAAAAAATTTTATTTAACAATCTATTTTTTAATAAAACAACAAATTATTAGGAAAATTTTTTTAATCATTTTATAATAGTCTAATATCGGTTGAATTTTTTAAACTTTAAATTATTTTCTTATCAGTTTATTTTTCGGTTCAGTTTTTCGGTACAAATTGTTATTTAATTTTTAAGTTGAAAAGGTCAAAACAATTTCTCAATGGTATTCTAATTGAATATATTAATCTTTTCTTGGGTAGATTATTATTTAAAGTTTCACTTTTTGAATAATTTTAGATCTTACTTCAATTTCTAAAAGCTGGAGGAACTTTTTTAGGATTTAAAGACATTAAACATAACAAAGTTTATTTAATTTTATCTCTGAGTCAAATACTAAAACTTAATTTAAAGTAAACATACGACGATTTAAATAAAATTTTAAAAATATTATTTAATATATTAAAAAATTTTAATTTTAATTGAAAAATTTTAAATGAATATTATTTGATTTATTTTAAATTATAAAAATTGATTAATTAATATAAATTAACCGTTTAATTAATAAATTAATAAGATTTTAACAAAAATTATAAAAATGAATCGAATCAAAGAGTTAAAAATTGAACTGAAAAATTGCACTAAAAAATTGAGCTCTTTAAAATTGTTATTATTAGACCAATCAATCCGGTTAAATTTCTTTTATCATTTTAATTAATTGAAAATTTGTGGAATTTAAGACAAAATGAAAAATGGGAATAACAAAAGACTACTCTTCTTGTCTTGTCCAATCCAACATGCTTAAACATAACTATGAAAAGCATGAAACATGATTGACCCATAATACAACTAAGTTAAAACAATAATTTCAAAGACATAGAACCCAAATGAAAAGCATAACTTGCAAATTGTCCATTTTCAATACCATATATATTTGGACAAAATGAATGAAAAGTATAATGTTAAGAAGAGTGGCATAAATGCTTTAATCATATACAAGAGATCAAAGAAAGAGTAGAAGACAATTTCCATATATACGTGACAGCCCCTCATCCTACCAATCTGTACACAAACCAAAGATAGACTGATCACATGGAAACATAATCTAAGAACACATTTAGTTATAGAAACCAATAACAAAAAACCTACGCATGGAGATATTAATTCATACCCAGTTAAATGGATTCCTGACAAGAAGCAGGAATTTATCAAGACCCTAAAAGGGCAACATCCATCCTACTGTCCATCCCAATAGCAATCCAGCACCAACAAGACCCAAACCTAATGCAAATGCAACAGTATACGTGCTGACATGTTTTCCTCGGTTTCGCTTGCTTCTTTTACCTCGTGCAGACTTCTGCCAGTTCTTCTGAAGTTTCCTGCCCTTCGGAGGTATCCAAGGGAGAGCTACAGGGAAGAGAGTTGATATCGGCCAATCAGTATTGTCCTTGCTTGAATGGTAAAGCCTTTCAAGCTGCAGCAGTTGGAACCACTGTTTATAGGCAAATAGTTGTGAGGCTTGTTTGAAGAAGAGGTTAATGAGATGTTCCTTCTCAGCACATGCTTGCTTTGCTGCCGTCTCGGCTTCCCTTGCACGAGTTTGAGAATGACAAAGTGCTTCCAGCAGCTGAGCCTTGCAGGAATCACTTTCAGAAGCTTGTCCAGTTCCTGTGGTATCCTTTTGTGTTGCAGTATAACTGTAGTTAAAGATTGCAGGTTCCCACAAATTAGGAACTTTTAAAGAAGTAGATGTGCAAGTAATAATAGAAGCACAGGTAGATGTGTCCTGTATACACGTCTACTGAAAACTAATCTAAGTTCTGCAACATCAACAACCTAACAGGAAGCAAAACAGATGTGCATATATAAAACAATAAACAGACACAGATTTATTATAGAAATAGGCAAATTGTTTATTCCAATCTTCTGTCAGCGAGAGTGCATTTTGAATTCGAAGTCAAGAAGAAAGCTATGCCGGCCACCGATTCTTTCGGGAAAGGAGGATCAAACCTAATCCCCTCGGGAAGTTTGAAGGTTTACCTTATTAGATTCTTAGGAATGGGAATCGGAAATCCATATCCATTTCTAGTTTGCTTTATCATGAAAGTTCCCTCCACTGGGTTGTCATCAAGGTTAGCAGATTGGGTTATAATAAATTCTATTAGCTTAGAAGTAAACTAATCTATAGCATTGGCAACCAGCCAGGAAACTTTCTAATGTAAAGCATTAAAGCTTAAGTGTATTAGTTCAAAATGCTCATGGCTGTAGGAAACTGATATGTAAAGCACTAAATCTTAAGTGTATTAGTTCAAAATGCTCATGGCTGTAGAAAACTGATCTACATCATTTGAGAATAAGAATCCAACAGAAGTTATAATCTAGCATATACCTTAATGATCTGTCCGAACCACTCAGTGAGTTTTCTGCCGAGGTCCTATTTCTTCCAGAAATTCCTTCAGAATTAGGACAGCCCTTTGCATGGATAATAGAACTGGGAGTACAACGACCATGATCCTTCCAATCCAAAGACGGCGTCAACAGCTCATGACGATCAGAAGATCCAGGACAAGCACATCGATATCTCTTGATGTTCATCTTTTGAGGCGGAGGGAGATCACAATTCTCAATATAATCAAGCGATTTTTGTGCAAACAATGTGGGCAAGTCATCTTTGTCTGTTGCTCGCCACCACGGAACATTCTTTTCACCAGCAATCCAAGGAGATTCTGGATCCAAGCAGTAGTCATCACTCTTTTGAGATTTGGGACATTCATTATCCATCTCAATCACTTTGGAGTTCTTCCTGGTGTCTTTTAGGTCAACAAAATGTTGTGCATCCTGATCATATGAAGCTTCTTCTGCTTGCTGCTTAACTTCAAGATCCTTCCCCATATAATCAGCATAGATCTCACTATACTTGGGGCAATCACTGCATTTTCTGTCTCCAGTATCTTGTGAGCAAACCTCACTAACCCTCGTGGGCGATTTTACAATCCCAGCTCTCAAGTTCTCCATCTCGGCCTCTAGGGAATTTAGCTGTTCATAAGTCAATCCTTTCTGGTACCCATAACAAGGTTGCAACTGAAGCCACCATCTTGTGTCAGGAGACAGATTAGAATATGAGAGATTCCTGTTAAGAGGCATGAAGCCCGAAGAAGGGTTATCGAGCACGTCACCAACACCTGTGGGCACTCCTTCAACCAGGTTAGATGATGAAGACGATGATTGGCAGCAAGCTAATTTAGGAGCTCGTTTAGCATCCTCTTGGACAAAACACCGATTAGCTGTCCTCTGCCAAACTGCCCTTGCTTCTGCTGCCGCCATAGACTTTCACTATTCCATTCATCTGCACCACACAAAAAGCAGTTACCACCACAAACAGAGGAACAACACCAGACAAAAGAACCAAAGCTTGTTCATCCTTGTCCTCCTCCTCAAAGGCGTGAACATATTTAACTTACATACGATTTGGACAAAATAAAGAGCTTTCTATAGCTTCAAATGCAACAAAATATCCATCACATTAGTAAATCCTAATCCCAAAGGGCATAGAATCCAGAAAATTTTATTCTAGGCATAATGGTATTTATAAAAAAACGATCTTTAGCTTTGAATCAGGATTTCACTTGAATTAACCGTTGAACAGAAGACCAAGATAAGCTATCACTCTCAGAACGCAGTATGATCTCTAGAATTCCAGTACAAGTAAAAGAGCGAGAACAGAACTTGAAGCTAAAACATTCTTAGCAAAGTTGACCTCACATCCATAACTCAAATCATAAGACAAAACGTATAGAAACAATCACGGCAACATAATAAAAAAT
This sequence comes from Erythroxylum baracoense, assembly GCA_025629805.1. Classification (NCBI taxonomy): domain Eukaryota; kingdom Viridiplantae; phylum Streptophyta; class Magnoliopsida; order Malpighiales; family Erythroxylaceae; genus Erythroxylum; species Erythroxylum baracoense. The sequence continues at coordinate 23,606,400 of JAOTAY010000009.1, read as the reverse complement.
CTCTATTGCCAACTTAACCAACCACCCAGTTACAAGATCGCTGTGTCTCACGTAACACACACAAAGTTGCATCGTACAAATAAAGATGAGCACAAACCAAAGATTACATGGTTTGGATTAGAACTTACGCGGAAAAAACAGAACAAAAAAGAAAGAACAGACCAAAACTGAAGAGGGTGTGAACTGAACTGGATTAACCAGCCAAAACCCAAAACAGAAAAAGAAAAGAAAAGAAAGAAGAGAAGGGAAGAGAATAAAAGAGTAAATTTCCCTTGGATTTGTGAGGAAGAAGAAATGAATCAGTAAGATTGTGTCAGTTGTCAGGTTTTTGTTCTTCAGTTATAATTCTCTGGTGTCGCTTTTAGAGAAATATCAGAAGAAACGCGGATAATGTGCGCAACACGACGCCGTTTATAACCACCGCTCAACGTGGCCTGTTACTTTCGCGACAGAGTATTAAGTTTTGAGACCGATTTGTTTTTTCTTAATCTTAATTAATTAAAAAAGTAAAAGGATTTGGGGTGTATGATTACACGTGGAGACCATCAGAGAAGGCGAAACAGCGAGTGGGGCCCATCTTCGTGTAAAGGATAAGACCGGCTATCCTTTGAGAGCGAGGGAGAAAGAGTGATAGGGCCACGTAGGACAACAACAAGTCCTAATCCAACAACCTTGTTTCTTGTTCGTCCCATGATAAATGGTTTTTTTCAAAGACAATATTTATAATTTTACGCTTTATAACGTAATCACTTAAAATCCTCTTTAATAAAATTTTGAAAATAATATATTATTAGATATTTTTTATGAAAAAAAGATAAAAACATAATAATGTATCAATTATATACTTTAAATAAATTAATTAACTTAACCGAGTTAATATTTACAAATTTTAATTTAATTTAATTTGATTTTAGTGACCTTGAAAGCAAAGATAATACTGGTGGTATGAAAGATTGAGCTTATGATCTGTGGGCAATGATGGCGTATGAGTGTTAAGTTAGTGTTTGACGGTATAGAAGTTTGTCTATACAATTCTCACTAAACAATGGGCTATGTGATTGATTGCTCTTCACACTTTCTACCGTTTTCTTATCGCTTGCAACGTGAAAAGCATTTAAGATATATGGTAAGGTTGAGTCGTAATGCCACTGGCTAACCCAAATTTGTCTCGTTTTGGTGTGACTTTGAAACGTCAGCAGTACATAGTACACATACAGTAGTTTTCTCGTTTTTGTTTGCAGGTAGTACAAATGTACAATTGTCTTTAAGATATTGGGTTTAGGTGGTTAGGTCGTGAAACACTTGGAACTCATGCAGGAAGTACGCGTGTAGACAGTAGGATCGGGCCAACACATGGTCTTCCACATTCGTGCACGTGCAATGGCCACGACGGATTTGGGCCCACTCTCTCGCTCTCTCTCTCTCTCTCTCTTAAAATTCAAAAACTCTTAATTAATAAATAATAACATCTTAATTGATTTGATTCGAATGGTTAAATTTAACTTCAATGTTATAAATTTAGATAAAAATTAAAAATTAAAAATTAGAGATTTTATGATCTTACGTTATCCTAATTTTATATATAATAAATACAAAATAAAAGGGACAATTTTGATTTTAAGTTTTATATGAATCGACAAATTTAACTCTAAAGTATCAAAGTAATCAAATAAAACCCTAATATTTAGGAAACGTTTAAATATAACTCCAAAATAAAGAAAAAGTTGACAAATATATGATGTCGTCAATTTAGTTTTAATATTAATTTATTTATTCGCAATTCCTGTCTTACTAATTAGTTCCATTAAATCCTAATCTTCTATAAATGTGTAAATAAGATTTAATGAAATATGATAAGAACATCATGATCAGTATAGGAGATCTGATCCTGGTAATATAAATATGTAATAAAAGCAGGCACAAATTGTTTTCTAAATATTTTTTTACAATTCAATATTTTTAAAAATATTCATACTTTGTTTTTAAAAATATTCATACTTTATGGCCACGATGGATTTGGGCCTACTCTCTCTCTCTATCGTTAATTAATTAAATGAAATAGAACGGAACGGAACGAAACGGTTTATAATAAAATGAAACATAACATAGTGAAAAGTTGTTTGAGAGAAATGGAAGTGTTCATAATATAATGTAGTGAACCCTTGTTTGAAAGATTGATGGAATCGAATGTAATGTATAATAAATGACTATTATACTCCTAATATCAAAATGGTTGTTGCAAGAGATTTAACGTTATGATTTTAAAACAGAAATCATGTCTAATTAAAAAGTCATGTTTGTGATTTTTATTATATATTTTCTATTTAAAAATTTTAATAAAAATTTTATTATTTTATTATAAATTATATAAAAATATTATTATTAATCATTTAATAAATGTTATTCTATTATATGTGATTTATATTTAAAAATTATTTATTTATATTTATATTTATAAAAATATATACACAAACAATTAAAGAATAAATTTTTATATATTTTCTATTTTTCATTAATAAAAATTTTATTAATTTTGTTATTTTTTATTAATTATATACAATTTTTATTAATAATATAAAAATATTTTTGAGGGTGATAAACTTATGGACCGTAATAAATGAGTTTGAGGAAAAGGAGGTTAGGGTTAGAAGAAATAATTGATATTGAGAAAAATTATTGAGGGTAT
>JAOTAY010000009.1:23580550-23603614 GCA_025629805.1 Erythroxylum baracoense | reverse complement strand
TATAGAAATATATAAATACAATTAAAGAATAATTTTTTATATATTTTCTATTTTTATTAATAAAAATTTTATTAAAAATTGTATTTTATTATTAATTATATATTATTTTATTATTAATCATATACAATTTATTATTAATTATATAAAATATTATTATTATTAAATATTTAATAAATTTTTTTCTGTTATATGTGATTTAATTTAAAAATTATTTATTTATATTTTTATTTATATAGAAATATATACATACAATTAAGGAATAAATTTTTATATATTTTCTATTTTTATTAAAATTTTTATTTTATTATTAATTATATACAATTTATTATTAATTATATAAAAATATTATTATTAATCATTTAATAAATTTTATTCTATTATATGTGATTTATATTTAAAAATTATTTATTTATATTTATAAAAATATATACACAAACAATTAAAGAATAAATTTTTATATATCTTTAATTTTTCATTAATAAAAATTTTATTAATTTTGTTATTTTTATTAATTATATACAATTTTATTAATAATATAAAAATATTATTAAGGGTGATAAACTTATGGACCGTAATAAATGAGTTTGAGGAAAAAGAGGTTAGGGTTAGAAGAAATAATTGATATTGAGAAAAATTATTGAGGGTATATTAGACAGTATGTATTTATTAGTTTACGTTCTATCCTGAGCCCCTCAAATCGAAGGTTTCTTATTTTCACTGTTTAAGATGGAATAGAACGCAACATAAAACCTTCCGCTTTCATCTTATTTCGTTCCATTCCATTATAAAACCTTCGATTAAACGATAGAAGTGTGACGTTATATCCCGTTCTATTACTTACTCCTCAACCAAGTAAGACCTTAATTAATAAATAATAACATTTTAATTGATTTGATTCGAATGGTTAATTTTTTAACTTCAATGTTATAAAATTTAGATAAAAATTAAATTGATAACATTAAAATTTAATATTTAGAAGTTTTATGATCTTACGATATCCTAAAATTTATATATAATAAATATAAGACAAAAGGGACAATTTTGACCTTAAGTTTTACACGAATAGACAAATTTAACTTTAAAGTTTCAAAGTATACAAATAAAACCCAAACATTTAGAAAACGTTTCAATATAACTCCAAAATAATGAAAAAGTTGACAGATATATGACCCGTCAATTTAGTTTTTAATATTAATTTATTTCTTCTGCAAGTCCTATCTTACTAATTGCTTTTATTTGTCGATTGGTGTAAAAGTTAAGGTCAAAATTGACCATTTTTTTTGAAACGGAGGAACCAGTAATTATTATCCTTTAAATGCACACTGAGTAAACTTCCGAATTAACGTAATAACCTGCAAATCACGCCAACCAGGTATTTCGCATTAGACAAGCTCCATTTTGCCTGAATTTAACAACAATAACAATTCAGTAAAAGTCTTCTCGTGAGGTTTGAAGAGGTTTAAAAATACGCAACTTTATCTCTAACTAATGAAGAGGTAATTTTCAACAAAATTTATATATAATAAATACGAAATAAAAATTATGAAACAAATAAAATAAAATAATGATATTTATTAATATATATTAAAATTAATAATAATTTTTAAAATAATATTTGTATTTTAAAATTAAATTAAATTTATTAACTTAAATTAAACAAAATCAAATTAGTTGAACAGTCTCTTCAAATTTAAACTCAAAATTTAGTTAAACTCAAATATAGGAGTTAATTTTGTCAATTATCCTCCTTTCGTTATCACAGCGGTAGCTTTATTATCATTGAAGTAGCACACCCATCAAATCTTCAATTTTACTTACTTTGTTCCATTAAATCTCATCCATACATTTATGTGAAATATATGTAAATGAAATTTAACAAATTATAATAGAAACACCATAACTGATCCAGGAGATCTGATCTCGATAATACAAATATATAATAAAAACAGGCACTAACTGTTTTCTAAATGTTTTTTTACAATTACATATTTTTAAAAATATTCATACTTTATTTAAAAAAATATACATATCTTTTATTAATTTTGTTAAGTGATACGATTTAAAAACAAGTGTTTATTTGTATTTTATAAAAATATAAAAATATAAGTTAAAAAATAATTTAAATTTCAATAGAGATACGCAAAAAGATTCTCTAATATATGTACAGAAAGGACAAAAATGAACAAAAAGATAAGAATGTAGAAAAAGAAAATGAACAATTATACTTTACTAGGAACGCTCTTTATCTTTCTGGGTCAAAAGGATCAGTCGTGAATATATACTTGTTCTCCTTGACAATGGTCAAGTGCCTGGACTGATAATCACCAATCCGTCAATTCAATCACTAACTATCTTCAGAGAAGTTGGACCAGTTACTGAGTTCAATAAAAATGTTGCCATAGTATCGGGCGTTTAGATCACGTAAATGGTTGGTGGGTAAGGAAAGAGCCAGAGAGAAAAGGGTTCATGGGTTGGCTGTTCAGCAGATAGATTTCATTTCAATGGTGTTGGTCATGGGTGAAATCTGAAGGTCCGAAACATTGGCAGGATCAAACAAGATTCAAGATCTCTCAATTGGCTACGATTTGCACAAGTATGAAGTTTGCATCCGATATATTGGCATTTACAGGCAACATAACCTGGAATCCAGAAATAGCACCAACCTTCTGCAGAATATCTATATAATCTGCAACAGAACAGCAACTGCGCAAAACAGGGCTCTCGTCAGGTTCCACGGTGACAATCTTTGAACTGAATCAACTTTACAGAACCATCACCACCGCATGTAAGAAAACCACGAGAAACCACTTGAATGTCTGTAACAGCTGCCTGTACATCAAGGATATTGTTATGGCCGTAGCACAGATAAGAACCTAATAGTAGTTTCTGTTTAAGCAGAATAATGCTTAAGCACGGTTTACCCTAACAACTCCACCAAAGCCCCGGGAACTTGGTTGCAGAAAGATGCGTCTATCATGCAGTTTTGGCCAATGATAAATCAACTTTGCTGCTTTAGCATCCCAAAGTTTAACATCCCCGTCTTTGCTTCCAGTTAAGAACAAACTGGTGTGTGGAATGGTAGATATTTTGGTGACACTTCCTTCACTCGGAATAAATTCTATGTTAAGACTTGAAAAATGAAGCTAATACATAGTCATCAATTGAAAAAGAAACATGTTGATACCTGAGTGGGCTTTTGGTATGTACCAGAGCATCCCATTTGTATTCTGGCCTGCGGATTTGTTACCACTCCCTTTCTTTGCGTCGGGTTCACCAGAAGAAGAGCTGCTTCCTCCATCACCGTTACCAAAATTCCTGTATCTTTTAGTTCTTCCAGTTGCTACGTATCGGAAATCATGAAGCCCAATGTCACCACCTTTACCGCCAGTTACGATGAGAGGAGAAATGGAACCACTTCCAATGTCATTGTCAAACACAGAAATGGACCGGGCACCACCTAGTAGTGTAGAAGAAAGAAAAAATAACTCAGCCACAGGAAAGGGCGATCAAAATTGCTTCAACTAGTCCTAGTTTTAGTAAGTGGCTTCCATTCTACACTAAAATTTAATGCTTTCTTGTTAGAAATTCAAGGTGTAAAGTCAGCACGACAAGAAATGAACGATTATCCAAACACAGCAACAAGAAAAGTATGTGAAGCAGGGGCAGGTCCTTGGCATCAAATGTGGGGATCATAGATTCTTCTGGTCTTTTATAAGTAACCAAAGTTGTCCCAGCATAGTGTAAAGGACTAGCCAGCCATTTCTGCCTTTAGTAATCTATTCTATAGCTTCCTGCCTAAAGAAAGGGAAACGGGAAACAGAAGACAACCTTCGTGACAAAAAATGTTTGCTCGTGATGTTGTAGGCGGAGCCAATGTATCCCAGATTACTGCATTAATACCATTTGAGTTATATCCAGCTGCAGCAATAACTGATCCACTAGCAGCAACATAAGTGACATCCCTGCAAAAGTATCAACAAATACCTTGAGGAAGTAGTCAAATCCCTATTTTGTGTGGGAAACCTTCTGAAGCCAATATCTCAGCAAGTAACCACAGACATAAATGGACAATTCATAAAGTGCAACTCTAGTAGAAGAAACTACGTGCACTAGTCAGGAAGTTTTACCCCATCATATCAGAGATGTGAAAGTAAAGAAAATGGAAGTTGCAGTTGACTTGCAAAGTAAAATGAAACATACGATGCATAGCCACTAAAGCAGATAGACGATTCTGTTGGATAGATGTTGCTCCTTCCTCCAACTTCCAGCTGCCATGTACAAACAGTTCCATCTGATGCTGCAGATGTAAATCTATGTCCACAGCGGTCGAATTGCAAAGCTGATATTGATGCTAAAGCATATGGTGGAGGAACATTTGCAGCAGGAAGTACCCCATAAGTTGCAGTAGCTTTCTCCTTACCAAACTGCAACATCATGCTGCATGTCAGTAATATGTCCAAGTGATGATAATAATAGAGAACTGTAGTTCTAGTCAAGATCTAAAAAGCAAATACTTGTCTGTTGATTATCTATCTCAAGCTGATCTACTGGCCTTATTTTGGAACATGTTCTAGTAGTAAGAGTGCATAAATCATAACCGCGTTAAAAATTTATTGGTTGTTAGTCAAGATTAAGAGACAATGACACCACAAAGAAAGGATTAAGGCACTGGTATAGCATATGAGAAAATTTGAGAAAGTCAAGAAGCTAGTCATCAGTCAGGCATCTTAAAGCATACTCTTCATCCTCGTCTCCAGACATGCTACCACAGTTGAATCACAGAATCAATGCAAGAAAACTTTTCAGATAAAATAAATATTTTATATCCTTGAAGGACAATCAGAAAGAAACTCCAGACCTTCTTCTAAGTACAGAAACTTTTGTTAATTCAAACACCATGACACAAACAAATGCAATACCGACACAGTTGTCATACCTCCCAAAGATATATATGTGTATTGCTGGAACCAACCAAGAAGAAAGGTTTCAAAGGGTGACTGGAGAGTGCCCTTGTACTTATATTAGCAACAGTAGCTGGTGGATCAATAGTTTCCTCAAAATCTTCCTGAACTTCCCAACCTAGGCCAGAGGCAACAATACCGGTATAGCCTGGTATGCCAAATGCTGCACCTGTCGAGTCTTTTCTTGGTCTAGTTAAATAATCCACACCAATAGTTGCCCCACCCAAACCAAGGTGTGATCCTTTCTTTATACCAAGGCCAACACCAGGAGAAACACATGTTGGAACTGGGGTTGATTCAGTGCCTGCCCAACCATTTGGTGGCCAGTCACTAGTAGACCAAACATAGTCTGATTGATCTCCTGATGACGCTGCATCTCCCCAAGAGATAAAAACCAAACCCTGAGGCATATACAATTGATTTTAGAAACTCTTGATGAAATATTGGGGGTGCATCAATAAATAAAGTAAAAAAGGAAGAATATCAGGGCCATTAGTGTTTAACTTTTCACTTCCAATTAAAATATTTCCCTCAACCACTGTATTTAATGCTTTAAGACAGATGAAGGAGTCATCCAGATACTTACTTTTCGGTTACTTGCAAGTGCAATCTGAAATTCTTCAGCTGAGTTGATGCAAAGTGCCTGCAAGAAAATTAAGAGTTAACAACTATGACACAATACCTTGAAACTGAAAGAGTAGTTTTTAACTCAAAAGCAAAATCTACAGCAAAACTCTCCATCAATTTAGAGATGCAAGTCCATTTTCCTTGTTAGGGCTAGATCAATGACTTTGTGATTACATTATGGACAAAAAGAAAGAAAATTAAAAATGAAATAAAATGATTACCTCCAGAAGCTCCCCGTCTTGTTTATATATTTCTTTAAAACTATGGAAACAGGAAACCTCATTTGCAATGATCGCATCCTTCTGCCAGGAACTCAGGAAAGCAGGGCCATTTCGGAAGAGACTCCTAGCAGATGAGCCAGCTTCTTCATTGTAATGACTACTGCAAATCCTATGTCCATCATCAGCTTTTAGACCCTCTGTCACGCCCTTAAACATGTCACTCCAGCCTTTAGATGATTTAATGTTCACAAAGCGAGGCCAATTTATCTTTTCTTGTTCAAGAGCCTCAGATATCAAGTTAGGGTCTGCACAAATATTCCACAATCTATCAAAATTTGAAACTTCATCTTTATGGCTCGTTCTGCCTGCTTCTTCCTGATGGAGTTGTGACAGATTTGATTCTTTTAACCATACAAAAGTAGATATGTGTAACCCTTTCTCCACTTTCTGCTGCAGGAGTGACCCAAGTAGCCTAACATGATGAGATGAAATATGAGCAAGTGTGTTATTCAGTATTCTAACCATTACGATGAAAGGATATTCAATTTGCTCCGTTGTCTTGTTGCTACCGCATCCAAAGTTCATTGGACTAGACAAATAGGAAGAAAATTTGCCCCGGGGAACTTCCAAAGAGCTACTGTCTTCAAGTTTTATGGACAGCAAATGCAGCTTATGCTTCATGAACCTGAACATGTGTTGCCACAAACAAGCCCCTATAATAATCTGTTTCTCATCATCTGGAAGTGAATGCAACCCTATTCCACTTGGCTTCTCTGATATAACCTTAGAATCCATAAAATTATCTAATGACAACTCGCAAGCCAACAACTCTGCAGCTTGGTCGATGATGCTCTTGAGATTACCAATATCTATTTCATATTGTGCATGCCCAGTACTACAAGATATTATCAGAGGTTGCACCATTAACAACAAAACTTTTGGATCATGCTGAAGCCAAGCAGATGCAAAGTGTACGTGGTATTCAAATAAATCTAGAACGGCAAGGGTTCTGTTAAAGATATCTTCAGAGAAGATGCAAGAAAAAGTACTCATTGCAGCTCTCAAATTCCACAACATGGACACGATTCCTTGAAGATAAAACTGAGAAGCACAAGACCAAGTGGATCTTAGCTCCATAGAAGTACCATCTTCAACGGAATAATTTTTTGGGTGAAAGTTAATTAGGCAACAAGAAATAAGATACCGTGAAAGTAAAAGGGAAGTATCTTGGATATCGTTCAGCAATGGGTTAGACAAGACTGGATACAATGCAGGTTTGCCAACAGTATAACTTGTTCCTTGTGCCTGATTTCGGGAAGTATAGTCAAGTAAAATGTCATACCCAATAAACCATGACCCTTTATTCCACAGCCAGACAAAAATCTGCAAAAAGACAATTTGAGAGAATCATTTACTGCAGATAAAAAGAAAGAATGTGCAACATGTACAAGACTGTATATAAAAGAGAAGGTACTACAGTTGCAACAAAGAAAAAGAAAAGAAAATAAGAAGCAAGTGGGTCATATTCTAATAGCTACAGACCATTTTAATTATGGAAGACGAAAACATGGTGAACTTTTGCTCAAACTTTGAAAGTCCCATGAAAAACTTTTGTTGAAACTCTTCTTTTAGTGTCCTGCCATGGGAGCATGAGGAATGTTGAAAGTATCCCATGTTATCTGGCCAATCAGGATGTTCCATTGCCACTTTTGAAAAATACTGAACAGCCAATTCTAATTTAGCATGGAAATCCAGGTGCATGGCCACGTCTCCAGACAGCCAGTTAGAGATATTGCTTGTAGAAGGCCTCAAAACTTGAGGAAGATGCTTGTGATGATCACCACTTGATCCAGTCCCCGGATCCATAGCTAAAGTAATGCTCAAAGGGGACGAAAGACACTCCAAGGCTTCTAGCTGGCGTAAGAGATAGCGGAGTAATTATTTGCAAAGACAATAAGAAAATAATTGCATCTCAGCAAATTCGATCTAATTCTAAATTTTAGAAGAGTTACGAAAGGCTTGTCATAGATAAAAACTGAATTACATGAGAGTAAATCGCTATCCAGATATTCATTGGTTAAAGTACCGGTTGGTAATATTAAGGGTAACAAGACTTTTAATATAATTATTAAAAAATCCAGAGACTGTTGTAACCAATTCCCATTTTTATTGCTACACCTGATGTGGTTGAAATGGGGAAATAGGTAAAGTAGGAGACAATGGAATCTAAAGAATTAGAACTTGTAGGGACACATGAAATGTAAAGCAAACTTACAGGAAGCCCACATCTGTTAAAAGCAGTAGCTGACATAAAAGTTGCCCATCTACCAAGAATTGCAGCACTTTGCTCTCCTGCAGCATTCTTCAAGCTGTTCTTGCTTACCAGTGAAAGGCAATAAAGACCAACAAGGGGGTCAACAAAAGCAACATGGTTGGATGATTGAACAGACTTGTCAATCCCTGAACTTGCTGAGAAACCAAGCATGCTCAGAAATGACTGGCAATAGTTTCCCAGTTCCCACTGCAACCCCAGAGTACTTATTGTAAGTAATATAATCTCAAGAAAATTTTGGAAATAGAAAGTAGGCAATAAACAATGTTTAAGATTTGGAATTCAGGGACCTGTAACATGCTTGTAAGCCAGTAATCACCCCTTTCAGTTGCGGATGGAAGTACAAACTTTGTAATTAAGTGCTGTTCTAATGGTCCACCACGACCCTCAACTAGCCTGCAAATTACTAATGCAAGCTGTTGATCACCTAGGTTCTTAACACAAACAGTAACTGCTGAATAAGTATCGCCCCCAAGCAGAAAGAAAGCAGTAGCCAGCTCCAATTGATGTCTTCCCATTAAGACATAAGCATTTTTAAGAGCAGCTGCTTTATTTTTCTCCTCCTGCAGCAATTACTGAAGCTATTAAACAATAGATAATTTCTCTTACTTTCATTTTTGTAAAAGGTTTACAGTATTGAGATAAAAGTAACCATGGGAGCACAAACTTCCCTAGTAAGTTTGAAAAGCAAGTGAATGACATACATTCACCATTTCAAGAACTGAGATGTATGCTTAACTTTAAGCAAAATAGCATGGTTCAGATTCATACATGACAAAAGCTGTCATCTATTAACGACAAGTAAAGAGATTCAAAATATCTCTCTCGGAACTTAATCTAATATCAGCATCAATACATACCTGAAAGTTGCGCAAAAGAAATGCAACCAATGGTTTATCTTTTTCATCTTTGCTAATTTTGAAAAGACCAGCCAATACTTGAAGTCTATTCAGTGCAATGTACAAAAGGGCACAATCTTTGGGATCTTTTTTCCGAAGATATTGGGTCCTTGCTAATTTCTCCATCTGCATTTAAAGCGATAAGTATCAGGATCAAACCAAACCCAAAAACAATAAAAAAAATAAGAAGCAGACATTTCATAATGAACCTAGCCACTGCTAAAAAGATAGGGAATATGGCTACATGTTCTAGTATTAGACCTTTCAAACAAGATAGTCGGAAACCTGAAAATGGAAAAGATTCCCTTCTACATCAGAAAGCAGTATATCATGTGCCCAAATCAATGTGGCCCGATTGCCATTTTTGTTCAATAAAAGAATATCTTCTCAGAATTTACCCTTGTACGCAGCTGTGAAACATTGGTAAACCAGAATCCAACACCAAGAGCACGCATATCATTCCATGATGGATCAGTCGGAAGAAACGAGTTCAACAAAGTTTCCTGACAATCAGAATGGAAAGCCAAGCTCATGGGCATACTGTCAACATTCAGCTCTTCTATGGATGCCGATTTACCAAAGCTTCGGGAAAAACATAGCTGCTCAAACCTTAATAGAACCCAAAACCTTTACATAAACAAAGGAAAAACTGCATTAGGAATCACATTGATGAAGTGAGTTGTAAGAAATCAGTCAGTAGGTTCAGGCTACAACTTCCGTGACAAATACAACATTTTAAAGCCACAAATTAATCCCATATGCACATGTCCATGATAAGTCTCAATTGTACAGCATTCATGTCTTTTATCAGTATTTAAAAAATTGAATGTTATGCATAACAAAACTTCAGTAAGTGCCAATTCTTAGTTTTATAAAAGGAAATTTAAACCCAAGAAATTTTATAAATTTAAACCAAAGAAATAAACTAACATTTTCCACCAAATGAAAGGAAAGATATGAAATCATGATGTATGCAACCTCACAGAAGGCACTGTACACAACTAATCAATCAGTCAAGCTCAGAAGTACCTTCGCCCACATTCATCAAGATTTTCATAGGCTGATGCAGAGTGCTGAACTTCACCAAGCAGATCTATAATTGCAAGAACTTGCAACTTTTCTAAATTGGTCAAAGCTGCCAAATTATAGAACTTCTCAACAGGCTCAACAAAGCCAACAAGCTCTGACGATATTGAAGAGTACCTGGACATACTACTCGAAGAATTGGAAGTTGAACTGTACAAAGCAAATTGCGAGGATAAAGCAGGTGATATTTCATCAGCATTCCATTTAAATTCTTTATTAGTTGAATCTTTCAAAAGAAGTCCTTCAAAGTAATTTGACAAAAGGATCGATGGGATAATCTGACTGTGCTTCCCAGAGCCACATCTTCTCTCAGAAATGTTAGTATCACTAAGACAACCAACAAGGTGCCTGATCGACATATATGCACGTTTCCAGTTGCCTAAACATATTGAAGTTAATGCAGCGATCAAAATATGATAATTTTGGATTAAAAACTGAAAAGCAAAAATAGTAGTAAAGCCCAAGAAACTTTACAATTAGAAAAGGATCAATCAAGATACCAATCTTAAGTTACCAATGGAGAAGATCAGCTAAACTTATTGACTGAATCCACTTTATAAAATCCTATAATCATCATAAATTAAGCACCTGAATATATATTGACGAGGAGTGCCCTGGGGTGATAAACAGGTAATGTTTCCTTGAGATTGTTTGCTATTTCTAAGATGCTCCAACATCGATACATGGCACTTGAGCAATGGTTTTGTTGGGGCATAGAGATATGTAAGCTGCTTGTGGGCCAAATTTTCACAATTTTACTCTCTAAAGGAGAAGCAGAGCTGCTTCCTGCAGGAAACTTATCAATTAATGATTCTTTTGAATCACCAACAACAATACCATGGTCTGTAAGTATGGAGGAAGGCATGTCCTTGTCTTCTGCCACTTCAGAAACTGCCAACACAAGCTTATTATGGACTTTGGTCTGCTGTTTATCATCACCAAGAGACAACCACTGACCAAGTAAGCTAAAGTATCTTTCATGAATAACAAAAGCTGTAGCCTGCGGCCCCCAAACAAAGTCACAAAAAGCAGGAACAGTTTGCTTGATTGCAATACAAGACCAAAACTGCAGATTCAGTGCTTTTCTGTGGTTCAAGAAAATCTGAGCATTAGAACATTTCTGGGCATAGATCCGCAACTCATTTTGCAAGCAAACTCCAAGAACTAGCTGACCGTTACCTAAGGCTAGCCATCTTAAACTGAGGACATCACCATTAATGGGCAAACTATCTTCTAAGACAAAGCTTCCAGCTCCCATAATGTTAACCAAGTCATATATGTGCATGATGCTAGTCTCTTCTACATGGCTTTCTTTGCAGATAGTTGCTATCTTGTGGCCACTATCAGTCAAGCATATAGCAGAAATAGGGCCACGATGTGCAACAAACTCGCCAACGAGCTCCCATGGAATGTGAGGAGTTCTATGATTTGAAGAGCTGCTTTTCCACAATTTCAGACTACCATCACAACTGCCCGTGGCCATGATATATGCAGGAACACAGGAACATGTATCTTTATGAAAGCCTAAGCTTTCTTCTTTAGGAATCAAATTCCCAGGACATACCACAGAAAAACTTGTAATCTGATCATGACAGTGAGGTTCAGGTAATTGCGACGAGGAAGGATTAACACCAATACAGTAGATGCCATAGGAAAAACTTTTTTCAAATCTCCACAAAAATGTAGTAGACTGACTTGTATCATCAAAATTACATATGCAGCATCTTTCTGACAAGTCAAAAGAATGTACAGTGACTTCCCATGAAAGAGCCCGAAATCCCTTGATCCATACCCCTAAAAGCAAAAACTTATTGAACTTAAAGGTCTTTTTACAAGTAGAAGGCAGAGGAATTGCGAAGATATTAGTAGGACCACCTTCATAAGGGCCATGACCAGTTACAGGTATAGTGCACAAGAACTGACATATGACATCCTTTTCCTGAATTTGAGAAACATCAACTATAAAGCAATCAATTCCTCCTTGATGTCCCAGAAGAAGTATGTGCTCTTCACCAAGTGTAGATGGTGCCCATTCCAAACAAGTGTACAGGGAGCAGAAATCGTGAGTTACTAGTTTTCCACAAATTTGCCACGAGGGAGCCATGGTTGGGAGGTGAAGATTGCAGCTTGAAATGGGGGAGAACAACCAAAATAGAAGCAAACCATTAGAATCTAAAGAAGCAGCCAATCCAATTTCATTAATTTGAGGATGCATTACAATTTGTAGAATTTTTCCGGTATGACCTATGCTTGAAACATCACTAATTGAACAGGAAAAGTAATGCTCTATGTTGGAGACCGCTGCATTTCTATGTGTCTTTATATGGAACATAGACCAGAAGAAGGAATTACAAGGCAATAGATGTATCAAAGAGCATATACTTGGTGGGCCAGACACGTGATTCCTTAATATAGTAGCCTTATTGAGAAGTAGCCAGTCCTTACAATTAGACAAGTTAGCTTGTTTAAAGTTGCCAGCTTCAAGGTCTTGCAATTCTTGTCTCCTCCATAGACTTACACGGGGGAATCTCATAGGAGAGATATCATCAAGACAGTGAATGACCCAAAAACTAATCAAAGTTCCAGGACCAAACCCAATCAACCACTCACACCTCCCAACCTTATCAAGCTCATTTTCTTTCCTCAAGAAGAAGCCATAGCTGTCTTCTCCAGTACTACCTATGCCTCCGATTTCTGTTGCCCAATTCAAAAATACATCCTTGCCAAGGGTTCCATTCAGGGTTTGATTTATCTCAACAACAGCAGCAACACAAAATGACCGGTTCATGGCCTTGAAACCACTATTTTCCCTACCCAACTTTCTAACCTTCCCGTTATCTAACTCAGTCCATAACCTAACACTTCCGTCTAAACAACAAGTTAACAAAACATGCCTAGTCAAGAAGTTCACATCTTGTTGCGATTTCCTTTCTGTTGAAGGGCGCCACTGGATCATTGACACAGGCATAGGATGAACCAGCTCAGTTTTCACAAATTCTGATATTTCACCACTATAACACACTAACACAGATTTACTTGTATTACTAGATCCTATACAATGCAATTCATTACTATACGATGCAGTAGCTGAAAGCCCCGCAATTGACAAAGTGGCGGAAACTAAATTTTGAGGCTCATCTCTTTTAAACTTCCAAGCTATTTCCCACGACCTGTTCTTCTTCCTCCACAAAACGACATCGATTCCACCAGCAATAATCCCATCACCAGAACCTGACCATTTGATTGCTTCCACCTTCGTGGATTGAACAAGCAATGAATTCTGGCTCCAAGAAAAAGAACCTGAATACATATGAGTAAAACAAAATCCAACTTTAAGATAATTAAAAAACATTCAACATTTGAAACACAGCCAAGCTTCCAACGTCCAAAATTACCTTCCACGTTTGCTTCACTATAACAGAACAAGCAGATACGGTTGTCGACCGCAGCCGCAAGTTCTCCTTCCGACGGAGTCACCGGAGACCAAGACACAGCGGAAACAGGCGAGGAAGGATTGGTGGAGAGCTGAAAGACTTGACGGAGGATTGGACCGATTAGGATTTCGCCAGATGAGACAGGAGAGGGGAGATGAGAGATCACCAAGACAGAGGAGGCACCATAAGCGACCCACGAGTAACTTCTAAAGTCTGGCAACCAGTCGACGGTGGTAGACGAACGGGTCGGGGCGGGAGGGATGACGTCAGAGCTGAGGAAAGTGAGAGGGAGATGATCGACGGGGTCCACGGCACATACCGGTTTAGTCTCTGGCATTCTTTATGGATTTGAGACGGTGAAATGGTCGGAGAAATCAAAATTAGAGTGTGTGTACCGTCAGCTTTGTTTCAGTGAAGATCTACTCTCTTCATTTCTCTTTCGTAAGTTCCTTCTCCTTTTAGATCTTTCTTCAGTTTCTCTTTTCGCACCGAAGTGATTTTAGAGGCTAATGGTAAAAAGGTAAATAAGTAATAACGGTTGGGCCATAAATATAATTTTGTTTATTTTCATTACAAGAGTTTTACCAAAATTAGTAAATTACAACTTTCTTTATCACTACTTGAATATGCAATTTCTTGAATTACGAAGCTCTATAAACAATACACGCAACCAAATCAGAAGGCATAACTGCAAAATTCAAGTTGTTTATGTAAATTATGCACTGAGCGGAGAAATAGTTCAACCTTGCAAAGAACAATGGCAAAGCACAAGTTTTGATTAGAAGCTCAAGGATCGTCACTACATTAATCTTCTTCTCTGTTACAAGTAGAATTGTGTGTGTGTGTGTGTTGTGTGTGTGTGTGTGGAAACCAAATCCATTCCAGACCATCTCCTACTACCCTCCATCTTTTAATCCTGGTACATTTCCTAGAGGTTTTCCACACTGGTTCTTCTCGTCATCAACATCTGGATCTGCTTCTTCACTCAAAGAGATCCAAGCGACACGAATCAATCACAATACTCTGTTTCTTCAAACAATTCAGCTGACCCTCATCTACCTTTTATAGTTGCATACCAGCCAATCCCATCACAACCCCAAGAGAGGCGGAGTTACTCTCCCTATATCTTCCCCAACCCACCATCGTTCGTGCTTCAGTACCAGTAAGCACACAATCTCGTTTTGGAAAGTATAACGGCCCAATTTAGCGCGACATTATCTGTTAAATCTACAGTACGCCTGCAGCTCATAAAGACGGACGATCTTACAAGAATTTCACCTGTTTTATCTGCATCCCAGAGGGCATCAATCTGGATCTTTAGAACCCCAGTCCTAACATGAAATGGATCGCTCCAATTGCTGCACATACCCGCCGCAAAACTTTGCAAGCCGTTGACAGGATCCGTTACCGCGATGGAGCGCTCTAGAATCGGGATCGCCTCATTGTACGGCTGCTAACTCCTAGCCCGAAACGGAACATCGCTCGAGGGATTTGTCGATGGTGGATGTGGACGGTCTGGTTTGTGAGTCGAAGAAAAGACACGATGAAGTTAATGGCGAACGATAGTCCCGTGGAAGAGAGTTGTCATAATCAAGGCGTTGGGGTACTTTAACCGGATGACCAGCTTCAAAACGAAAAATGGAAGAAACAGAGACACAAAATCCATTGGAACTCGCAATCGAGAACTCTACTACTCCGAACTCGCAATCGAGAACTCTGCAATAGCTGAAACTGACCTACCTTAGGTTTTACGATCTCCACTAACGGTGGGTCAGGTCACAGTGGAATGTACGTACCAGTCCATATCTCCCAACAAAATTACCATTTTGCCACTGTACAAAGTCTAAACGGGGCGTTTAGCGTTAAACCCTGCTTCTACAGTTCTACCTCTTTCTCCCATATTCTCCTTCGGCTCAGCTCTCCGTGGTCTCCGTGAATTCCACTGGTAAAATATTGTGTTTCATACCGTATTGTTTCAGATTTTTTAACATTAAGGTGATGATTGATTCGGAGGGTTTTTTTTCTTGTTTATCAACTCTTTTAAGTGGTTGAGATGCTTTGGATATTGACTGATTTGGGTATGAGCTAATTTCGCATAAGCCTTCTGTAATCGTTGGAGTCTGTGCGGTGGTTTAGCTTCTTGCTTATACTGTAACTGATCTGCAGCTGCTGATTTCTGGATTGGGCTTTAACCTATTCTTGCCGATATTGATGGGAACTGAAGAACCCAGAGATCCATTCAAAGGGGTTGACTGGAAAGCAATAGGTAGTGAACTACAGAACGACCCTAGTGCTGGGTCTAAGCCAGTCGTAAAGAAGCGGCTTCCCCGGAAAATTAGGCAAATTCCAGAGTGCTATTTCTTTCCTCGAATGTCTTTACCCAAAACCATTGCTTACTTTGGGGCTTGCGCTGCAGCTGGAGTTGGTGCTGGTATGCTGATAGAGATGTGGATGAACAAGAAAGTTAAAGGTATTACTGCTTCTGTTTATGGCTTATTGTGCTGATCTTGTTACACAGTATGCATCTTGAGATTGCAGTCTTAGCAATTACCCCTTACGTTTGAATTGACATGATTTGATATGTTCAAGAAAGTTCATGATATGATGATGGCTCTCTGCGAGGAGTCAAGTGTGATAGCTGGTTCCAGCGTAGGTATGGCTAACAGATGCGTGTTCTTGTGTTTCAGAGGATGGAGGCATTGTGTGGGAATTCGAGAAATAAATGTCTTGATGCATAATGACGAGAGATTGTTGATGAGTTGTTTTGTTCTTCAGTAATTGGCTGACATTAACCTTCTGGATCTAGGATGATACTGCCGGAAATTAATATGAGAGAAGTGTAATGCTCTTGAACTATGTATTTCTTTGTAAACTTTCTGGTTCCTGTTCAGAAGCATGTTCTTTGTTTTACTTTTAATAACAGGTTATCTCTGGTTCTTTGCTCCAAGTTTTCTGCTTGACCTTATCTTTCAATGTAGTGCTCGTACATTATTCCGTCGGCAACTCCATTCTTTTCCCGGACAGAGTAGGCTTTGATTTTTCCTAATGAGCTGGCCATAAAGTAATAATGTACTTCTGACAAATTTCTTGGTTGCTAGGCTTAAAAAAAGGTTCCGAATCAACCTCACCTGAAATTAAGGAATAAACTTTAATTTGAATGGAATTTAGATCGGATCAATGTTACGAATATCGTATTAGATTTGGTATCAGATTGATTTCTGGTGCGGTATTATATTAGTATCGGTTAATACTAAACACCGTTTCGGGTAATTTTTTAAATTTATGAAATAATCCTTGAGTTTTTTTTAAATTACAAAATAATCCATTGTCATATTGTAAAGTTGTATTATATATTTATAACCCTGTCTCTAAAAATTAAAATAATAAATAATAATCACAATTAATATGAAATAACAATAATTTTCAGATACTTCATATATAAATAATAACTACAATTTATATAAAAAAAGACAATCATTATCATACAAATATAAAATTAAGAATAATATAAAGTGTTTAAAATATTACAATTTCAATTTTCATTATATAATAAATAATAATTACAAAAAATATCGATAAAAAGAATAATAAATATTCTTAACTCTCAAATTATTATAATTTATAACAGGAGTTCGTGATAAGAAAACAACCAAGTGGAATTGAAACATGAAATTAAAAACATATATTATTTAATTTACTATCAATTAAATATATTATATATAATTAATTAAAATTAATTATTACTAAAATTATAAATATCTTAATTTAATTTAATTTATAAAATTATTTTAAATATAATTAAATTTAAAATTATTTTTTAAAATATATTTCAAATAAAATTTGATTTAATAATTAACAACATATAAATAAATATTAGTTTATAAATAATAATTTTTAAAATATTTATTTTTAAAAATAAAATATTTTTATTAATACTTTATTAATAAATATTATATAAAAGATTAAAATAAATTTAAATAAAATAATTTATTTTTAATTTTTATTTAATTTATAGTTATTATTAGTAATAAAATATTTATTTTATTTTTAAAATAAAATTAAAAAATCTCAATAAAAGATTAAATAAATAACAAATTAAAATTTTTAGAAAAAAGAAAAGGAGGGGGGAACAGGAAAGGGGGAGATAAAATTTCTAAAAATTTTGAAAGTTTTACAACCCAAAGTTTGGCCTGAGCCTGAGACCGTACTCCGGAGATGTGCCCAGCCCTTTGGCAAGCTTACTGGTTACAGTGCTGCTCTTAACAACCACGGATGCTTCCTTCTGTTGCTGCTGGATGAAATCAGTACAAATCCCCTAAATAGGATCTAAGTGCGATGGGATTGTTTAAAAGGAAAATTGCAGAGGATTCTTGCACATAATAAAAAAGATAGATATAAGATATTGTGAATTCTGGGTTCTGCATCGTATACTGATTGGGCAGTGAAAAAAAATCTGCGCATCCGGGGAATCGAACCCCGGTCAGTACCGTGGGAGGGTACTATGATACCACTACACCAGATGCGCTTGCTTGTATGAGTGGTTGCCACAAAATTTACATAGTTAAAAAGAACATTCTTGTTTGACGAGATTGACAATGCCAAATTTCATTACTAAATTCTCTTGCTTAATCAAGATGATGCAATTGGTTGAGTTTGGGACGAAAGATGATAATTTTTACTAATTGTCATGGTCCACAATGTCGCTTTATTTGCCTCAAAAGTTTAATATACTTACGTTAGGTAACATGTCTATTTACTAACTTCCTACAAAAATAAATAAAACCTCTTTTCAACTCCCCCTAACGTAATACTTCAGGATTTACTAATTACTAGGCCGGCCTCGATCACTTTTCTGTATTAGTTGATGTAATATGTTTCAGAGTCTTGACCATTCATTAAAGTTTTATCTAAGACCTTTTATGGACTAATTCATTGATGTGATGCTTTATGTTTTTCTCTTTATATATATATATATATAACTTTATTAATTTGCCAACTTATTGTGTCTTCAATTAATAGTATTTCATCTTATCGTTTGGGTTTAGTTTATTTTTTCCCACCTCAACCAAAATTAAAAACATATCACTTTACTGGAATCTAAGTTTTATCTAAAATTCGATAAATTTGTACTTAAATATTGATTTTGAAACAAACTAAATCAATTCTAGATTATTACCCCTTATTTACATAAAGGTTAAAAAACAAAAACACCTTATATACTTCGGAAAATTTTGAAAAAACCCCTTGTAGTTTAGAATTCTCGAAAAGGTTCCTCTTGTTTCATATTTACCAGAAAATTTCCTTGAGTTAACTTCCGTTAAAAGAATTAACGCAAGTTGCGATGTGGCAACGTTAAGCCACGTGGTCCTATTAGAACATGTTAAAGTGACCTAAACATACCACGTGTACTAATTGTTTGACCCAAAAACCTAACCCACCATAACTGACTCGACTTAACCTGCCTAACTTATTTTTCCAACCCACTCATCTGTGTCCCTAAATCAATCCCCACAAATCCATAAACTAAACGTAAGAATGAACAATTCCAAGCATTCAAGCAATAGCAAAGGGAGAAGGTGGAAAAGACAACGATGTAAGCGGCAGTGGCGGAGATGATAGACGGTGTCAAATACGGCAGGTAGTAGGTCATTTAATAGTTTGGTTAATTTTATTGCGAGTGTAATTACACGGGAAGGGCTTAATCATTTTTTAGTTGTTTTGAAAATATGGGCATGTCTCTGAAATTGCAGAATCATTTGATAAGGCAAAAGGGTTTTTGAGGTGGTTGCGGAAGAAAGATTTGATGTAAGGCTCCAACATGTATCCTAAAAGTGTTATAACATGTCTAGGGTGTATTAAGAAGTAAACATAAAGAATTAAGTGCATTTAATCATAGTAAGGGGCAAAATGGTAATTAATTTTAAAGACAGGGGTAAATTGGTAATTTAATCATTTTGGCATGGACATGCATAATTATACGTGAAATATGGATCAAAATAAAATCAATTGTTGATATTATATGTCAAGGAATGATCAAATGTGAAATTTGCCTAAAGGCAACATATGGTTTAAAAAGATTGAAGCATGTGTCTGATTCTAGAAATTGCATAGAATGGGTATATAAAAAAGGAGAGAGGGATGGTGTATTTTTCATTTTTAATTCCAGATTTTCCTCTTCTCATTTCCTCTCCATTTTATCTTCTTAATCACATCATTTTGCATATATAAGGAATCAAGCAAATTCTAAGTAAAAATCAAGGTAAAAGTTAGTATTTTTTCTCATCTTTATCTTTTCTTGCTTTGCTTATGAAGAGCTAGAATTATAAGGTTTGAATTGGGATTCATATATGTATTTTTGGTGTTTTTAGTTGTTGAATCAAGCAAAGCTAAAGGGCAAGAGAAGCAAAAGCACTAGAAGAGCTAATTGGCCAATTTCAAACTTTGGGATTACATTTAGTGTAACTTCTGTTTTTACATGTTTGAATGCATACAAAGATTAATTTGGACATGAAATGGTTGCTGGAATGGTGTCTTGGTGTTACTTTATATGGAATTGGTTAAATATGACAAGAGAGTAAAGTTTAATGGAATTATGTCTAAGGTTCTCTTGAACTAGTCTCATTATTTTGGCCATAACTCGACCTAAAGACCTCAAAATTGGGTGATTCTAATTGAAGATGAAACTTTTAAGACATATCACTTAAAATATCTTGAAGAGACTCGACCTTAATTTTGGCTGCATGAGATTGGAAATTAAGATTGAAAATGGTGACCTGATGCTACTTTTGTTTTAGAGCAGTTTGTGATGTTTGGTGTATATCTTATGATTTAAAAGTTTAAATGGCCTGATTTTTTACGCCATGAAAACTAAAGACATAGGGAAAATTTCTATATGACTTCAAAGCCTAATTTGAACTTTTTCTACATAAAAATTATGGAACAAGTGAAGGTATGAATCCTAGACAGGGGACACGACGGGCAGGAAATCCTCTCGATCATGTGATTTACTTCTGTACATATTTGTTTGCCCATTTTTAGACCTACACTTTTGTCCCTTGATTCCCCACCCTGTGCCTAGCCCAAATTGCATTGTTTTGAGTTTTTCGCTTTTGATTTTAACCTTTTCATATGTCTATGAAACTTTACAAACACTTAGAAATAAATGAAATATGACTTACCATATATGAATTGGGTGATTAAACATTGAAATTTAAGATTGATCATAATGCAAGCTAAAGGAAATTTACATGTATATAGATTATTTATATGCATATTTAATTTATTGCTTATATGTATATAGTATGACTATATAATTTTACATACTAATTTTATGAATATAATTAAGTACAATTTAACATGCTTTTATAGTTAAATGATGTATTGGAATTTATATATTGGGATTATGTGAATGTACATAGAGAAACACGATTGAACAAAACATATACGAAATAAATCATACGAGTACATGTGATTTGTATACTGTTCTAATGGTGGTAAGCTATGACTTGCATGTATGAATTTAAATACAGAATTTATGATTTCAAATAAATATCATACGATTTGTCAATATATTAATTATGAAATTAGCAAATGATTAAACGAAAATGTTACAATGCCTGCTTTATTACCTTGATGGTGGACAATTAGGCATGCCTATAAAGTTACAGCGTAGCTGCTACAGTTTGACATCAATAGTGTCTTCATTTCGAGACTATAATGTCTCGTTAGTTTGATACCTTCGGGTATCTATAACGGGTAACTATAGTTTGATATCTTTGGGTATCTCTAGTTTGATACTTTTGGGTATTTATAGTTTGATATCTTCGGATATCTACAGCTCCTATTATCCACACTCATAGGAATGTGCAGGCCTAACAGTGAAAGTAAATTAAACAGTTATAAATAAGAGATACATCATGAAAACATGAATAACCAATGAACCGCTCGACACTTAGTTGTATATCTTGCAACTAAGTCAGTCTCTCCCCCGAATGCTAGAAACAAAGTTAGCACACGTTAGTAAAGATGTAAGATAAAATAAGAACTAGAGTGAGGAAACTTGGAGAATGCTTATATTGCTTAGGAAAGCTTTACAAGGCAAATGCTAAGAACTCTTTCTATACTCTCTATACTTCTATGCATCTTACAAATGAAGTCCCTTGGCTATTTATAGCCTTCCACCTCCTCAATGGATGGCTAGGATCTATTTGATCTAAGGGCTCACAATGGCCATCTAGAATTCTCTGCAACTATCTACATATCAAGTATACTCTATAATTATCTACAAGGTTCTACAGTCTTCCACCCATCTCTAGCCTTATCTTAAATATGGAAGAATAGTGTGAAATCTTCTAGAGAACTCTAGCTTAGCCTCTCAATCTTGAGTGGGAATTTAGCAGTGCGTGACATTCTTTCCCATTCATTTGGGCGACGCCCTCGTTGTGACTTTCTTGTATGCCTTTATCACATCCTTGTAGTCCCACAATGTGAGCTCATACTCCCAACTTGCCTCACTATTGGGTAGTCCCTTCCATTTGACAAAGTACTCCACGTAGTTTGGATGGGAACCCCTCCTCGGAATAACCCGATGTGCTGAAATTTTCTCTATCTCATGCTCGTGAGAAGTAGTGATAGCTGTGGGTGCTCTCCTCGACTAGCCCCTTCTTGGGTCCTCTTTGTCGGCATGATATGGCTTCAATAAGCTCACATGAAAATCGGATGCATCTCCAAATGTGAGGGCCACGTCAATCGATAGGCTAGCTTACCAACCCTCTTCTCTACAAGAAAAGGCCCTCATATCGCCTTACTAGCCCCTTGTGTACCTTGTCGAACTGTCAGATTTGATGGGATGGCTGTTGCTTACTTTACCAAATTGGTCCAGGTAAAGTCCTTCACAAAAATCATGTTAAAGGTTCTAAAAAAATTCATTAAAATCTATGTTATCTATAAATACGAGTTCCTCTTTCCACAATTACAAATAACAACTTGTAATTCCAATCTCACTATGATTCAAGTTTCCAATGTTTTCCTATTCTTTCTTTAAACTTGTGGTTGGTTGTTTCCCACTACATCAAGGTTTTAAGAGTTCGCAAATCAGCTCATAGCTGAATTATATAGCATTGATATATTCCCATGGAACTCGTTAGCAGTGAAAATGTTGACGTTGCTTTCCACTTTGTTATGTTGTTGAGAGAGCTGTATAGTAGGGGGATGATAAGAAGTCATAATATGAAAGTTCGTTCTAAAGAATGTATAATGTTTATATGTTAGGCTATGGCTCTTTCTTCCCAGTAGCTGATTAAGCTGAGATAAGGGTCGTTAAATGCTGAGTATTACCTTATATTTTTAAGTACTCAATCTTCCAATGAATAAACCTTGACTCGATCCAATAATCACCTATAGTCCGGCAATTGGTAAATAATTAAAAAAATTATCACAATCAACATATGAGTTTTAAACAAAATGTCAAACCAAAGGCAACCAAATGTTTTTAAGAAATTGTAC
>JAOTAY010000009.1:23559417-23569423 GCA_025629805.1 Erythroxylum baracoense | reverse complement strand
GCTCCCTTATCTTAGGATATGTGTCGGAATGACCTACGGGCGTCCCGGTGCGTACCCTAGGGTAATAGGGTGTTACAAAAAGACTCACAAGAAAATTTATAATTAAAAACTCCAACCTCTCCATAGCCCAAGTCCCCTGCTGTGTATATGAATTGTAACATGGTCAAATAATACGAAAATACTTCAAAATTATACATTTTCCTCCTTCATAGTTCATAGTTGTGGTAAATTTGAAGGTCCTTCAATGCCAGAACTAAAACTCAATCCTAAGTTTTACCATATAAGAAAAAAAAACAAAAATAAGCTATAAAGTATTTAATTAATAAATGGTCTTTAATTCCAAGAAACATAACGTATGTACTTTTCATAAATTTTTCAACTCTAGCTCTTTTAGGATTCATTCCCTAAGGTTTGACTTCACACTCTAACTTATAAACTTCAATGTTATGAAATCATAGAAGAACCTACATACACAAACATATTTTATGAAGCTTAAAATAATGAAAAAGTCTATATACTCAAACATATTAAGCTTGAAATAATGGAAGAGCCCAAATACATAAACATACCAAGCATCTAAATGAAAGTAAGCTTTATATTTTACAAAATTTTGTATAAGTACTAACATTTAAAACATGTTACAATATGTAAGAGTGAAAGACAATTGAATAATGCAGGACACGATCAGCATACCAAGAAAGACCTATCAGGCATATCAGTTTGTAGACATTTAGTGTCTCATTAACCATTAATCTAGTTTCACACTTTGGACCAATTTATATCGAACTATGCAAAGGACTTGGATGATATGGTAAACCTGACATAGTCATATATAAGAATCTAGCTATAACTCCTCAAGCATATATTCAAGTATGTAACATAATATAATATGTAAGAGTGAAAGACGAGATCTACTTCATGACTTACATAAAAAAAACAATTAAGAAAACAAAATAAGAATTAAGACAACAAGACATGTTAATAAAAGGAAACATTTTCAAAATGCAATTTCACAATTTAGAACTACTCAGCCTATTAAGACAAATAGGGGGAAAAAACAAAATTCTAAAATTCAAGAACATCTCTAGTGAAGAGTATAAATATTCACTAGACCAAGTATCACTAAGAAGACATGATGAATAACTAAAGCTTATAGTGCCAAACATAATTTAAATTGGCCTCACTAAACAAGAACATAGTGAAGCACTAGATAATCTCAACGTGAACATAATAATTTCAATTTCTTAAGCTTTTTCTAGCTCTTCATTAACCACCCGAATCCCAAACCTAAATTATCTCCTCGAATCCCAGTTAAACTTCAACCCCAATTTTGCGTTAAGCTTGTCAGTTAAAAACAAACCAGATTCACTATTGTCCTTCAATTCATCATCAACTTCACTGCTATTATTCATATAAATAGAAAACTCCTTCAAACACGAAAAAAAACACATCATAGCACAAAAAAGATGCCTTAAATGAGAGATAGCAAGAGAAGCGAGAAGAGTACATGAATTTGATAAAGAAAGCAAATCACCATAATGCACTAATCGCATGAAGAAATTATTATTTAGAAGAAAAGGGATCGAGAATTACCTCTATGTTTGTCGCCTATATCCCTATCGCTTGTTGTATTTGACATTGCTTGTCATCTCTGACACCACTTGTCGTCTCTGATTCTGCTTACGTCCCTACTACTTACATCGTTGTCTCTTCCACCTACACCCCTCGTCATCGCTTAAAATCATCAGAGGTTGTATATGGTTCATATGTTTAGTTCAAGGATTTGGGAGAATTGATTTGGGGAACAGATAGGTGGGTTGAAAAAAATTTAAACGGGTCAAGTCAAGTCAGTTAAGGTGAGTTGGGTTTTTTGGTTAGACAATTGGTACATGTGGCATCTTCAGGCCACGTCAGCATGTTCAAATTTGGTCCACATGGCTTAATATTACTAAGTCACAACTTCCGTTAATTTTTTTAATAAAAGTAAAATACATGAGGTTTTTTTGGTGAATGTAGAACAAAAGAGACTTTTTTTTAAAATTCTAAATTACAACGAGTTTTTCTAAAATTTCTCTCAGTAAAGGGGGTGTTTTTGTCTTTTACTCCTACATATATTATATACGTTAAAGCATCCTTTTTTACTCGTGAACAATCCAAGGTTCTTTTCTACCTTTTTTTTTGGTATACAAAGGAAAGTAATTCTAAAACAAACTATCACAGGCTTCTACGAAGCAAAACTCCCTATATGTCCTAATAAACTAGCTCAATACACTGCATTGGTATATCTTGAAGCACGTGAGTGCCAAGACCTCTTAGCGAAGCTAAATAAGCCATCTTATCGGCACATCTATTCCCTTTCTTTTAGACATGCTGAAGCTAAATGACCCAATCTTGACACTGAAACCCCTCGGATGCTCCTTACTAATGAAGTACCATCAAATAAAATCAACTCAGACGAAGAGACGATATTAATAACCTCCAAAGAATCCATCTCTAGCACCTCCAAAGAATCTACTTTGGAGATAAGTAGTACTGAGGAACTTCTGTTTCGCATTAGTAATGTGGAATTTTCTGCTTTCAGGCTATAGGAAAACAAGCTACAGATATATTAGTTAGAAGCTTTTAATTGGTCAATTTAGGTTAGTTATCACATAGCATTTGGATTTTAGTTTAAACTAATAAACTCATTTGGATTTTAGTTTAAACTAATTAAAAGGTCAACTCTTCATAGGCCTTATAGGCCACTCTGACTCACTCAAACCGTTGTAAAATTATGTTTTACTTAAATTGATTTAAATTAATTATTTTAAATTTGAGTTTAAATTAAAATTTAACAAATTCAAAATTTTATCCGTTTAAATTAATTTATCATTGTATAAAAGAAATATACATACAATTTTAATAATTTTAGATCAAATTTATTATTTAATTTTAAACGAATTTTTAAATAATTTATTTAATATAATAGTTTGTGAGTTGAACTTGTACAAGTTATAAACAATTCAAGTTAGTTAGTATATTTGGCTGACTGTTGTATATTGACCTTTTCAGTCCATAGCTGCTCCTTGCACAGAAAGTTGAACATGAAATCATCATATACTAATAATATATTCAAAGGGTAAGAACTCTGAAGCTTCAAATGGATAGATATAGAGTAATCCATATATAATTCAGACATTGTAGACTTTTTAGAATACAGAAAAAGCTCGATGATGATGGCCTGTCCGTCTGGACTCTGGGGAGGTGTTTATTTAAGTTGGGATACTGTTATGTAGGTCATGTTTGAAGAGTAAACCTGAAGTGAACACTTCATGCCAATGGACACAGACCATCTTGGATCGAAGATTTCCAAAAGTCAGACATTTTTAGGGTTTTTTTCTTGAACCTTGAAGGTTCACTCACTCCTCTACTACTTTTGCAGTCCCTTAGCTACCCATTAGACTTCGTCAGCGATCCAGATAACTTCATCTTCTCTTCTACTAACTTAACATGGCATATCAACCCACTTCTTTCCTTTTCTGGTTACGTTTGTTCTTCTTGGCTTGTTACTACTCTCTCCATGCCACTGCAAAATGGCCTGGAGGCGGATCAACTAGGTTTTATGACTTCAAGGTTTTCATTTTCTACTCTCTGTCAAACTATGTATTTATTGCTTTCTCTGATCAGTTGTTAATGGTGATGACTGTAAGTTACAGATACAAAGCAAGTGGGTTTACAAACTATGCAACTCCAGGCAAATCGTGGTGGTCAACGATATGTATCCGGGACCTGTCGTCTATGCTGAAGAAGGCGATAGAATAATCGTTCAAGTTACTAACAAGTCACCCCACAATGCCACTATTCACTGGTATGTGCAGAGAAACTTGAAAGGTGACATCTCTGTGGCAATATATGTCATCGGAATCAAATACACCCCTAACTTTCTTAAGCATTAAAATTATGAACTTTTTTACATTTTAATTTTTTTAAAAATATATTTTTTACTTCTTTTTGTTTTTTATAACTATAAAAAATGAGCTCTAAAATTATGGTTGGGTGTTTCAGGCACGGTGTGAGGCAAATACTTTCATGTTGGTTCGATGGACCAGCATACGTAACCCAGTGTCCGATTCAACCTGGTCAAAGTTTCACCTACGAGTTCACCATGGTGAACCAGAAGGGCACCTTCTTTTGGCATGCTCATGTTTCGTGGCTTAGAGCCACTGTGTACGGTGCTCTTATTGTGTACCCAACGACAGGAGTCCCATACCCATTTCAGTTCCCTTACCAGGAGCACATCGTAATCCTAGGTATCCTTAACCCATGAGTTACGGTCTTAATAATCATTTTAGTTTTGTGAAACTTAATGAACTATTTCAGGGGAGTACTGGAACCAAGACGCTGTACAGCTTCAACAACAAGTCATAGCTAGCGGAGGAGGTCCTCCTCCTGCTGATGCATTTACGATCAACGGTCACCCTGGCCCAAACTACATTTGCTCTGCCGACGGTGAGAGATTCCGATTTTTTATTAATTCAGTTGAATTTGTTTTACCTGAAATACAAATAATCTATATGTCAAACTCAAAACTAAATAGTAAGTTTGATTTAAATTCAAAGGATCCAAGATATTTCAATATTTGAGCGTATTTCAAAGAGTCCATGTATGAATTTGTATAGAGATGGCAATGGAACAATCTTAAGTCGGCTAATTTTTCCGAAATTAAAAATATAAAATAATATCTTTTTTTTATTAAGTTCAGGCTTAGGTAGGCCTATTCGAGGATTAACTCTTCTTAGCAAAATTAGACTTCAGATTCATCTTGACCTAATTTAGTTCATGGATTGATTAAAAACATCTAATTGTTAGCCAAATATATGTGAGTGGTTCCTCACTCTCATCTTTTAACCAGAGGTCTCAAGTTCGAGTCCTGAGAATGGAAAAATCTATTTGGCTAGCACTTTATCTCTTATGGGCTGACTCGGTGTAAGCAGAGATTAATCTGAGTGTGAATGACTTAAAGACACTTTCCTATAGTTAAGACGCTCCTAAGACACCTCTTGAACTAACAAAAAAAAAACATCGATCTAATCGTTTTGCTTAAAAAAGTTGGACCTCAAATTAGTCTGGCCTAATTTAGTCCCCGCAAATTGTCATTTCCAAATTTGTATAGATTTTCATTAATTGTATTACATAGTAAGTTGCGCCAGCTATATTATGTCTCTCCGTTCCGCACGAATTTCAGATTTTTACAAGATAGACGTAGTCCCAGGGGAAACCTACTTGCTGAGGTTGATACACGCAGGCTTAAACATGGAGCACTTCTTTACAATTGCTAACCACAAATTAACAATCGTAGAAGCTGACGCTGCCTATACTAAACCACTTACCGCTGACCATGTCATGCTCGGACCCGGACAGACCATGAACGTTCTTGTCACCGCCGATCAACCAGTCGGAAAATACTCCATGGCCATGGGACCTTACATGTCAGCTCAGGGTCAACCATTCCAGAATATCTCATCCATTGGCTACTTTCAGTATTTAGGTATTATGCCTAATAGCTTATCATCCCCAGCTCAATTGCCTAGCTTTAACGATAATTTGGCTGTTCAGACAATCATGAATGGCCTGAAAGGCCTGAACACTGCTTCTGACGTTCCAAGAGAAATCGACACCAACCTTTTCGTCACCATTGGACAGAATGTGAATAAGTGTCAGTCCAGAACACCACAGCAGAACTGTCAGGGACTTAATAACGGGACGTTCGCTGCTTCCATGAACAATTTCAGCTTCGTGAATCCTACAGTTTCGGTGTTGGAAGCTTACTATAAGGGACTCGATGGTTATTTCACTGAAGATTTCCCTGAAGCTCCTCTTAGGTTCTATGACTTCGTCAATGGAGCACCTAACAATGCCCCTTTTGATACAAACTCAATGAAGGGGACTAGGACCAAGGTGGTTGAGTATGGTTCGAGGGTTCAAATGATTTTGCAGAACACTGGAACTGTCACCACTGAAAACCACCCCATTCATCTTCATGGTTACAGCTTCTACGTTGTTGGTTTTGGTAACGGTAATTATAACCCTCAATCAGCACAGTTCGATCTAGTAGACCCTCCACGAGTTAACACAATTGCGGTTACTGTCGGTGGATGGGCGGCTATTCGATTCGTTGCCGACAACCCAGGTAAGGATCCTGTGCCAAAAACAATCTCAGTTCAATGAAATACTACTTAGTGGTTTAGTAGGCTATGTACTGTTTTTAATTACATTCATTTGATATGCATAGGGGTCTGGTTCATGCATTGTCACTTTGATATACACCAATCATGGGGATTAGCAACGGCGCTGATAGTGAAGAACGGTGTGGGACATCTGGAGACACTGCCTCATCCTCCTGCAGACCTGCCTCACTGCTGATAATTAAACCTTAGTTTCGGATTATTAGTCAACTGGAAGAAATTTAATCAGATGTGTTTCTCTTGTACTAGATGTCCAATTCAGAAATATTTTGGCTCATCAAGTGTGCAGTACACATTGCTTTTCTTCCCCTTTCTGATCGAACAATTTGTGGGTGTAAAAAACTGAAGATCGAAATAGTTAATAAAAAGGGATGAAACAGATTTAATATTGGTCCAGTCAACTAGAAAGTAACCAACTTCAAACATCACTGGAGTCCAAGTTCGGGCCAAATCTTATCGTGTAACTTCAACAAAGGCACCATTTCCCGACGATTTCTTTAGGGACAAAATCAAAATCGTCACCAAAAGACAGCATATAGCAACGTTTAAAAGCATTCGTTACTAAAACTTACCATTTAGTGACGGAAACAAAAAGCGTTGCTAAAGAGAAAACCTTTAGCGACATACAGAAAAATTCGTCGCAAAATGCTGAATATTTAGTGACGATTAATAAAAATCGTCACGAAATGATGCAAAATGGGTGACGATTTGGGCAATTCATCGGCAAATAACACAATGGCGACGGTTGATGAAAACATCATCGTATTACATCAAACATTTTGTGACGCATCCCTAAAATCGTCACTAAAGGTTCCATATATTGCAATGATTTTTTAAAACGTCACCAAAAGGTGAATATGTATCGACGATTTTTTGTCATCGTCACTAAATGTCAAGCTTTCAGTGACGATGGTTGTAAATCGTCACCAAATGTTCTAAATTCAGTGACGAATTCTAGAAAACGTCGCTGAATGTGTACATTTGGTGACGATTTCTATAAATCATCACCAAATGATTGACATTTTCAAAAATTATAAAAGCTAACATTTTTATAATCTATCATAGTTAAGATATGATTTATTAGAGATTTGTTTTGAATGTTTAAAATGTATTATTGAAAAAAACTCAACATAATTTTAAGTGTTAAACAGTACTATTAATTAATCATTAGTATTTACTAACATTAAAAAAATTAGTTATAAAAAATTTAAATAATTTTATCAACATATTTTAAAAAAAACTGATAACATATGGCTTATGGACCTAACATTAATTAATCATTAGTATTAATTAACATTGAAAAAATTAGTTAATAAAAAATTAAATTATTTTATCAATATAATAAAATGATATATGGAGTAGTATGAACTTTGAATTAGAAGTTAACCAATTCATTCACTCATAAAACTAGAACAATAACAGTGAATATTCAATAGTACACAACTTGACCCATAAGTAATACATATGTTGTTTGGCAAATTATTGGTGAAACAACAAGAAATAAACGTTAAAGCTGAGTTCAGTTGATTGACTCGCTAACTGACAAGGATATAATTATTTGTTTGGATTCCAAGTGACATGACAGTCGGTAAAGGTAAATGAATCCCCAATGTCTGGATTCTCCAGAACGGCCCTTGCACGTTCGAACGCACCAATTGAAACAGTAATAGTTTTTTTCCTCAACTGTAGTAGGGTTTGTCACATCCTCTTCCAACAACTTTTTTGCTATCTCTAAATTTGAAAAGGATGGAGTGAAGTCGATAGATTTAGAACCTAAAACACAATCAGTATAGAAGTTAGATATTATCATATTAGTAAACCGTTAAATAAACTAAAATTGGGGTGACATGCATACGTGCAGGAACAGACGGAGTATTCGGAATTGATGAATTTTTCAAATGAACCGATTTTTCTTTACGAACTGTTGTGACATCGCTCCCGCCATCACGGGCATACATGTCAAATTCGAGACTGAAGGAAGCTTCAAACAACATGTAGTATAAACCATCAAATGTGAACATTTATAATAACTTCATAAAAGGAAATGAAATGTACATAATAAGGGAAGTGACGTTGTTCGGATGATACTAAACACCTTGTTCCAAAAGATCGGCCATGGAAGGTTTACGAGGAATTCGTCTGATATGTCAGATTTCTTTTTCAGTTTCGGTTTGTTCAGTAGGAACAATTTTGCCACATTCCTCCCAACGGAATGAATTAGGGCCATCGTGAACTAATTTCGATGTCGACATTCCTTCATTAATAATGTTTAGAGGTAAATGCAAATGTAAGTTGATTTGGAATAAAACAATAATATGTTTAAGTTCAATTATAATGACAAATGAAACTACTTAGGTTATACACTGAATGGATTGCCTAGAGCATAAAATGCAAATCGTTACGAAAATATCATCAAACACCTTACAGACATGACAAACTCATCCCAAGTAGTAAAGTTTAGAAGATTAAATAGACATTGCGTTGAGTTAAACACTTTTGATATGCAAATCGTAACAGAAATATCATCAAACACCTTACAGACATGACAATGATATCCCAAGATTCAAATGCAAACCATATGTTTTCCCTTCCATAACTAACATTAACAAAGTCCATGCTCCCCAATGACAATGTGCAAATAACATAACATAAAGAAATGAAAAAACAATTACAAAACATAAAGAAATCAACTTCAACACCGCAAAAAATACCCTATGTATAGATCTACGTAAATCTACACAAAGAATGTCCAAAGCTATTGTAGAAACATAAATATCATAACTTTATCACAGAAACTTGTCAAACAAAGAACCGATCTATTCAATAACAGATTTACCAAATGAAGATCACCTCAAATGAAAATACAGAACATAGTAAAGAAGAAGTTAGAGCATTGCAGATTATGTTTCGATGAAGTGAATAGCTTTGATACGTGCATAAGATGTTGGAGATTGCTGGTTTTAGGCTAAGTTATTGGAGACTACAAAAGGAAGAAAGGTTTGGAAATAAAGGTTTGGAAATAAAGGTTAGGGTTTCTAAAGAACAATAAAGAATGGTTTTTGTCACAATTTTAAAATTCATCAGAAAAGAAACAACTTTTCACGACGATTTGGCATATTTGTAACGTATTATTGTACATTTTGCAACGGTAAGAGATAATGTATTGCCCAAACGTCGTATATATGCCAAGTCATGACATATTCTCATTTCGTCAAGAAATGCTGAGTCCTTTTATGACGAATAAGGTTGTCGTTCTTCCTTCCGTCTTCTTCACTGCCTGTGTTGGGTGTTGGTGTCAGCTTTGTGTTACATCAACACTAGCGTTGGTGTCAGTTTTGTGTTACATCAACACCAGCGTTCTCTTGTTGACGACATTGGGTAAGTTTCGTTCCATTTTTTTTGCGTTTGGTTTTAAGGATACGAAGGGGTCATACGGGTTAGTGAAATTGTTGTGGAACTTGCATTTTTTTGAGTTGTTTGCATGTTGTGAGTACAAAAATGGTTGGTATGTGTGTGTGTTGTGTGAATAATGGTAAAGAAAGTGGAAAGAATGAAGAAATTGGGTAAGATACGTGTGTGGTATATTATGCATACAAAGTGTTCGATGAAAGTCCTCACCCAATTGGAAGCATGAATGTTGAATATATTTTTTATTTTTTTGGAAGGAAAACAATTTCTTTCTTAGATTAAAAGTTGAAATGGATAAAGAGGTAGTGGTATGATTGTCACCTACACTATGATTTTAATTTTTCTATTTTTGTAATAATATGTATGATTTTAAT
>JAOTAY010000009.1:23510860-23552927 GCA_025629805.1 Erythroxylum baracoense | reverse complement strand
ATTATCTGTTATCTATGCATATGAAATGATCCTGATTAACATGATCTAAGTGATTATGTTCTTGATTAGTTATTTCTTACAGGTAGCCTGTTTCTTTGAGCTCCATGACACCATTCTTAATCCTAGATCAAAAGTGTAGCTTGATGTGCTCCTTCTGTCTTTTATAGATCATACCTAGTCACTATTTGTGTACCCAACTTGCTCACAATAGGTCGTATGTTTATACCATATACCCAAATCAAAAGTTGCTGCAACATAACACAAAATCCATTTTACAGCCCCATAATGATGCTTTGTAGGAGAGTGTATAAACTAGGAAACCACACTCACTGAATGAGAGATCTCAGGCCTTGTGTGAGTTAAATAAATAAGACCTCCCACTAAACTTCTTAATAGTTATCTATTCGTTGGTTCAGTGCCATCTTTTACCTCCAATTTTGGTTCATATTCATAGGTGTGCCTGCCACCTTACAATTCACCATATGAAACCTTTTAAGCAAATCAGATGCATACTTCTTCTGAGAAATGAAAATTCCATCCTTGACTTGCTTCACTTATATGCAAAGAAAATAGTGCATCAATCCCAAATTTGGCATTTCAAATTATTTCTTCATGCTTGTTTGAAACTGATCAATAAATGAAGAGGATGAACTCATGTAGATCATGTCATCTACATAGAGACTGACAAATAGAATATCTTTTCCTTGCTTCTTTAGGTAGAGTGTAGGGTATTTTTGCTTCTTTCAAAGTCATTATTAATGAAGTAGGAGTCTATTCTTCCATACCATGCTTTAGGGGCCTACTCTAACCCGTAAAGTACCTTTCTCAGCTTATACACTTTCCCTTCTTCACCCTGAACTTCAAAATCTATAAGTTGTGCAACATAAACCTCTTCTTTTTACTCCCTATTTAAAAAAGTATATTTTACATAAAATTAGTATACAGGCCAGTTTAACAGCGCCGCAAGAGCCAACATTATTCTTGTTGCTTCAAAGAATGCAACATGTGAGAATGTGTCTTCATAATAGTTAACATGTTGCTGAGAGTACCCCTTTGCCACTAGAAATGCTTTGTGCTTCTATATGCTTCCATTTACATTGTACTTAGTTCGAAACACCCATTTAACTTCAATCGCCTGCTTATCTTTTAGTAATTCTGTTAGCTATCATGTATTATTCCTCTCAATTTTCATCAATTCCTCCTTCATAGCTTACTTCCATTCTTCTTTCTCTGTAGCTTCTTCAACTAAACTCGATTCGACCATGTACAAGGTTTGAGTTGTTTCGTAAATATCTTTCAAGGATTTGTATTTTTTTACAATGCCTCTTCATCGTTTGAGCTTGAGGCTTATAAGGACGTTTCAATGCTTAATGGAGTAGAGTCTCTTGATGCAGCAGGTGTCGGTGCAAGGGATTCATTAGGAGTATCAGGTGGGGTGTGAGGTTGGTCACCTTCAATATCCTATTCTTTTTCTGATATCAATTCCTCAAACTAAATATCTCCTTCGTTTCCTTCTCTCTATACCCATCTTCCTTCTTCATTGAATACCACATTTCTATTGACAATGATCTTACTATTGGAAGTATTGTAGAACCTGTATTCATTTGAGTTAGTGCAATAGCCAATAAAGACACATTTTAAGGCCTTCTCATCTAGCCTGTTGCATATTTATGAATTAATTAGCATGTAAGCAACACATCCAAAAATCCTCAAGTGA
The DNA here is from genome assembly GCA_025629805.1 of Erythroxylum baracoense. NCBI lineage: Eukaryota > Viridiplantae > Streptophyta > Magnoliopsida > Malpighiales > Erythroxylaceae > Erythroxylum > Erythroxylum baracoense. The sequence goes on along the minus strand of JAOTAY010000009.1, from coordinate 23,551,210 downwards.
CTCTCCCCAGTTATTCTTCCCTTCCAAACTTTATAAGGTGTCCAAACTATAACACACCACCCCATAGAGCATATGCCTGAATTTATTAATGAATATTCGAGAAAATGCTCTACAAGGATGGCACGTAAAGACAATCAATTCATTCCAAAATTTCAAAGCATCAAACACATTTTCAGCAAACCAATGTTCACTTTTGCTCATTTTATTATAACATGTCCAGTCATAAATGTCATTACATTTTAGAATTCACATATACATTGTACAATAGCTAAGAAGTACAATTTAGATACAAAATCACTGAAGAAGTGTGCAGATGCAACTGATCCCGACCATTAACTCATGTCCGATTGTAGTGACTATACTCCAATTAGGCTAACTGGATATTCGCTGAATCCTGGAAATCAACGATGCAATTTTGGTGAATTTTGTTTACTTAGTGAGTGAACCATCCTCTATGTGCTCACTCATATCAAACACAAAGACAGTTCACAATCAAATTCACAGTCAAATTATATAATCGAATATAGAATATCATTTCACACTTTGATTCATGCTTCAATAATTATAATTTGAATACACTTTTTCACATTTCTATTTTTGAACAGTACAATCAATTCATTCAATCATTCATATGACTCATATCAGTTTGTATATGCAAATGCACATGTGACTCACTTTCATTGTTACTTTATTATGACCGAGCGCCTTTTTAACTGTCTCGTATCCGTTGTGGATACCAGGTTTATAGGTAACTGTCCCATATCCGTTGTAGATACGAGGCTCATTATAATACGGAGCCTGTGGCTCTTTAAGCATGTTCTGAGCTTTAAGCTCTTTTTCACTGGTCACTCCAGTCACAACTGCCTTTTTCTGATTATGCATTTCAATGTATTGAGATGCATCAATTCACATTATATGCAATCAATCACTTTTATTCATCATGAACAATCACTTTCACATTTTCATCAGATCTAAGTCTGGCTTCAATGTTTTTGTTGAATACACTAATTTCTTTCAAATTCACATTCAGTTAGATCACTTCCAATGCAATCTCAATTATCGAACATCTCAGACTATCAATGTCTAGAATTAACACATTCACATCAATAACAGTTCAATAATTGAAACTAAGTAAATAAAAATCAATCCTAGTGAGTAACATCTAGGTTGACTCACAATACACTCCAGATTAGCAATAACCTTTATGATCCAAAAACGTTTGGATGCTGATGTTCAATCTTGTGTATTTATTTTCGAACAATACACATATTGTGCACACATTACTAAATTGATCAATCACATAAATATTCAATCATACACATATATATATATGTGTGTGTTATGTACAATGCACGCTCAATTGACTATTCCCGAGTATGTGTCCTTAATCATAAATCTTGATCATTCAAACATTATCACTTGTATATGTCTAGTTTTCACTTAGGTTTATACCTCAAGAATAATTGCCTATTTTAATATCATCAATCATTCATTCTCCAATGTTATTCTAGCATTATATGATTACAGAATATCCAAATTCTCATTCATTATTACTTAATACACCTTACTCACTTTCTTTGGATCATATTTACTTTCCTAAAAGCACTTTCATTCTTATAACACTCATAAATTTCCAGATTTTATATACATTAATATCATCAATCCATTCTTATATTTTAACCTCAATTAGCAACTTAAACTTATTAAACACTTTATCAACTTATTCAACCTCAACTAGGTTCATTTCAAGTCTCAATCAAGTCTAAATGCACCATAGGAAAGTATCTTATCATTAGTTGGTTCAAGCATCACTCAAAAGATAACATTTCACTTTCGATGCAATTCCCACGATCGTAGAGGACTTCCCACGATCGTGGGATGATTCATCTGAAAGTTTTTCACCATAAATGCACTTCCCATGATCGTGGAGGCATTCCCACGATAATGGATGTATAATCCGTGAATTTCCCAGTCTTTTCCTTCAATGTTTTTCCTTTTCCAGATTTTGACCCTTACTTTCTACATCAAATATATTTTCCTCACAGTTCATCATTTCTACTTCATTTCCTCATAAAAATCACCTCCATTATTAACTCAAAAGCATCCATAAAACAAATCATAAATCATTGTTTATCAATCATACAAAACATAACATCAAATGTATCCATACATTCATCAACGTCCAACACACTCTCAACACCATTATCATGATCATTCAATCTCTAAACTATCATCATATATGCTTCTATTTAAAACAAACCATGAAGAATCATCATTACACTTACTTGTTTAACTCCAAGTTTCTTCACATCATCACATAACCTAGCTCTCCATGGTTACACGACCAACACCATTTAAAGGAGGAAGATGTTAGGCTTTAATTAAGAAGAAGAAGACAACAAAGATCTTGGAGTGCCAAGGTGAAGGATGATAGCAAAGCTTAATGTTGAGGGTTGGGTTATGAATATCGTGGGTTAAGAGAAGAGAAGAAGAAGAGAGCATATAGAAACAAAATGAAAGACAAATGAAGATGGTCTTTCCAATAAGTAAATATCGTGGGTTTAATGCTTGGTAAGTGTCATAACACTTATCGTGACACTTACCGCATAAATAATCATACTAATGTCTTTTAATTATGGTACCCAAAGTTATTTAATAACTGGTCCATTTGTCTCCCAATTTATAAACCAATTGTCGCTCAATTTTCTATACCACTTGTCACTTATTTTTATTACTATGTGTCAAATATTTCTACTGTCATTTGTCAATTGTCATGCCATTTGACATTTTTTCTAGTCCAAAAATACACATTAATTCATAAATCTCCCAATTGTAACAATTAATTCCAAATTACTAATTATGATCCATCAATTCTTGTCATTGATAAACCAAAGTACATGACATTATAAATGCACATTCATATCTCATTCATTATGCTCAGTCATTAATCACATTCATCTTAGTTTCATACCCCAGAGTATGTCAATTGAGTGCAATTTGTCTATTTCATAATTAATATATGTATGCTAGTATTATGCATTTGGACACAATTATAAAAGCATGTCATCAAGGTACCAATTTCATTATATCTAATGCCACTCTTATGACTCAATAATCTAATATTTTAAACCTTTCAGCAATTTAAGGGACAGGATGTTACGAACTACCTTTGTGGGTGAAATATTTAGTAGATAAACTATCGCAACAACTACTTCTCCTCATAACTGTGTCGACAATCCTTTCTATTGAAGCATACTTTGTACCATTACTACAGTTCAATTTTTGCATTTAGCCACTCTATTTTGCTTTAGCGTGTATGAAGCGATGAGTTCTCCATGGATGCCATGTTTTACACAAAATAAGTTAAACTCTTGTGACTTGAATTGTCCTCCTTAATTCGTTCTTAATACCTTGATATGCTGCTAACTTTGTTTCTTCACAAGAGCTTTGAATTTCTGGAAGGCTTTAAAAGTTTCAGCTTTGTTCGCAATAAATATACCAACTCATATGACTATGATTGTCAATTAACAACATAAAATATCGACTCTTTCCAAATGTCTCTGTCTTCATTGGTCCACACAAATCTACGTGGACTAACTCCAAATTGTTTGACGCTCTCCATATCTTTTCTGTGAGGAACGACCTCCTACTTTGCTTTATTGAAATGTAGGCTTCACATAGTCCCAAGACATCAAGCTTGGGAAGACCTTGCACCATTCCTACTTGTTGCAATTGCTTTAGTCCATTTACGTGAAGGTGACCATATCTTGAATGCTATATAACCTTGTTTCAACGTCTCCTTTGGTCATCATAGTACACTGTTCCAATTGTGAAAGATCCACTAGAAATAACTTATTCTTTGTATACTCACTTAGCTACAACTTGACATGTTTTCTTGCTTTTAATCAAACATGATGAGTTATCAAACAACATTGAATACCCACATAACATCAATTGTCCCTCACTTAATAAGCTTTGAGATAAACTCGAAACAAAGAAAACATTGTGAAGGTATTTTTTTTACCATTACTATTCTTTAGTGCGATTGTGTTATTCCCTTAAAAACGAATTTGTTTATTGTCTCTAAGCCTGACACTCATTTTGAAAGTTTCATCCAAATCGTAGAAAATCGTCTTGGTTCCAATCATATGATTTGAGCATCCATTGTCTAGAAACCAAATGTTTTGTTCGATTTGCTCTTGTTTCATCATGAACAACCTGCACTCCTCTTCATATTCTTCATTCTTGGCTTCTTGTGCATAATTCGCTTAATTTTGTCTTTTCCAACATTTTTCCTTGATGTGACTATCTCATTTGCAGTAATGACATCAGATTGTTAGCCCGAATACCCTAAATCATCCTCAACTTGCTCCTCCTCTTTCACGACCTCTCCCACTAGGCTTTTCGCCATTATGATGCATCATTCCTTCCATTAAAGAAGTCTCCCCCTTTATGTGAAAGGCCTTCTCATCCATCTGCTCATTCGATCTGTTGAGTCTATGTTAGGTTTGCAAAGATTCCGTTAACTCATCAAAGGTAAATATGGTTAGATCCTTTGATTTTTCAATAGCTGCTACAATGTGATCAAACCGGGGCATCAGACTTCTCAACACTTTATTCACAACTACATGTTCGTTGCATTTCTCTCCATAGAATTGAATTTGGATCACAATCATTAAGACCCTTAAAAGATATTGTTGTGCCGATTCATTATTCCTTATAGTTCCAGTTTCAAACTCTTGTCGAAGTGTCTGCAACTTGATGGTAACGACTTTTCTATCACCCTAAAATTCTTTCTGCAAGATTTGTCATACTTCTTTAGACAAAGCTACATTCATGATCCTTGGGAAGATGCTTTCGTGGACGACTAGTTATAGAAAAAAGAGTGGATTTGCATTCTTTATCTTATTTTTCTTCAATATGGTAGTTCATTAGGATCTAGAAACCCTTCTTCAACGGGATCCCACAGATTTGCAACTTATACAACATCCTCATCTTCACACTCCAGAATTGATACTTGTCATCGGTAGAGATTGGGATGAGTGGCTGTGAGACTATAGATCTGTTTGCTGCCATTTTTGAATCTCTCACGTTTCACTCTTTCAATCGGCCGGCTAGAACGAACTTGACTTTGATACCACAATGTTGTGAAAGAGAACATGCTGTGAAGATTACGATGGCTATTAGGAATTCAGAGTTTGCAACAATACATCAGTCGCACTATCATCAAAAGACAACCGAGCTTTTAAATAAGCTTTACAATGCTTAACAAAAAGGAAACGAACTCCAACTATTTATGGAGTCACGCGTAACGCATGGTAATAACAAAGGAAAAACTATAGGGAGAAAAAAAAAACATGCATAACTAACTAATTCTTCTCACGTGGACAACATCATGTGCCATGCTATATTTTTTAAGATATCTCGTAGGGAACTTATTTTTTACAATTATTATATTATATATTTTTAATGCATTAAAAAACTTAAATTTTGTATAAAACTTATATTTGGGGAGAAAATAATCAATTTTGTCTTAATATGCTTAATTACACAAAATTTTAAAGCTTTAGTATAAGATAAATGAAATTATAAGGTGTAGTCTTGTAAACTCTCCAAACTACACAATCTTTAACCCTATTACGTTATTCAACCAGAATGAAGATTTTCATTCCGTAAAACCCTTCCGGACAAGTGAAAACTCCAGAAGTTGATGGCCCGAAAACTGATCTTCCCTTTAAATGCATAATTGAATTTCCGAATAATTTGATTTTGTTTTGTTTTAACCAAAATAATATATTTTTAATTAAACATTTATTTAATTAATAAAATTTAGATTCGATTAAATATTTATTTTGTAAATTTACTTCTGACCTAAATTCTAATATGCTTTTTTTATAATTTCATGGCCTAAATAGTAAATACACCCATATGAATCAGGTTCACGTAATCATAACTTCATAAGTTTCACGTTTTGTCCCTATTATTATTATATATGCTGGGATAATCATCGTGGATACGGAAGGATTTTGCCTTTGCGTGGCAGTAAAAGAAACCTAAAAGGACATAATGTTCGGTCGCGAATCAAAATCATTTATTACTTGGTAGAGAAGATTTGAGCGTTCCAATCAGGTTGGAGATATCCGAATTTTAAGAATTAAAATATTCAATTATGTTTAACAGTAAAAATTTTAGTTTTTATTTATGTTAATAATTCTTGTCTTTAAAAATTAATCAATTTATTAATTAATTTACTAATTTTTTTAAATTAATACATTTTTATAAATTAAAATAAATCAATTAATTTTTTTAATAATCTCTTTTTTCAACCAAACTTTAAATTATTCAATAAATAAGGATAACCTCTTTTAATTATATTTTAAATTCTTTAATTTTATCTAATCTCTAACTGATTTTACAATAGTCTAATATCAATTGAACCTTTTAAATCTTAAATATTTTATTTTATTGATTTAAACTCAATCTAAGTGACATCAGATTTTATTGTCTATGGTGCTTTGATTGAAGATGCAGATGGTTCCTTTTCTTTGGCTATTTCTAGCTTTACAGAAGGTGGCCATGATCCTGCTATTACAGAAGCATATGCTCTTCGTCAATGCCTACTCCAAGTTAAAGACAATTTTCTTGAGTCCGGTTGTGTTTTTACGGACAATCAAACTCTTTATTATGCTTTGCGTTCTGATTGTGTGGATAATTTTCATTTTGGTTTGTTAGTTTCGAATTGTAAGGATATTTTAGCTTTCAGGACTAATTTTACGGTCCATTGGCTTAGACGTTCGGAGAATATAGGTGCTCATTCTCTAGCTAGAGCATCTATTTTTTACCAAAACTCTCATATCTGGATTGATATTTTAGGTTGTCTGTGGGATTATTATTCCTCCAGATAATAAATTTGTTTTCCCGACTCAAAAAAAAAAAACTCAATCTAATTTTTAAATCATTAAATTTTGTTACGGGACCAAACAAATCCCTGACTACAAGGGGAATTAAAGCACACGACACGAATCACGATGATGTTTTAGGTCATTCTTCGTTTTAATAGGACCCATGTAAAAGTTTAATGTATTAATTATCAAGTCTCTAGGCGTGTTATGGAAGTCTAATTAACTAATTTAATCAAGATTAAGGTAGTAGGACTCTTGGATCAAAGTCAATGATGGTCCGGGTGAAATGACAAATTCCACAAGTTTCATCTACCAGCTTATTAGGAACAGACGCTAGTCACGAGCTCATCTAACCAAAGTTTACGTAGACATGCGATGTACTACTCACAGTAGTGATACTTCGTCATTGGTCAATTGAATTATTATGACTTGAGTCTCTTTTCAAGGATAGATATTCTATTCCAATTAATATATGCTTTTATTCTCAAGCGATCTTAATTGTTTAATTTTGTAGGTCCTATTTATTAAATGAATAAGATTTTATAAAATAGGACAGGCATAAAATAATAAAAACAAATAATTTGGTATTTTTTCGTAAAACTCCAAACGATCTATATGTTAGAATGTTAAGTGTGAGTAGGAATCTTATATTAAAAAGAGATGGAACTAATAAAGGACATATAAGTGGAAAGAACTTATAAATCTAATGTCTTAAGATTTTGGGTTAAAGTGTAGTGTTAAAGCCTACGAGTATGTTCCTGCACCAGGCTCATGATGTAGATCTCCCGTAAAAGTGGACTTCCCAAATCTAACAAGTGGTATCAAAGTCGATAGTTAAAAATATAAAGATGGTAGTCAGATTTCATGATTGTCTTCTCACCAAGAAGAGCAAGGAAATTTCTAGTGGGCCCAGATCAAAGGAATAAAAGGGCTCTTGATGATGCTATATACCTGAGCTATTAAAAAAAAGACTTTCATTTAAAGAAGAGTCTAAGTCCAATGTAAAAGTTCACACTTAAGAAAGAGATTATTATAATGTCAAATGTAAGTAAGAATTTCACATTAAAAAGAGATAAAACTAATAAAAGATATATAAATAAAAAAAAATTCATAAATTTAATGCTTTAAAATTTTAAGTTGGAGTATGATATCAAGGCCTACAAATTCCTTCACTAAACTTATAATATAAATCTCCCACTTTTTGTGGACTCTCCAATCCCAATTCTTTTCTTGTTCTAATAATTAAGTATCCCAGTAATAATGTGTTCGTTCTGACATCTGACAACAGACATCAGTTATGTCATGTTAAATAAGCGGAGAAATATTGTATCGTTGTAGGGTATGGCTGAAAGGAATAAAGAAGCATCTTGAGGAAAGCATATACTACTATTTATGGTGGGAACATATCACCTGTGCTAATAACCTATGGTTGCCATGTCCTTACAACATCCATCCATTAAATTACAAACTTTGTTTTTTTTAGGAATCCGCAGCTATTATCTTTTATATACACATTAGATAAATTTTTAGATTGATGCAATAGCCTATAAATTATGACAATCTAATATTCTGCACTAGACAAATTCTGTACGACAAACTCAAGAGAAAAAGTGTAGGTACAAAGATTCGAACTCAGGACTTTTTGATCTCGTGCTCCCCCACTCTACCAACTCAATGATCCCTATATAATTAATCATATCTAGGGACGAATTGCAGATTATCTAGTAGTTTGGAGTAAGTCGAGTAAATTGTACACGATTTTTTATCTTCAAATTTATTAAACTGTATAAATTTTAAATTGATCAACTTTTTAATTTGATTTATTTTAACAATCTTTATTAGTAAAAATCAGTCGGTTTATTAATTACTTAGTTTATTTTCATAAACTAATTTTTTAAAAATTATAATAAATCAATTAATTTTTATTTAACAACTTATTTAAAATTTAACTTTTTCAATAAAGTAAGAAAAGTATCTTTTTTCAACCATATTTCAAATTATTTAATTTTATTCAATATTTACTATATATCAATTTTATGATAGTCTACTACAAGTTTAAACTTTTAAACCTTTCTTTTATCGGTTAATTTTCAATTCGATTTTGAAAATATTAGTTAAAATACAGATTTATTAATATTAATAAAATTAAACAAATTATTTAATTATATTATCAACTTATTAACATCAAAGTGCATGATTTATAAGTTATAACGATAAATTAATAAACTGCTGTAAGTATGTGTGTGGGCAATTGATAACCCACCCACCCATGCATGGTCAGGACAAGGGACATATATTCGAATATGCTTCTAATTATTACTTAAAATAGTTCATATAGCAGACGAGTTTCATGTGAAAATTAAGAAAACTTATGGTTTTGATATCTCTTTCTTAAATTTTGTAATAATGTCGTTTCTAAATATAGAATCATTAGAGTGACGTTACACTAAATAAGGATCGTAGAATTTCAATCAAGTTTTGCAACTATTGAAAGACTTGTCTTATTCTAAATCAAACTATGATACAAAGTGACAAAAAGTCATTGACAAAGCCACCATCGATCGAGCATGAACTTATGGTGTGAAATGGAGGAATGTTAAGTTGGCTAGAAGGTAGGCACGAGGTAGAAACTAAGATTCAAAGCTAAATCTAATAGGAACTTGAAGATAGTAAGATACTAGCTAGTACTGTTCCTTTTCTTTGTTCCTTTCCCCTCAATTTTTAGTCACAAGCATGCATGAACTAAATCTGTCACATCAGAAATGAGTCCAATTGTACTTCATCACTGTCCGTCTTCAAAAGTTGCAGATATTCGTCGTAAAGCTTCTCCAAGCTGTCGTCTGCTGGTTGATCAATAAGGGGTCTGTTGTTGGTTAGATAATCCTGACGATCATTTCCTCCAACAAGAAAGCTAATTTCATTTTCCTGATTAAACTTGGAATCACCCCATGGAATATCAGCCGCAACCTCTGCACCTAAACCCACTTCTCCTGAAGAGACCGTACTCACAGTGTTAAAACTATCGTTTCTTGGTAAAGACAAAGCAGTGAATCTAACAGGCTTTGGTTGATGAATCTTGTGCTTGATTGGTTCTTCCTTTGTCTTATTTTTGTCCACTTTCTTGTTGGTCCTCTCCTTGCTGTTGCTTTTCCTTCTCTTGCGTCCCTCTTGTGATACATCATCGGATAATTTCTTGTGGGTATTCGGGTCAGTTCCTTGGCTCTTGAGTTTTTTACTGAGATGGGTATTCCAGTAGTTCTTGATCTCGTTATCGGTTCGACCCGGGAGCCTCCCAGCAATAAGAGACCATCGGTTTCCCAGTAGAAAATGCATTCTGATAATGAGCTCATCCTCGTCAGGAGTGATGTTGCCTCTCTTAATGTCTGGTCTGAGATAGTTCATCCATCGTAATCTGCAACTCTTCCCACATCTTAGAAGACCTGTTTAGGGACATATTCGTATTCAATGTTTTTTAATGCAGGGGGGACAGAAGAGAGTTGTGTCAGTCAGTGTTCGGTAAGAAATTTAAGAAACTAATAATAACATCCTCCTGCCATCATTGAGCTAAAAAAATTAAAAAAACCTAACTAAATTTAAACACGAAGAGACTGAATTAAATGGCAATCATTTATATTACTAAAAGGGTTATGAATTTACTTTTGGTTGTCTACACTGAATCCAACATACTTTACATGAAAAGCAATTTAATTAATCACTTAAAGGCATAATAATTTACTTTTGGATGGTTGCACTGAATCCAACATACTTTTCTAATTTAAATAATTAAAGATTTAAATTGCAATATGCAATTAAAATTGCGAGTACCCCTTTTCTATAATTACTTTTATATCGTATGTAATTAACATAATCACAATATAACTTACACAAAATTTAAAAATAAAAATAATAAATTAAACAAATTGAGAGAACAAATGATCAAATCAAACCCATGAATGAAGAACAGAAGGATATTTTGTGTTTACATAAAACCAAAGAAAAGATAAATGAAGAAGAAAAGGACTTTGGTCTGCAATTAAAGAAAATATAAACGAGGAAAGGGCGGTGAAATTACCAGCTTTTTTGGGTAAAGACCTCCAATGACCTTCACCATGAGCTTGAATATACTTGGTAAGTAATGTGTCCTCTCTTGGAGTCCAAGGTCCTCTGTGCAACCCAACCTTAGAGCAACATGGAGCTCTTCCCATTTATATGAACACCCCAATCTCTTGGAACTGTTTTCCAAGGAAAAGGCCGGGAAGGAACTTGCTGATACTGCTCAAGGGTGCACGAGAAATTTCAGAAATATGAACTCCTTTAAAGCTTATACGTTTTAGCTGACTTGCTCAGCAACCTAAAAAATCTTTCGTTTATAACTTATAGTTATCGTAGGCTAGTTTGGGGTTACGGGGTTGCATGGTTCACGTCACTCAGCGGCCCTTCTTGCTATCTGTCCTTCTACAGCATTTGCTAATGGTAGGTAGCACTGGCACAGGATTGTTCATATTGTGGCTGCGACAAAACAGTACCGTTTATCATGTCCACAATAATTTGATTATCTTATACGTAGTACGACTGTCTTTGGGGCATCATTAGATGTTGGTGTAATAACGAATTTGCGTGTTCGGAAAATAAAATTTCGTTCTAGAACATTTCTCTTTAAAATAAACAATAATACAATAAAAGTTTTGTTAAATACATAATTTTAAAAGTCCAATAATATGCAACTTTATCACTAACTAATAGAGAGGTTATTTTCAAAAATACTTATAATCAAATACATGTAATCAAATAAGTTTCTTAAATATTGGCCTATGCTAAATGTGGCCGAAATTTTACTTTAACAAAACAAACCTTTTTAATATATTTAACAAAACTATGCTTTGAGAAAAATATACTAAAAATTAAATGAAATATTCATTTTAGGAATAAGAAAATTTTATTTTATTAATGGGTTAATATTATTATTGATTTCTCTATTTGGTTTTGACTTTTTAAAATTTTTTATTGTGGGAATATTATTTAGCTATTTACTCTATTAATTTTTCATTGATGTATAACTTCAAAACACAATGGTATTATTTAAGAAGTCTAATACTATGAGCTCCTTTGACAAACAACTTATCAAATGTTTTTTAGCTGATTGACACAAGTTAATTGTTTGACCATCTTAAAATGTTAATGAATGTATTTGTTGAATGACTGATTGGTTGGCTTACCTCAACAAGCTGATTTTAGAAAAGCTCCATAAAAGGAGCGTTTCGTATGTTCAGCCAAAAATTAATAGGTAAAAAATCAATTATACCCTCCTTTTATAATTTTTGAATTATGCTATGGTGATATTATGGATAATTCAAAGTAAAAATCATGCATAATTAAAAGTCATGCACGTATTCTACAGTGATAATTTTTTACAATGAATTAAGTTTTTTAGTTACAAAACTTGGGAGTCACTACAAGAGTTAAGACATTTGGTGACAATTTTTTTGCGACTAACTATCGTTTCATCACGAATATTAATAGTTACTTCAAGAATATATAAACCATAAGACAAATTATGTAAAATGACTAATTTCAAAAGTTAAGAGAACTTACTCAATAAACTCTCTGATTTCTTCACCATATTTTGGCACATACAATCTAGCTTGAGCCTATTCAATTAAGTTCAACTCATCATATTTTTTTTCCGAGCAAAGGCCTACTAGCTTGTGAGAAAACTTGAAACCCAGGATGAGAATGAGCATCACTTTCCTCATCATTGCTTCCAACACAATTCAACTTAGTTTCAGTTCCATGCAAATACCTTAAACAAAAATGCTTGCACAATATATGCCTCAGCAATTGATCCTTCTGGACGCTCCTTATTTCTCACGTATGATTTAAGCCTACGCAAATATTGTCCTATAGGATACATCCATCGATATTATACTTGGCCAGTAAGTTTAGCCTCACTCACAAGATGAACGGTTAAATGCACCATTATGTCAAAAAATGAGGGAGGAAATATTTTCTCTAATTTACAAAGTGTTAAAGGAATTGATTTTTCAAGTCTCTCCAAATCATCAAAATGCAAAACTTTAGCACATAACCCTCTCAAATAAGTACACAACTCAAGTAATGCTTCACACACCTCTTTACCTAGTAACCCATGTATAGCCAAAAGGAGATATCGGTTAAGAAATACATAACAATCATGACATTTCATTCCAAAAACTTTGCATTCAGTAAGACTCACACATCAAGAAATATTGGAAGAATTGCCATCTAGAACTTTTAGATCAATTAAGAACTAACAAAATGTTTGTTTTTCAACTTTAGACAGTGTATAACATGCAGGGCGAAACGCATACTTGTCATCACTTGTGGAAGTTGCATAGAGCTTAGGATGTATACCTATTGATTCTAAATCAAAATGAGTATTTATTGATATGCAAAATATGAGAGTTGAAAAAAATACTCTTTTTTCTCCTATTTTCGAGCAATAGAGCATCTCCATGTTTTCTTTTCCTTACGGTCTTTGCAAAATTCACATGTTTAACTAAAATAGTGGAAATAAAAAGAATACAAATAAAATATACAAATAATTTAAAATCAATCAAACTTTACTTGAGAAAATTGATTATATTGTTCAACAACATCATCCCCTGATAAGTGTTTCGGTGCGCTTCGATTTTCTTTGGTAATATCAAATGCTTTAGCATTTTCCTCCAAGAATGATTAGTTAGTAAGAAGCGACGATGACCAAAATAGCATATTTTACGTCCATTTTAAAGCCTATGAGAAGACGTTTTAAGATTGCAAACAGGACATGCTAACTTGTCTTTGGTGCTCTATCCTAATAAATTACTGTACGCTGGAAAATCATTTATGGTCCATAATAGAGCTAAATGTAACTAAAACTTACTCTCTGAAAATGCATCATATGTTTCTACACCTATCTCCTAAAGGAATTTCAACTCATCAATCAACGACTCTAAATATACATCAATATGATTTCCAGGAGCTTTCGGACTAGGAATCAAAAGTGACATCATGAAATAAGGATATTTCATACAGAGCCATGGTGGAAGTTTATAAGGAACTAACACAACAGCCCATACACTATAAAAAGTGCTCATATCCCCGAATGGGTTAAAACCATCATTTGCTAAACCAAGTCTAACATTACGTGGGTCTACTGCAAAAAAGAGGTGCACAGTATCAAAACTTTTCCAAGCTGGAGAATCCGCTGGATGTCCCATAAACTCATTATTACATTGTTTTTCCTGATGCCATCTCATATCTTTAGCAAAATTAGATGACATGTATAATCTTTGCAAGCGAGGAGCTAACGAAAAATATTGCAAGACTTTTTGCATAATCTTTTTCCTACAGTCATACACATTAATCATATTCCCAAATTTCCCATTATTCCTCCATCTATATTCACCACATGTTGGACAAGATTGAGCATTCTCATATTTATTTCTAGAAAGTATGCAATCATTTACACAAGCATTTATCTTCTCATATGAAAGCCCTATATCTCGAGAAACTTTCTTACAATCAATATATGAGCTAGGAACTTTATTACCTTTAAGAAACCATCTTTTCATTGTTTGAAGCATTCCATCAACTACATTTGAACTAATCCCATAAAGACATTTCCAATTTAATACTTCAATAATGAATGATAGTGTGGAAGATTCCTCACAACTAGGATATAACTCTTGCTCCAATTCTCTCAATAATCTACAAAACTTAGTAGCTTCCTTATTTGGATTGGTGGTGCCAACTCTAATAGGATCATCAGCTTCTTCAGTTAGATCATAAGAACTATCCCTCATAAGATCACCTAATATATCACGCATTCCATCATCATTTTCATTATTACTCTAATAACTATCAATGTCATCATCAGAATAATATTGTATAACCTCTCTATGATGGTACCATTGCTAGTAGTTTCTATTTTTCCCATTTAACATCAGATGTTCATAAATTGATTATCTTGTCCTAAATAAATTATTGTTGCATTTTTTACAAGGACAACGAACAACTCTTGCTTCATCAAAATGTCTAAATGTAAAATCTAGAAATCCATTAACTCCTTTTTCATATTGTGGCAGTGCTCTATTAGAAATTTCCATCCAAGTTTTCTCAATCATCATTGTCCTACAATACAAATTAATTAAATGGGTTCAGCAAAATTTGACACAGGATTTGCTAAGATTAGGAAGTTTATAAGCATTAACATTTTCCAAATAAACATTGATGCATTACTAAGAAGAAATTAAAATAAACCATTTAATAAGTCAAGCTCGGTTAGAGAGAGAGAGAGAAAGAGATAGAAAACCTTATTGATGCTATTTATGCACCCAGCTCTCTTCTGCTCACGCAACTAGCTTTCTCTTCGGCAACTCTTATTGATGCTTTTCACGCAACCACCTCTCTCCATGAACTTGCTTTGTTTTGTTGATGGGACATACGCACCTTATTGATTCTCTCTCGCACGCACATGTTCTCTTTTCATAATTTTCTCACATGCGCCTGTTCTCTCGTTAGTCTTCACGCACGCACATGTTCTCTTTTCATAATTTTCTCACATGCGCCTATTCTCTCGTTAGTCTTCACGCACGCACCTGTTCTCTCTTCACTCTTCACTCTTCACGCACGCACCTGTTCACTCTTCACTCTTCACTCTTCATGTAGGTCAGGACTGTGGCATATCGATTGGAACTGCGACCAAATTTGGATAGGATCCATAATGTGTTCTATGTCTCGATACTTAAAAAGTATATACCAGACCCATCCCATGTTTTGGAGACACCTCTAGTGAAGCTCAAAGAAGAATTGAGTTTTAAGGTGTTCTAGATTAGTAGATAAAGAGGTTATGCTGCAAGGAAGTTCCCACGATCAAAGTTCTTTGGAAAAGCGATAGGGTCAAGGAGATGATATGGGAGCCTAAGGATGCTATGAGATGTTAGTAACCCCATTTATTTGTATCCTCGTCTTAGGAGTTTCGAGGACAAAACTCTTTTAAGGGGGGAGGATTTGTAACACCAGACTCTCTGAGCCCTTTTGTATTGGTCTATACTTGGAGGTACTACTATATATTGATATATATACATGGTTGTATATGAGTTCAAAAATGTATTTGAATCCTTTCGGTATATATGCCAATGATATATAATGTTGTATGCCCTTACAAGAACTTAGAGTTCATCGATATGACAAATCTTGGAGATTTCTGACATATAAGCTTCTAAGTGTGTAAAACTAAGTCCATTGGATGCATATGGCCATGGTGGTTGAGTTAAATATGTTATAATGCCTTAGAGGTGATTAGATGTGATTTATAGACTTACTTAGAAAGCTTAATTGGAAAAGTTGATGTACATAAAGGCTTATTTGTAAATTTAGGAAAAGTTTGGAGGGTATAATGGTAATTTCACATAAGTTAAGGGTAAAAAGGTAATTTCACCATGTTCAGTTATAGAAGAGTTAACATTCTAGACCCTTCTTCCTTGTGTGGCCGTGCAACCTACCATTAAATATTAAAAACACTTTGTTTTTAATTGAAGGAAAGGAGAAGAAAGGAAAAGAGAAGAGGAGAAGAACATCATACAGCCACCACCAAATTTCCACCATTTTTTTATTCTCCAACCTAAGCCGAGGTGTTCTAAGTTAATTTGGGATTAATAAACTCAAATCTATCATTATATTTGAGAAATTCTCAAAGGATTTTAAGAAATCGCTAAAGGAAAGTTTAGGTAAATTTTGTCTCATCTCTCTCCACATTACGATTTTGAGTTCGGCGTTAAGATATGTTGTTCTCCATGGTTGAATATGCATGAAACATGGTTTAGATGAATGAAATGAGTCATGGAGAAGTCTCCTTAAGCCATAACCGAGATGCCCTCTCTTTGGTGAAAGTTTGTAAAATTTGAATATCTTTTGAAATTGATGGTTTAAATGAAAGGAATTGGATTTAATGGAGTGGTGAAATGTGTTATTGTTTAGAAGTGCTTGTTATATAACAAGATAGGAGCATGAATTACTATGATAAAGTCTTGAAAATATGACTTGAAAATCATGCAGATTAGGTGTTTGATAAAATGCCTAAGCGAACTTGGCTTAGGAATTAAGGATTGAAATGGTGTACAATGGAAAGAGATTTTCATGTTTACTTAGAGTAAACTTGAAGTTTTAAATAGATTGAGGAGTAGTGGCCTAATTTGCTTGGATAAAAATGTATTTAATTATGCTTTGAAATGTGTAAGTATTGGATCAAAGGCATTAAAAGCCTTTGAAAATGCAAAAGAAATCGTATGCAAATAATAAGGGAAGCAATCATGTGAGAAGCTTAATGGCCGAATCCTATAACTTAAAAATAGTGATATTGTGTTCTATACACTTATTTGATGGTGTATAAATATGGGATACATGTTTGAGTAGTAAATACATTGCAGATCGTATGTATAAAGGCTCGAGAGCTATGGATCAAGGAGCTCATACCAAGGATTGTTGAAGTCAAGGGAGTGTAAACCTTCTTCTGAGGTGAATTGGGAAAAACATATCTCTCAAATGGGGTTAGGCATCCCAAGTCATATACAATGACTTGTATGTGAATTTTGAACCTAGGTAATGCATAGTAGAATTGAATCTTAAATAAATACAAGTATACTTATGTATTTAATAAACGACATTGTTTTAAATAACACTTTGCACTTAGAGTGAAACTGATGTTTTTATTATGTATTTTGAGGAATGACATTGTTTTCAACAAATCTACACTTAAAGAAAGACAATGTTTATTTTCTGAAACTACATTTTTCAATAACTTTACACTTGGAGTGCAAAAAATGACTTTCACTACGTGAAATAATATTTTACAACTTGCATATGCATAATCAAGTCATGTATGCTATGTGTATGTGCTATCTTTTGGCTTAAAGCGATGGCAAGGTTCTATTTTATCGGGTAGATCGATAAATAAAGGCATAGTACCTTACTTGATTTTAGTACTAAATATTTGTTTATGATTTTTTAGTGATTGATGAGATTACGATTTGCCATTCGTGTGCTAGGTGATCGCAAGGTTACATACGCTAAGTTTTAATATTTATTGGCCTTGGTAAATTCCACAAGCGCAAAGTTCATTCACGTAATACCTAAGGTATCGATCACACGAGGAGGGCTAAGCTAGTCCTAAAATCTAAGATCGTACTAAACTACAATAATTTAACATAAATATTTAATGCAGAAAATAAACCAATCAATAATTAATTCCAAGAATTGAATTGCAGATATCTAAACAAGATAACAAGTCACACAAACCAATCCCAAAACCAACCTAGAAACTATCAAGTGAAAGAGAGGGGGTTTTAATTCGAAATTAACAAAAACCTAATCAGTTGTGCAATTATCGAATTAATGGGTCTAGACTGTCCTAGGGTGAATTACTCTCTGTCAAGTTATAATTCTTATCCTAATTGATAATCCCTAATTTAAATTATGGAATTGTGATCTCTCGATTTACAATTGACCTAAAACCTAAATCAGTTCTAAATTGTCTAATAACCTACTGGGAACCTATGCTCAATCTCTCGTTACACGATTAAACCAGTTTGATTCAATTCTTTACCTATCAAATCACCTAACTCTCATTAGCCTAATTTGATTATTTTCACTTAGTCCAGTTTCTCAGTTTATTACCATGTTATTAAGAGCAGAATTACATCACAATTAAATCAATAAAAAATTATGATCAATTAATCTTTATTAATCTAAAAAATTAAAATCCCAAAGGTGAGTATAAACAAAAACTCAACATTCAACACATCATATTCTCAACACCTATTTCAATTTTATACATGAATAAAATTGAAATAACTGGAAAATATGTCGAAAATGGAGTTACGTAGGCAACGACAACAGGAAATCACCTATTTCGGGAAATACATCGCATTAAGCGTTTTCTCTATGTTTCTCTTCCTTTGTCTCCTTCCTCAATTTCTCGATTTCTCGCTAGGTTTTTCTAGAATTAGATGACATGAAAGCTTTCCTTTTTAGACTCTCCAAAACTCCTCCCTCTATCTTGTAATGTTCCTTTTATTTTTTGGAAGACCCAGGTTTAATCCGGGGTCGAAATGGTCTGAAAAATCACGCAAAACTTGAGTTTCTGTATCAGCCTGAAGCAGGCTAAACGTTTTTGTTACGATTGTGGCCAAAAGTGCATAATCGTCACCTAGCATATAGCTCTCTGTCACGATTGTGGCCCAAAGTGCACAATCGTGGCTAAGGTCATTTCAGCTCACCTCTTTTTGTCATAGTCAAGGCCTATTATGCCACGATCATAGGTTGTGTTTTTGGCTCAGAACTCTTTGAAACTTCTCCATTCTTCACTGTTTACCCTGAAACACTAACAAACCCATCAAGGTACCTAAAAAATATAACATTTAAGCTCAAAGACTCATACTAACCCATAAAAACAATTAAACATATAAATTAACACAATTGAAACCTAAATACATACTAAACACTCAATTAACACTAAATACCTAACAAATTGAACCCTAAAACATCATGAAAATCATAACTATCAACATCCCCACACTTAAACGATTTCTTGTACTCAAACAAACAAAACAACAATACACAACAAACAATGTAATAATGAGGCAATGACTTTAACTTCATGAAATAAATTTAATCTTAAACACAAACCTACAAGTTATATAAAATAATTAACAAGCAAAATCTATGTCTAGGGGCTTTGAACTAAATATACAATTTAATCAAAATTGTTAATTTATTTACCCTTTTAAATTGTACACATACATTAATAATTCTTTGGTCTTTTCGACTTCGTAATTGTTCCTAAGTATATTTTCATAAAAAGTCTAGCTTACTACAAATTCGGTAGGTTTTTATTAAGCAATAACACACATTTTTTTATTATTATTTTAGTGGGCATAAACTTAGTCTTTTTACGCGAAGGCAAACATTGGTAATGAATGTCGATCTGGTTACTCAACTAAGTCATATTTTTATTAAATAGCTTGGTTGAAACGTCATTATACCCTTTTGACGTGAAGGCACACATTTGTGACGCGTGTTGATCCGGTTACTCAACTATATCACGTTTTCAACTGGCTACTAGTTCTATTCATAACCTGGAGCCAGCAGAATGGTGATTTATTTAACAAAAAATGTTTTTCTACCTTATTATTTAAGTTACTCATCTCTATGAAAAAAATACTAGTTAAGCTACTTATGTAGAAAGATCTCAAATTATGAATGAATATGACAACCTATAGGGTGCTAAATTTACACTAAATCCTAATTATGCTATATATTTATCCAAAGACTCCTAATTCACTAATTTTACGATCTAATGATCATTTACAACCTACTAGACTATGTACAAAATTAAGTAAATTTCACTCAATCTAAGCCATTGAAACTTTCAAAAAATTCATAATATGTAACTTAATAACTATCATACGATATGCAAAAATCACATTCAGAAGAAAAACAAATAACCCCTCCCCACACTTGAACAACACATTGTCTTCAATGTGTGAAGGGTACACACACACATACTAGGGGGAAATAAAACACAATATACAAAAAACATAAGAATAAAATACTAACAAAAATGAAAAGAAAAGGGTTAGAACACGAACTTGTTTTTGTTTATGGTAATAGAGGTGGTGATGGCGATAGTGTTGAGACCAAATCCACTTGACATCGAGAGTGTTTCCCTATCTTATAAGTGATTCAAGAGAGCAAAAGAATTAGCAATCCAAACCGTTCTAAATCGTTCAAAACTTATTTAATAATTTAAAACAAACCTAACTACACAACAATTTAAATCTAACTACTAAACATGCTAATTTATGGTCATTAGCTTGACCTTCATTCTTTAAAACTCAGCCAGGATCAATTATGAGCAGCTTGTTTCCACCCTTCTCGTTCAACATTAGTTTTGTAGCCTATGAGTAAGTTACAAATTGCAAAATGATCATAAAGACAATATTAATAAAGTTGAGAAAACCAACTAAGCTAAATAATATCCTTTTTTTTAACAAATTGTTAATAAAATAGGGAATAACAAAACTTCCTGAATCTTCCATTAAATCCAACAATTTGCCCTGTAAGAAGGTAAGTTTCTCTGTTTCTTCGGTAATCACCTTCGTCTCCTCTACTTCTTCCACTTCATGAATAAAGACTTTCATAGCTTCTTTAAACTCGATGTCTATCATCCTCTTGTTCTTCAGAAGATTCAAACACATCAATTATCCTGAATGAGCTACTAACCTTTGGATTCTTAATTACATCATTCATGTTGTATGTCATTTGATCATCATCAATATGAAAGATAGGGTTCTCTTCATGGACATTTATGCAAGATTTTTCGATGTTCAAATATGGTATATCAAGAACTGGTGAATAATAAGGATGGTTGACATTATTTTCTTCATTTTCTTCTTTGATTTCTTGGTCTTCTCTAAGGTCGGGTTTAACTTGATTTCTCGCTAGTTCATCTAGCTCTAACCCATTCCTAAGTGTGAAAGACTGACATGGCTCTATTGAATTTACATTCATACTACGTAGATAGTTTTCCAAACTTTGCTTACAAAATTTCCTGGAAAGTTGGCCTATTCGAATCTCTAGATTATGAATAGAATAGGTATAATCTTCTGCTACTCGCTTAAACTTCTCTTCCAATCTCTTTTGGTTCTCTTCCATATCCGTGAGCTTATCCATGATTTGTCCAGCTTGGAATCCTATGAACTGGATTCATCTTGCTGAAAGTCAAATAGGTCTTGATGCCCTATGTGAGTACTTGCATTGTTAGACCAATAGAAATCTGGATGGCTCTGCTACCTCAAAGTGCAAGAATTCATATAAGGATGATGATTTTCCCAACCAAATTGGGTTTCCTTGAACTCCGCAAGTGTCCCTTGCTCCCTATAATATACATCTTCCATGATCCTTCTTTTTATCTCTTTCCACATTTAACTTTTCAGATGTCTCATTCTCATTCTAAGATGTTTTGATGTGTCTCTACTTTACACCCTATTTTTTAAAAATAAAAAACAAAAGATAGTGAAACAACCTTAGACTAAAGAACCAAACTAATCGCCTCATCGACAACGGCGCCAAAAACTTGATCGGGGTGTTACGTTATAAATTTTTTTAAATATTTTTAACCTCGATATTTTCACAATCACACAGGTCATTTGCATAGTACCTAAGGTAACGATCCTACAAGGAGGGTTAATCTAATACTAAATTCTAAAGCTTAACTAAATCCTAACAATTTAAAAATAAATAACTAATGCAAAAAATTATTCAATCACACAATCAATTACGAGATTTAAAATTCAGAAATATAAACAGGATAGCAGTTGCACAGCCCAATCGAAAATCAACCTATGAACTACCAATTGAGTGAAAGGGGGTTTTATCAGACCTTAATGAAACTATAATTAGTTATGCAATTATCAAATTAGTGGGTCTAGACAGTCCTAGGTTGAATTACTCTCTCTCGAGTTATAATCTTTAACCCTAATTTATAATCCCTAATTTAAATTATGGAATTGTGATCTTTCCATTCACAATTGATCCAAAACCTAAACTAGTTCTGAAATTGTCTAAAAACCTAACGAAAACTTATGCACCATCTCTCGCTACACAAATTTAACAGTTTGATTCAATTCTTATCTATCAAACTACCTAACTCTCGTTAGCCTAATTTGATGATATTCACTCAGTTCACCCTCTCAGTTTATTACCGAATTATTAAACGCAGATATTGAATCACAAATAACTCAATGAAAACACAATAAATCAAGCTTCATTAAACTCAAGAATCAAAATCTAGACGGTGAGTTTAGACAAAATCGACATTCAACAACTATTCTTAATGATTATCCCAGTTTTATTCATCAATAAAATTGAAATAAAGATGGAAAATACTGTCGGAATGGACTTGTGGAGGCAGCGACGGCAGGAAACCACCTATTCTGGGAAGTACTTCGCGTCAAGCTTCTTGTCCGTGTCTTTCTTCCTTCGTCTCCTTCCTCAAATCTCTCGATATACTCTCTAAGGTTTCAAAATTAACTGATGCAAAAAGGCTCTCTTATGTTCTTTAATGTTTTATTTATATCTTTGGACACCCTAGGGTTGATTCGAGGTCAAAACAGTCCGACAAGTCCCGCAAAACCTGACATTTTTAGTTATTTTCGTGTCCACCCAATGCAGGTCACGATCGTGGCAGCGACTAACCCTCTCTGTCACGATCATGGCCTAAAGTGCACAATCGTGGCCTAATTCAGAGCTCTCTATCACGATCGTGACCAAAATGTCACGATCATCGCCTGGGTCCTATCAGCTCGCCTCTTTCTATCATGATCATGGCCTGTTGTGCCACGATCGTAAGCTGTGTTTTTCGTCCGAACCTCTTTGAAACTTCCCCATTCTTTGTTGTTACCCTGAAACACAAAAAAACACATCTAAGTACCTAACAAATATAACATTTAAGCTCAAAGACTCATACTAACCCATAAAAACACTTAAACATATAAACTAATACAATTAAAACATAAATACACACTAAACACTCAAATTAACACTAAATACCTAACAAATTGAACCCTAAAACATAATGCAAATCAAAACTATCAACATCCCCACACTTAAATTTTTGCTTGTCCTCAAGCAAACAAAACAACAAACAACACAAAGCACAAAACACACAATGCAACAAATAAGGCAATGACTTTAACTTCACGAAATAATTAAACTCTAAACACAATAATTTAAGTTGTTACAAATTATTAACATGTGAAATTCGCGTCTAAGCACCTTAGACTCAATATACAAACTAATCAAAATTTTATTATTGGGTTTATTCACCCCTAGCACTTATGCACACACATTGATAATCATTCAATCAAAACAAAAGTGTAGCTATTCCTCAGTAGGTTTTCATGAAAAATCAAGCTACTAATAAGTTTGGTAGGTTTTAATTCAAAAACATTCTTTTTATTGATTTTCTTTAAAGACATGAACCTAGTCTTTTACGTGGAGGCAAACATTTGTGATAAACGTCGATTCGGTTGCTCAACTAAGTCATATTGTTATTAAACTACTTGGTTGGAATGTCATTATAATCTTTTTACACGAAGGAACAAGTTTGTGATGCGTGTCGATTTGGTTACTCAATTACATCGCATTCTCTACTGGCTACTATCTTTATTCATAACTTGAAGGCCAAACGGAATAATTATTTAAGTTAAAAATTATACAACTCTTTTTTTTTAATTTTGCCTACCTTATTGCTTTAGCTAATCATTCTCATCAAAATGTACTAATAATGCCACTTATTTGATTGGCCTAAAATTATAAATGAGTATGGAAAATTCCTAGGGTGAATGGACTAATATCGTATCCTAATTAACCAGCATATTTAGCACTAAGTAACTTAGGTCACTAATTTGACAAGCTAATAAATCTTAACAACTTAAAAGGCTATATTTAAGGCTAAATCTATCCCGTTAAGCTCTATCCATTGACACATTCACATAATTCACGTCATGCAACCTAAACAAACTATAATACAAAATGTAAAATTCACACTCAAGGTAAAAGCACACAACCTTTCCCACACTTAAACAACATATACAAAATGTAAATTTCACACTCAAGGTAAAAGCACACAACCTTCCCCACACTTAAACAACACATTGTCCTCAATGTGAGAAGCGTACACAAACACACCCATGGGAAATAAACACAATATACGAAAAACATAAGAAGAAAATACTAATAAAAATAAAAAGAAAAGGGTTAGAACACGAAACCGTTTATGGTGATAATGGTGGTGATGGCGATAATGTTGAGGCTAAATCTGCTTGACATTAAGAGTATTTTTCTTATCTTATAAGTGATTCAAGAGAGCAAAAGAATTAGCAATCTAAACTGTTCCAAATCATTCAAAACTTATTTAAGAATTTGAAACAAACCTAACTACACAACAATTTAAATCTAACTACTAAACGTGCTAATTTATGGTCATTAGCTTAACCTTCATGCTTTAAAACTCAGCCAGGATCAATTATGAGTGGCTTGTTTCCATCCTTTCATTTAACATCAATTTTGTAGCCTGTAAGTAAGCTAAAAATTGCAAAATGATTATAAGGACAATATTGATAAAATTATGAAAACCAATTAATTTCAGTAATATCCTTTTCATTAACAAACTATCAATAAAATAAGGAATAACGAAACTCCCTGAATATTCCATCGAATCCAACAGTTTATCCTGTAAGAAGGTAAGTTGTTTTGTTTCTTCCTTAATCACCTTCGTCTCCTTTGCTTCTTCCGCCTCATAAATAGAGACTTTCATCGCTTCTTCAAACTCTATGTTTGTTGTTGTCTGTTCTTCGTCCTCTTGTTCTTCAGAAGATTCGAACAAATCAATTATCCTAAATGAGCTACTAACCTTCAGATTCTTAATTACATCATTCATGTTGAATGTCATTTGATCATCATTAATCCAAAAGATAGAGTTCTTTTCCTGAATATCTCCCCGGGATTTGTCAATGTTCATATATGGTATATCAAGAACTGGTGAATAATAGGGATGGTTGACATTATTTTCGTCATTGTCTTTTTTGATTTCTTGGTCTTCTCTAAGGTCGGGTTTAGCTTGATTTCTCGCTGGTTCTTTTAGCTCTACCCCATTCCTAAGTGTGAAAGCTTAACATGGCTGTATTGTATTTACATTCATGCTATGTAGACAGTTTTTTAACACTTTGCTTACAAAATTCCTTGGAAAACTGGCCTATTCGAACCTCTAGATTATAAATGGAAGAAGCATCATCTTTTGCTACTTGCTTAAACATCTCTTCCAATCTCTTCTGGTTCTCTTCCATATCCGTGAGCTTATCCATGATTTTGTCCAGCTTGGAATCCCATGAATTGGATTCATCTTGTTGAAATTCAAATAGGTCTTGATGCCCCATGTGAGTACTTGCATTGTTAGACCAATAGAAATCTAGATGGTTTTGCCACCCCAAAGTGTACAAGTTCATATAAGGATGATGATTTCCCCAACCAAATTGGGGTTCCTTGAACTCCGCAAGCATCCCTTACTCCCTATAATATACATCCTCCATGATTATTCTTTTTATCTCTTCTTAACGTTCAACTCTTCAGATGTCTCATTCTCATTCTAAGATGTCTTAACATGTCTTTACTTTACGCCCTAAATTTTTTTAATTAAAAAAAAGGATAGTGAAACAGCCTTAGACTAAAGAACTAAACTAATCCCCTTCCCGGTACCGATGTCAAAAACTTAATCGCAATGTTACGTATACTAAGTTTTAATATTTATAACCTTCATATTTCCGCAAGTGCACAGGTCATTCACGTAGTTCCTAAAGTATCGATCCCACAAGGAGGGTTAATCTAATCCAAAAATCTAAGGTTTGACTAAATTTTCTAATAAATCAAAATAAATAACTAATGCAGAAATTAACCAATCAAACAATCAATATCAAAAATTGAACTCATAAAATATAAACAAAGTAGCAATTTTGCACAGCCCAATCCAGAATCAACCTAGAAGCTACCAATTAAAAGAAAGGGGGTTTAAATCCGAAAATAATGAAAATCTAATCAATTATGCAATTATCGAATTACTGGGTCTAGACGGTAGATTACTCTCTCTCGGGTTATAATCTTTAACCCTAACAATAAGAGATAGAAAGATGGTGTTGAAGAAATACATCATGCAGAGCAAATGACCCTTATGGACTTCATGAGGGTAGGGTTCAATGATAGTTATCAAGGTGCAAGCAACATATGATTTACTAGAAGATATGGCAATCAATAGTTGTCTTTAGACATCGGAATGAAGTAGACAATAGTCAACCTTCCCATATCCAAAAGGAAAGATGTTTTTAGGTTCAATTATAGCATTGCATGCTAAAGCTACTCACCTAACTAAGCAATTGAATAGCTTGAGAGCCACCTGTTTCTCTCCACTCAAAGCAATTCAGCATAGATGTGAGCTATGTAGCCAATAGCCATATCATAGTTGTTTGTTTCCTAGTAGAAAACAACAATGTGCAATAATTCAACTTCATGGGTGCACAATATGGTCAAGGAAGTAATAATACTTATTTAGCCACGTATAATACTGGGTGGCAAAACCACCCAAATTTCTTTTGTTCTAACAATGTCGGGGATTATATAAGAAATCAAGATCCATTAGGATTTCAGTAAGACAAATCTAGTCTGTGGGATTCAAAGATGGATAAGTTAATAGACAAGATCATGAGTATAAAAGGGAAATTCGAGCAAACAGTGAACAATCATGCCTCTACCATTCACTATTTAGAGGTTCAAATGGGCCAGTTAGATAATGCACTCTCTATGAAAAGTTTGGGAAGCCTTCTAATAAACATGAAAGCAAATACAAGGGAGCTATTTAAGGCTATCACACTTAGGAGTGGCATATAGCTAGAAGAAATAGTAAAAAAACAAGCAGAACCCTACCTGGATGACCAAGAGAAGAAGAAAAAAAGATGAAGTTAAGAATGAGGATCCTTCCTTTGTTCCTTCTCCACTATATCCACCAAAAATTTCATTCCTATAAAGACTTCAAAAGAAAGAATTGGATATACAATTTGCAAAATTCGTGGAAAAGATGAAGAAATTACAAATTACCTTGCTCTTTATTGAAGCTTTGAAAAGTAGACCTACTCAAGCCAAGTTTCTCAAAGACATATTGATAGTGCTTGTCGATTGAATCATAAAATTTACCTGACTTTGCACACTAGAATTTATAGTTTGGTGAGTCAGGATTGAATCCACAGGGAATGTTCGGTTCATTTTCATAAAAAAATTAATTGATGCTAGGAAAATATAAGAAAAGGGGTTTTTTGGATTTTAATCAATTTATAAAATAAAACCAAATTAAACTGTTGAAAAAAATTAAAGAAAGTAGATAGTAATGATTATTATGTCGAATATGAATAAAGTTCGGTTCTAGGTTCAATCTTAGCCTAAACATGATCAAGCATATTCCATCATCCTAACGTCTTTATAACTCTCTTCGGACTATTGATATGAGACTAATAGAACACTCTACTAATCTCGTTTTTCCCTTAGGTTGTGTTTCATCAAGACACGATCATTAATTAAACCTAACTATTGAATAACTTAGGATAAGATCTCTATGTTTAATTTGGAAATCGTATTACGAAGTGGAAAGTGATTAATATAGGGAGTAACCTTATAAGCTCAGGTTATCAAACCTAATTTATGATGTTACTAACGATACGAGATCATTAGATGCTACTAGCAAACATTAAAAGTCACGATTACGAATTACAATTAATGTTATAGCAATAGGTTCAAAATAGAACAATCAAAATAACGTATTAAGATCATCCATCACAAAACCCAGTCAAATCAATATAAAGAACATAACAATCCAAATAGAAATTACATGTTAATATGACAAAATGGCTTAACCGTGACTCAATGTTGACATCCCCATAGAATCGACTCGAAAGCTTAGCCCTCCATCTCCATCCTTAAGCTCTCACTATCGACTTTAACCTCCATTGCCACTGTAAAAGATGAAAAGCAATGAAAGAACAAAGAATGAAGAATGAAGAGAAAAAAAGCTTGCGGCTCTCTCTTTTCCGAATGACCTCCTTCTCTATCGTCACACCCTTCCTTATGTAGTAAAAAACTAGGTTTAAAAATTAGGACATCTGGAAATGTTTTATGACAACTGTTCTTCTCAACCCACTGAGTGGTCGCTCACCGGCGTGAGAAGACCTCACAGGCATGACTTAACAAGTCACACCCGTGACTTGCTTCTCACGACCATGAGAAGCGCTCCACCCTTTAAATACATCTTCATTGCTTTATTCCAAGTACAGCCACCCACCTTTTTCTTCTTATACATTAAACATTGGCAGATTAAAAGGACAACTAGCTAGAAGCCTAAGAAACGGTGACAAGTAGCTGGAAGATGGCTTCACAGTGAGAAACATTTGATTACCTTACATAGGAGTTATTGCATGCATGCATGGACGTTGGTGTGAGAAGCAGCTGGCTGGGTATAAGTATAAGACTTCACTTGAAATTCTTTGTCCCTTCTTTCAATCCTCTTCTTGCTCTTACTCTATGAATCAATCTATTTTGGACATTGAGAAGATGGCTTCAATGAACATGCTTTTAGGTCACTTTAGCTCCTTTACTTCCTAAACGTACCTATAATCAAATATGAGTTAGAGTGAGTATCTTAAGCATTTCTAAGGCATTAATCACTAAGTGTAGCATATCAAATGAATCAAAATTTAACAACGTATCAAGTTCCTCCCCCCCCCCCACTTTTCCTTTTACCGTCCTCAGGTAAATTGTCAAAACCAAAATCACAGACCAAAATTATTATTCATTTTCCATATTTCCTAATAATAGATAGCCACAAGTAAAGATGAATGACTTTCAAGACCTAAAGCAATAACTCAACATTCAAAGCTTCTCCTCATGACCAATCAATATTCATCACCCCTTAGAAACTAAATGATCTAGAGGTAGACTTGGACAAAAGGTGTTTAAACAAGATATTTCCACAGGTACACTTAAACACCATTCATAATCATAACAGTCCATAACTTTGCATATCATTTCATTTCTCCACCACTAAAAGTCACATGCATAATCATGAATCAAAGGACTTTTCTAGGGTTATAATGTGGGTAAGGGTAAGGTGGAATTTATTTTGGGTAATATAGCATAAAAGCCATCAAACTAGTGAAGCAAAAGTAACACTCAATGAGATATCAAACGTACAAGTTAACATTAATTCAAAACTGGGTATCATCAGCCATGAAGAATGCAATAACTATGTTTCACAACTTAATTTAGCTCTCACACCATAAGCCATATTAATATAAAAAGTTCTCCATCCAAAACAACATCCATCTCATATGCAACATATTCAAACACCCAATCAATACAATTTAAGTAGGATAAACTATTAATTAATAACTTTTCACAACAATTGCATTTCCTCCTTGATACTTTTATTCAAACTCACTTTTTTTCACTTTTCTTTTCCTAATTAAAAAAAAAGTAAAAGTCATAGAAGCTACATGAACACAGGATTCATAACATGGAATATTAACAATTATAACTAACCCACATGTATGCATACCCCCACATTTAGGCTTTTGTACAATCACATTCATCAAGAATTAGCAAATGCATGTAATGTGGTTTATACAAAAGAGAATAATAATAAAGTTTAATGGGGTTAGCAAAGGAAAATTCACATAATTGGGTAGGTTATTTAGCTAAAGAGCTCGTAATCAACAAGGAATGCCTAATCATTTTCATAAAAATGCATGTGATAAAAATGTGGTCTCGAATAAAAAATCAACGCAAAGTAAGGATGTATATGTCATGAAGGTCACACATAAAAAAAACAATGAGACTGATATAGATATGTCAGCCTAATATGGCTCAAAACCTCACTGGTTTTTGTCTACCACTAGTCACAGCTCTTCTAAGAATGATGCATATTAACAAATCACAAGAGCTAAAGTACATGCCAAAATTTTCTATGGATTTTATTAATCAATTCACACTCTAGTTATGACTAAATAATCTTAAAAGCAATAGAAAACTAGAAAATTTTTTATTTTTTTGTTTGCTTTTTGAAAACCACCTAAGAAATCACATAAGCTACAATTACGCTAAAAAACATGCATAAAAACTAACATACCCCACCCCCACACTTAAAACGTACATTGTTTGACTTCTTAAGTGGTTTTTAAAAATTAAACAAAAAATAAAAACTAATATACCCCACCCCCACACTTAAAACTTACATTGTCCCTAATGTAATATCAAATGTAAGAAATGGAGCATTTAACAGAAATAACAATTGTGAAAACATAAACAAACAGAAATTGACTTCCCTTGGTTGCCCCCCAAGCAGCGCCTTTATTTATCATCATTGGCTCGACTCCCTATTGGGTGCATCAAGTAAAACCAGTCACATCCTTCAGTATCAACACCTCCAAATCCTCCGTTTGGAAGCCTTTATAATACGGCTTTAAGCGATGACCATTAACTCTAAATATCTTGTCAGTTTTGAGGCTCTATATCCCTACTGCACCATAAGAAAAGACATGAGTGATAACAAATAGATCAACCCAACGAGAACGCAACTTACTTGGAAAGAGTTTGAGTTTGGAATGATATAGTAACACTTTCTGGCCCATCGAGAAGCTTTTCCTAAATATCATTTTATCTTGAAAAGCTTTTGTTCTCTCCTTATATATCACTGCATTTTGATATGACTTATTCCTCATCTCTTCCAACTCTTGAAGCTACAACTTCCTATGCACTCCCACATCATCCAAATTCATGTTGCATCTTTTGATAGGCTAATATGCTTTATATTATAATTCCACTGGAAGATGACATGGCTTCCTAAACACTAGCTTATATGGTGACATCCAAATTGGTGTTTTCTAAGCCATCCTATAGGCCCATAATATGTCTTCCAATCTTACGCTCTAATCCTTACTATTGGGCTACACAGTTTTCTCCAGGATTAACTTGATTTCTCAATTTGAGACTTCAGCTTGCCCATTAGTTTGGGGATGGTAAGTAGTAAAGACTTCATAGGTGATGCGATATTTTCTAAAAATTGCTTCCATCACCCTATTGCAGAAGTGGGTTCCTTTTTCCAGAATGATGGCTTTTAGTATCCCAAACCTAGAAAGAATGTTAACCTTAATAAAATCCGCAACAACTTTTGCATTATTAGTCCTGGTAGCTTTGGCTTCCACCCATTTTGAAACATAATCAACCGCACACAAAATATGAGTAAAGCCAAAAGATTGAGAGAAAGGTCCTATAAAAACAATGCCCCAAACGTCAAAATTTTCACAAAAAAGTAAAGAAGTTTGTGGCTGTTCACCCTTACGGGACAAGTTACCTGACTTTTGGAATCTATCACAAGATTTGTAGAAGGCATATGCATATATGAACAATGTTAGCCAGTAGAAGCCGCTCTCCAAAACTTTATATGTTTTCCTTTTCATTCCAAAATGTCCTTCACACACATATGAATGGCAGAAGGCTAAAATTGATGATGATTCATTTTCTGATACACACGTCCTGATAACTTGATGTGTGCAGTGCCTCCAAAGATACGGGTCATCCCATACGTAATACTTCGCTTAACTCCACAACTTATCCCTCTAAGCCTTTGACAAACCAACAGGTAATTCGATAGTAATTGATAATGTCTGCATACCATGA
Organism: Erythroxylum baracoense; assembly: GCA_025629805.1. Classification (NCBI taxonomy): domain Eukaryota; kingdom Viridiplantae; phylum Streptophyta; class Magnoliopsida; order Malpighiales; family Erythroxylaceae; genus Erythroxylum; species Erythroxylum baracoense. The sequence continues at coordinate 23,518,958 of JAOTAY010000009.1, read as the reverse complement.
TGGTGTCACATCGACAGAAAATAATTGCTCATCTGGAAAGGTTTATAATAGAGGGATCTTGCTCATCTGGAAAGGTTTCTGCCCCCTTTTATCTTTGATCTCCAAGTCAAACTCCTGAAGGAGGAGAATCCATTAGATCAACCTCGATTTTGCTTCTTTCTTTGTGACCAAGTATCGTAAAGCTACATGGTCAGAATAAACAATCACTTTAGCACCAAGCAATCACGATCAAAATTTTTCCAAAGCAAAAACCATAGATACAAGTTCTTTTTTAGTAGTGGAATAATTTAATTGAGTTAGGTTTAGAGTCTTTGAAGCATAGTAGATGGCATGCAAAGCTTTTCCCACTTTTTGTCCTAGAACTGTCCCCATTGTATAATCGCTTGCATCGTACCTGATCTCAAAGGGGAGGTTCCAATCTGGCAGTTAAATCACCAGTGGAGACGTCAAAAGCTCCTTAAGTTTGTTGAATGATTCCTTGCACTTCTTGCCGTACTCAAAGGATACATCTTATTATAGAAGCTTATATAGTGGTGCGGCTATCTTTGAAAATCCTTAATGAACCTTCGAAAAAAACGTACATGCCTAATAAAAGAATGCCCTTCCCAACAAAAGAATGCCCTTCCCTCACAATAGAGAGGTAAGGTAAAGAAGAAATAAGATCAACTTTAGAACTTCAATACCCCTAGCAGATATCACATGGCCTAAAACTATACCTTGATCTACTATAAAATGAAAATTTTCTCAGTTCAACACAAGGTTAGTGTTTATGCGTCGTTCTAAGCTAATGGCAAGATTATCAAGACATTCATCAAAAGAAGATCCATATGCACTAAAATCATCCATGAATATCTCAATAATCTTCTCAACATATTTGAAAAAATGCTTACCATACACCTTTTGAATATGGCGGGTGCATTACATAATCTGAATGGCATCATTTGGTAAGCAAACATACTAAATGGGCATGTAAATGTAGTCTTCTCCAGATCTTTCAAAGTGATTGGGACCTGAAGATAACCTAAAAAAGCCATCTAAAAAGCAATAATAGTCATAGTCAGCCAATCTCTTAAGCATCTGATCAATAAAAGGAAGGGGAAAGTGATCTTTATGAGTAGCAGAATTTAACTTTTTATAATCGATACATACTTACCATCCAGTTTGCACTCGGGTGGGAACCAACTCACCTTCCTGGTTTGTCACAACGGTGATTCCAAATTTCTTTGGAACCACCTGTAGAGGACTTACCCACTTGCTATCAAAGATTAGGTATATTACCCTAGCATCGAGAAGCTTCAAGACCTTCTTCACAACTTCCATCATTGGAGGATTAAGCCTACACTGAGCTTGCCTTGTGGATTTTACATACTCCTCTAACAAAATGTGGTGCATACATATGGAAGGCTTATTCCTTGGATATCTGTAATAGTCCACCTGATGGCCTTCTTATGCTCTCTTAACATTCGAACCGACCTCTCCTCTTGATTGTCTACTCTGCTGAAATAATAACTGGGAGAGTCTGCTTATCTCCCAAATAGGCATACTTCAGATGTGTAAGGAATGGCTTCAATTCCAATTCTGGTGCCTACACATCAAAAGGTAACAACTTCTGGTGAGCTTCAGGTAGTTGTATAGAAGCGAAATCATACCCTTTTGCCGAGCTTTCCAATAAGTCCAAAGCAGCTGTCATTTCTATAAGCCCTTCTCCCATCTGAACATCAGTGTTGGCTTCTACTTCGACATCCTCAATTAAAATCATTTCCAAATGATTATTGCAACTTAATTTAAACATTTCCTATACCAAAGGATCAATCACATCAACAACAAAAAACATAATGATCATCGGGAGGATGTTTCATTGCAAAATATTGAAATGAATCACTTCCCCATCAAATTCCATTGTGAGGGTGTCCTCATGAACATCTATCTTAGTTTGAGTCATATTAAGAAATAGTCTCCCCCATAAGATAGGTATCGGATTATATAAGGTTTCATCATTCATATCCATAACATAGAAATTTGAAGGAAACACTAACTTGTTCACCTATACCAAAACATCCTCAACAACACCATCAGGATAAGCATCAATGTGGTCAGCCAATTGTATGATTACACTCATTTCTTTCAATGGACCCAAATTCAAAGAAGCATAAATTGAACAACGCATCAAATTAATAGAATCACCTAAATCCAACATAGCTCTATTGATCAGAGTATTACCAATTTTTCAAGGATTGGTAAACATACCTGGATCCTTGTAACACTCCACTTACACCAAACACTTGCTTGTACATCCCGGGGACATCGAGCACATGCTCAGTGGAAACAGCATGTTAGAGCAATCACGTTCACTTATATGGCATCATACACATATAACACGAATACTCAAAACATCAACTCCTCATTCCATTTGTAAAACATAGTTACACTATATCATTACAATTATAATTCATATATATAGTATCAAAAACATATGAGTGTTTAACACTCTTTACAACATTCTATAAGGATGAGGAACTATACGAAAGATTCTAACTAAACTCCACAATCTCAACTAACTAACATTTGAGCCATTTCTTGAATCCAAAACGCAATACTAGACTTCTTCTAGTTCATCATTTATACACTATTTCCTCTTCATTCTCACCTTAATTCCATCTCAATACCATTCATAAAACAACTCATAACCTATGGTTCATCAATCATACAAAAATAGAGCATAAACTTACACATTTCTTCATCAATGTTCAACACTCATTCATCACCACATTTATGATCATTCTATCTCTAAAACATCCCTATAACAATTCATAAATTATTACTCATCATATACCCATTTCTTCATTCACGTTTCAGCATATAGTCAACTCTATTAATACTTTCAATCTATCTCTAAATATAATAAAAAATGTTTCTATTAAACAAACCATGAAGATCCTTAAGATACTTACTTATTTTAGCTTGTTTACTTCAAATCACGTAAAACATAGTTCTAAAACAGTACACGATCATCATCTTTCAAGAAGGAAAGAGTAGGATTTCTTTGTAACAAGATGAAGAGATAACAAGGATTCTGAAGAAACAAAGTAAAGAATAGTAAGAACTCAACGTGATGAGGGTGAGAGTGAGATGGTTGTGAGTGAAGAAAATGCAGAAGATGAAGGAGAGAGGATATGGTAAAAGTGAAAGACAATGGAAAGATGGTTCTTTAACCGTGAATTTCGTATGGGTTTAAAAAGGAAGATAAAAAATGCTTGGTAAGTGTCATGACACTTACCACTTAATTAATAATGCTAATGTCTTCTAATTATTGTATCTCATATTATTAATAACTAGTCCATTTTTCCCATAATTTCTAAACCAACTGTCACCAAATTTTCTATGCCACTTGTCAATAAATCCCAATGCCACTTTTCGATTATTTCTATTTCCATTTATCACTTATTTCTACTACCATTAATCAATTTGTCTTGCCCTTTGACATTTTTCCTAGTCCAAAAATACACATAATTTTATAAATCTCTCAATTATAACAAATAAATTCTAAATCACAAATTATAATTCATCAACCAATTTTTAAGACATAAAAATTCACAACTCACTTCATAGCTCTTTTAAATCGTTCATACTTTGGAAAATGTCAAGTGAGTGCATATATAGTCTTTGTAATATGTACAAAAATCATAATTCACGTGTGTTTATAATAATGTTATGCATGAGTGTGAAACACATTTCCTAATTTCTCAACACTATTTCTCATATATAGTTGTCTAGGATCCTAATCCTTAGTATGGGAAAATGGGACATTACAACTCTCCCCTTTAAGAAATTTAGTCCTTGAAATTCTTACCTGAATGGTCAAATAGGTAGGGGTATTGTCTCCTCATGTTCTTCTCTGTGTATTGTGTATTTGAGCCATTTCATCAGGTAGTGCTAATCTATAAGCCAATGGTCCAATTCTCTTCGTAATATCATATGGACCAATGCATCTAGGGTTTAGCTTACTCTTTTTACCGAATCTTAGCACTCCTCGCTAAGGTGATACTCTCAAAAATACTTTATCTCCTACTCGGTACTCTATATCCCTCCGGCGTTTATCCAGATAACTCTTTTGTCTGTCTTGAGTCACTTTTATTCTACTACGGATCAGTTTCACTTTATCAATAGTATCTTGAATCAGTTCTAGGCCTTCAACAATTCTTAGACCCTCTTCATCATAATACAACGACAAATACCTCTTTCTACCATATAATGCCTCATATGGTACCATTCCAATGCTACTGTAATAATGACTGTTGTAAGCAAATTCAATCAGAGCCACTTACTAATCCTATGCTCCTTGAAACTCCAAAACATAAGCTCTGAGCATATCCCCAACATTCTTAATCGTCCTCTCACTCTATTCATTTGTTTGAGGATGAAATGTTGTACTAAAATTTAACTTCATGCCCAAAGATGTCTGTAATCTTCTCTAAAATCTCGAAGTAAACTAAGATCCCTATCCGATATAATAGACACTGGAACCCCATACAATCTCACTAATTCATTCACATACTTCCGGGCTAACTAATCCAGTGAGTTGCTCTCTCTTACTGGTAAGAAATAGGTCAACTTCGTCAATCTATTAACGATGACCTATATGGAAAAATGTTGCCTTGGATTCCATGGTAATCCCATAATGAAATCCATGGTAATTTGATCCTATTTCCACTTCGTTATAGTTAGTGACTCTAACTTTCCAATCGGAGCCTGATGTTCTGCCTTAATCTGTTGGCAAGTCAAACACTTAGCCACATATTCAGCCACTTGCTTCTTCATCCCTAGTCACCATAAATGTTTTTTCAGCGTATTATACATCTTGGTAGTACCAGGATGCATAACATAGGCTGCTATGTGTTCTTTCTCTAGAATCTCTTTTCTCAATTCATCCACATCAGGTACACACAATCTCTACTTCACCCACAATGTCTCATTTCTCAATTCAAATTCAGAATTTGGGTTCACTTTTAACTTCTCAATAAGCCTCACAATTTCTGGATCTTTACCTTAAGCTTTTCTGATCCATTCATGTAACATCAGTCTAAGCTTCAGTGTCTACCAATAATGCCTCATTCTGCCTAGTTTTAACTCAACATTCAATGCTCTCAATTGTACTATATTGGGTAACCTCGATGTCTGCATTTGTGTTACACTGCTATTCGATTTTCTACTTAATGCATCAGCTACTATATTGGCTTTATTCGGATGATACTTAATTGTGCAATCATAGTCTTTAAGCAACTCTATCCATCGTCTCTATCTCATATTTAACTCTTTTTGACTCAATAGATATCTCAAACTCTTATGATCAGTTTAGATCTCGAATATCTCTCCATATGGATAATGTCTCCAAATCTTCAAAGAAAATACTACTGTACTAAGCTTTAAATCATATACCAGATCGTTAAACTCGTGAGACCTTAATTATCTCGATGCGTATGCAATCACTTTTCCATACTGCATCAAAACACATCCCAATCCCTAGTATGAAGCATCATTATACACAATATAACCTCCCGATCTAGATGGAATAGATAACACTAGTGTTGTAGTTAGCCGATGTTTCAACTCCTTAAAACTTCTCTGACATTGATTAGTTCATATGAATGGTATATTTTTCCTTAGAATTTTAGTCAAAGGGGCTGAGATCAATGAAACCCCCTCGATAAACCTTCGGTAGCATCCAGCTAATCCAAGAAAACTTTGAATCTCGAATATATTTCTCGAAGCTTCCTACTTCATCACTACTTCTACTTTCTTTGGGTCTACTTGTATACCTTGTCCAGACATTATATGACCTAAGAATACTACTTGATTAAGCCAAAATTCACACTTACTGAACTTGGCATACAATTGCTTTTCTTTCATTATCTATAGGACTAACTTTAAGTGTTTAGCATGTTTCTCTCTGCTTTTCGAATACACCAAAATGTCATCGATGAGAAAATCACAAAATGATCTATATAGGGTTGGAAAACCTTATTCATCAAGGCCATTAAAGTTTCTGGGGCATTTTTCAACCTAAAAGGCATCACCATAAACTCAAAGTGCCCATATCTCATTCTAAATGCACTTTTCGATACTTCAGCCTTCGCTATCTTCAACTGATAGTACCCTGATCTTAAGTCTAGCTTAATGAATACCTAAGCTCCCTATAACTGATCAAGTAGATCATCAATCCTCGGCAACGGATACTTGTTCTTCACTGTCACTTGATTTAATTGCCTATAATCGATACACAATCTCAAAGTTCTATCTTTTTTCTTCACAAATAAGACTAGAGCTCTCCAAGGTTATACACTAGGTCTAATAAAACCCTTTTCCAATAACTCCTATAACTAAGCCTTAAGTTCCTTTAGTTCTATAGGTGCCATCCTATATGGAGGAATAGATATAGGAGCAGTACCTAAAACAAGGACAATAGAAAATTTTGTCTCCCTATCTAGGGATAAACCAGATAATTCAGTGGAAAACACGTCCAAGAAATCCCTAACAATAGGAATATCCCGTACTGTCTTCTCAATATGAGTATGAACTATACAGGCTAAATAAGCCTCACATCCTTCTTGAATCAATTTCAAAGCACTCATCGATGATATCAATCTGGCTGGCACTACTTGACTATCACCTCGAAGATTACTCTCGATTGATTAGGAGATTCTAATATAATCTCCTTAGTGCAACAGTTCATGACAGCCCTATGAGTGGTGAGCCAATCTATACCTAAGATAAGGTCTATCACATTTAACTGCAATATAATCATATCTGCTTCTAGCTCTGCCTGATCAACTTGAATCATACACCCCTTACACTCCTCTCCTATCACTGTAGTACTACCTATCGGTGTACTCACCTCTAATCCACAATTCAAAATCTCCTTATCACAATGCATTTTAGATGCCAGATGCGATGCGATAAAAGAATGCGTGGCTCCTGGATCTAGCAATGCAAATACTTTAAAATTAAATACATTTAACACACCTGCTACCACATATGGAGAGTTCTGAGCCTCCTGTCTAGTGATGGAATAAATTCTGACTTAAGACCATGGCTGATTGCTCTGCACCTTAGCCTTGATAGTAGGACCAGCTGAACTCACTCTTCCTCTACCTCTGCCTCTTTATCCCGATCCACTTGCTCTGTTATGTTGGACAATTATCTCAGCTATTCCTCCTCTTATTCTAGACTCTGCTCTGTAAACTATGGGACAGTCTCTGATTTGATGTTCAAAGGAACCACATCGAAGGCAAGCTCCCGATAACTTCCAACATTCCCCACTATGTTTCTTCCCATAATGTTCACAGTTAAGCATCTACCTAGACACTATACCTCTACTACTGCCAACTTGTGCAAAACTACCTATTTGTCTAAACCCCGACTGTCTCTATCTAATCAGTAGTTGAAAAGATCTATTCTGGCATTTACTGAACCTTCTGCCAAAATTGACTTATGACTTGAATTGTCTCTTCATTTGAAGCTCTTGTCTGTAGTCTCCTTTCCCACCTTTTAATAATTGTTCTATTCGGATTGAGGCAACTCTCAACTCAGAACAACTGTTCAGAATTGTAATAGCTAGCCTCGTCCTTATCTCTATATTCAGCCATCTTCAAACCATCTAAACCTGTCCTCCTCGGTAGGAATTAATGTAGTCGCTAATAGGTGTGTATTAGGATATGTTTTTATAGGTAATTGGCATGTATTTTCTAGCTTAATTGTTGATTATTGTTCTAGTTTAATATTCATTTTGTATGTTTTCGTTAATTTTGATTTTCATTGTTGTTCTTCTGTGTTTGATGTTAATTAAGGACAAGAATTGACTATTTTTAGGTAGAAAGAAGGAAGGAGCAACTTGGAGGGTGAACTAAAGATCAAAGAGGAGAAGAAATAAGGAGTGCATTTGTGACAAATTCCTACGTCACAGAAGAAAATGAGAGATGCATCTATGACAAATTCTCACACTCATGAGAATCATACCAATTCCTACAAGCGTGGGAATTACAATCCGAGGTAATCTGCGAGGCTTCATTAAACTTAGGATTTTTGGACTATAAAAAGAGAA
>JAOTAY010000009.1:23474632-23486379 GCA_025629805.1 Erythroxylum baracoense | reverse complement strand
TTCCATTGTCCATCTGTTCCCACCACGTTAACCCATTATAGATACCTTGGTCATCTCCAAATGGAGTTCCTTTCTTCCAGTGAAAGAAGTGATAAGTGATCTGAAAGTCAAGCATGATGTTTTAATCATTGTTCAGTGCAAAATAAAGCATTGGAATGAAAAACTAGCTTGACTACGTACACTTTTAAAGCGCGATAATTTGTTTAACGCATAGTTCACAGAATAATCAATTAATTATTCAAGAAAAACTACTGTTGAACAAATTTTAATAAGAATATACACAATGAAATAAACCGGAAACAGCACTTGTGAATGGGGGAGCGATTTAGCCAGACAGCAGCCTATTAGGTTTTAGCTTAGAAGGTTGTGATTAACTTTATATGGATTTGAGTAAAGTTGAATAACCTTAGAAAAAATATCCCTGAATAAAATTTAGCTGTTTTCTTAAGCCAAAACCAGCTAAACGTAGCTTTATTGAACTAAAAGTCACAAAGACACATCTTGCTGATCAATACCAGCAAAAGAAATGTAGGAACAGTAAAGCAATTGAATCATGAAGTCACGGACTACATAGCTCATTGAATAAAAGGAATGGATATGCATGACCTGAACAAGTTAGATTGTTTCACTTGGGGGATCCCATAGATTTCATCTAGGCAACTTCAGGTATGCCAAAGATGCTTACTTCTAGATGCAATTCAATCAAGGTTATTGCCACATATTTGCAAAGAAAATGATATGTACTAATAGCAAGATCACCGGCCACATTAGCCTCCTAATAGCAAATCAACTTTCTAAATCACTTAAAGATCCACAATAGCACCTATTTGATAGAAGAAACAAAGATACAGAAACAAAATACCAACAACTAAAATGGCAACAATCACTCTTACGGATTAATGCAAGCAAGCACGAATGCTTCATAGTCCTCAGATTTTTAAACAAAGCAGTATTAACTAAAATTTCAATCATTACAGATGTTACTTTTAGCTTGTTTCCCCATACTAGACTTTCAAAACTTGGAATTAAAAAGATCCCAAATCAAAACCCTCAAAGAATAACCACAAAATCTCCCATGCAAAACTGAATAAAAGAAGAATTTACTCCAAACAAATTAAACAAAAAACGAGAAAAGGAGAATCGAAAACATACAGCAAAGTGGGAGAGATTAACAAAAGTCCAGGCCATCCCAGGAGAGCAACCAAAGACGGAGAGCACAAGAAGCCATGCGAAGAACAATATGAGTATGTACGTCGTCCAAACCCCTGGGTACATGAACCACTCCGTGTTCCGATTCAGATCCGTCGGAGGCACCCATTTCACATACAGATTCGCCATCTCAAATTTCTATCCAGTTTCTGGCCTTTGATTTTTAGGGGATAATTAGCAACTAGTCGCGCTTATTTATGCAATGGGCTCTCTGATCTCGAGCGTCTAATTTTGTTCTTTTTGTCAGACTAATCACAGAGAAGCATTCTATTCTGACTATTTTCTATTTATCTAAATACGACAGCGTATTGAACCTTTAATTTATATGTTACGTGACAGCGTGTGCACCACCCGCGGACAGCCAGTGCAATTGGCGTGGGTCCGGTCTACAGACAGTGTTATCGTTAAGTGCTAACCAACGACAAAACAGTGTCGTTTTTCTCATTTTCTTGTTCTTTTCGCATGTCCATACTCCATACGCCTTTAAGTTTTTATAAAAATTTAAATAAATTCTTAAATTTTTGGTATTTATTGTCAATATTAATATTTACTCAAAAATAATTTTTATAAACAAAAATTTCATTTATAATATAGAATAAACTTTATTCTTATAATTAAAAATTTTTAAAAGTCCATTAAGAATTATTCTATTGTGATATTAATTTAAAAGATAATAATTAAACATTTATTTAATTTTAATAAAATTTTAAAAGTTAATATATATATTTAACTTTATTATTAACATTGATGATAAATTTATTTTTTATAATTTTAATAAAAATAAATATTAGTTTAATAATTTTATTGAAAATTTTATAAAATTATTATTATTAATTATTAATAATAATTTTTATAAGCTTATAAAATATTTCATCTTCACATTCTTATTCAATATAATATTGCAACATCTACTCCATATAAAATGTCACGTACACAAGATGAAAGTTTAATGTATTACTTCTAATGTATTAATTAGAGTGATAATAATATTATTATTCATACTTCATATCTGTTTTGGTTAGACCTGGCAAAATTTAGTCCGAATCGATAACCCAATCCTGCCCGATCTAGAAAAAATTAGATACGTTTTTTTGATCAAATTTAAACCGAGTTGATCAATTTTTGTCCAAATTAAAATTAAATTTGGATCTGGGTTGACCTAATCGGACAAAATATTTGAATATTTAAAATTGATCAGCATCGAACATTTAAAATCGATTAAAATTGTCCAATCCGAATTTAAAAAAAGGTAAAAAAATTATTGTTTCAAAAAAATCATTACTTTATTCTAATTTATTCAATTAAGTTTTGATTGTTATATACATGTTAGCTAACTTGTGTCATCTTTTGTTTTTTCCTCATATCATGAAGTCTTTGGGACATGATGAGTGAGATATAAAAAGTTTTATAAAGAAAGATTTGTTATTTCTTGCGTGTTTTATTTGTTTTGAATTTGTAGTATGAACAATGTGGTTTATTGATTTTAAATTTGGTGTACTATTTGCGCCTTTGTGGTTTCTTGTTATAATTTTATTGGAAACTTTGAATTTAGTAGTTGTATTTTTGTTTTTTTGAATTTGAACTTCAACTAGACAACTATAATTTAGCTTTGTTTGCTATGGTTTTTTAATTGGTTTTACAGAAAAAAAGAGATAGAAAGAAGATGGTGCAATTTAATGGTCCTTTGCTATTAGTTAAAATCGGACAAATCCGTTCCAAATCAATTGTGTTTTTTAATCTGGTTCGATTCCGAATCAGTTTGGTAAAAAAAAATTTGGTTTCAAATTAATTTAGGGTCATAAATTTTTTACCTTTGTCCAAAACATCTAAAACTGCTCTGATTTGAAATCAATTTTTTGTCAGCCCTAGTTTTGGTGTTCTTAGTTTGTTGCTTTCCTTTTCAGCTTAATTTTTTTTCTTTTTATTATTTTCGTGTACTATTTAATTTAACCACGTTATGCCAAACGGGAACTAATTCTTTATTTTCTGAAAATTAATAATTCCAATAGTCATAGGCATTGTCCAACGAGGTTATAAAACAAAAATTTCCAAGAATCTTGCCAATAATTTTAACATGTCTCTTTATTATTCTTACGTTTCCTCTTTCAATCTAAGAAAGTCAAGCAATTTGTTAAATCTGCAACCATCCAAAAAAGTCAGATGCCGTCATATAAGAATATTCCATTTACAAGCACACTTTCTTGATAAGTTATAATAACAAAATATGATAATTGTTTAATCTCTAAAGTTCAATGTTTTTAAAAATTACATCGGAAGTTAAAATAAGATGTTTAAAATTTAAAAGATTCAACCGATTTTTATAAATCGGTTAAAGATTGAATAAAATTAAAAAATTTAAAATATAATTAAAAGACGTTATTCTTACTAACCGAAGAATTCGAAGTTTAATTGAAAAAATATTATTAAATAAAAATTAATATTTGATTTATAATAACTTATTAATTACTAAAAATTGACCGATTAATTAATAAATTGAACAGTTTTTAATATAAAAATTATTAAAATAAATCAAACCGAAAAATTACTATTTAATTTCGATAAATCCAAAATTAACCCGTTATCTTCTTAATAAAACCGGGTCCAAAATTTCAAACCTAATAAATGTTTTAATCCCAAATAAACATAATTATGTAATTATGGTTGCATTCTGGAAAGTCTTGAACCATGTTGAAATCTAAAGTTCTGGTTTGGTCGTCGGATCTTCCATTTCTATTGCGTGGTTATTCCAGTTCCAAGTAAACGAACATGTCGGTATTGCGATGGTTCGGTTCTGAAGTCAAGATTCCGGAGGAGCGGAAAGTTCTAAAGTCAATAATAAGGAGGAGAACATGAACTACCGGTTCAGACAAGTTAAAAGACCTTACGTGGTCGATGCACACAACTGCAAGGTTTGTACAGAAACACGATTACGTATCTATTGAACTTCAACGCGTAATCTTATCGCCTAGCACTTTCCACATTGAGAGTGTTTATTTGTTTTTAATGAGTTTTGACCGTCAAATACTAACTGCTCCTTTATTATTCAACGCTATCTTCTGCTCTCCTTATATCTCTGCTCTTGGAATTAACTGGATAAGCAATACTCCTACTTTCTACACTTATTCCTTGCTATTGATTTTTAGTTTACAGTTATAGGACTGTGGGAGAGAAACTGCAAGAAATCAGCGATGGATCAGGGTGGTCTAGTGATGCCGCCATTTTTTATCTGCCCGATTTCTCTGCAGATAATGAAAGATCCAGTTACTATCTGCACAGGCATGACCTTTGATCGAGAGAGCATCGAGACGTGGCTTTTCTCTTACAACAAAGTCGTATGTCCCGTTACAAAACAACCCCTCTCCGATTTCCTTCTGATCCCCAACTCAAATCTTCTTCGTTTGATCCAATCCTGGCACTTGCACCAAGAGTCGTTATCGAAGTTCGAACCAAAAGCTAGGCAAGATCACTCGGTCACTCTTAACATGATCCTTGAAGAAATCAAAAAGCCTCATTTGCAGGTAAGAGCACTCAGAAAAATCAGGTCCTTATTCTTAGAGAATGATGCTAACAGGACTTGTCGGGGTGATGATGATTTGTTTCCACTAGTAGCATCACTTGTGTTGGTCGAAACCGAGTTCCCGGATATCTGGGAACCAAGTGAATCGACCTCGATAGTCATAGAAGAGGCAGTGTCTGTGCTGTGTCTATTAGGGCCATCTGATGGGACCTTAAAGATGGTATCAGAAAACAGGAATGGCCTATTGATTCGATCACTATGTTCTATAGTGACCCGGTATCCTTGCAGCCAGACTCGGATCCAAGCTCTTAATCTCCTCAAGTCCATAGTTAAGGCGGTGAACGGCATTTACATGGCAGTTCTTAAGCCAGAGTTCTTCGAGAGTACCTCCGAGATATTAAAGGACCAAAGCTCAAAACAATCAAGTATAGCCGTATTATCCATTTTGATAGATGTTTTACCATTTGGAAGAAACAAGGAGAAAGCTATCAGAGGAGGTTTTGTTCCAGTTATTGTGGAACTATTAGCAGAAAACAATGAAAAGCGAATGTGTGAGATGATGCTGGTTGTGTTAGAAAACCTGTGCAGGAAAGCTGAAGGGAGGTCCTCATTTTTAGAGCATCCAATAAGCTTGGCAGCTGTGTTATCCAAGATTCTCAGGGTTTCCCAAGTGGGTAATGATAAAGCAGTAACTTTGTTCATATGGATCTTCAGATTCTGCATGAGTACCGAGGTTGCTCGGGAGTTTATGGAGATGGGTGGTGTGACTAGGATGTGCTTGGTAGTACAGAGTGGAGGTAATTCAAAGATCAAAGAGAAAGCTAGGGAAGTTTTAGGGTTTCATCTCAAGACATGGTCCAAGTCTCCTTGTTTCCATCCTTCATATATTGATTATGAGCCGTCTGATTCCTTGTGAGAATTGTCTCTTCAAATGAGTTTTGTTTCTCTTGTTCTAAATTGTTGCTCGAGTGAAGTCTGCTCGTATTTCAGACATCATACCTGTGTGCTTGTAAGTAGACTTTCTGTAGATTGGTCTTTCTTTTTTTGTTTAGTGATCATCATATTAAGATAATTTCTAATATATATTCTAATTCAAACTAATATTGTAATATAATTATTAAAATTTAATATTTAGATTTTCGAATAAATACAAATTAATTAAATAATAAGAAGTTGAGGTGTAATTAATCTAATTTAATATTATGAATATATCGTCATCCTTAGATTTTAATCGTTATCCCTTCAATTCCGCATTTGAATACCCATAAATTAAGAGTTAGATTACGCGTAACCTAACTTTCAAGAGGAATTGTATATGCTTTATTAGGTACTCTCTTTGACTGTGACTTTTTATTGTCGCCAAGCATTTTGTCTTCCCAACAAGATGAGGCTATATTGATTTGATCCAAAAGTGAGTCAATCGTCACTTTCAGGCTTGAGGAAAACCAAATGCCTGTCGATAATATGATATTAGTTAACATAGTTTTTATTTCAACAGCCGTGGCCTCTTTGTTGCTAGCTGCTTTACCGGTGGTTAGGGATAAGGATTTCGATCCAGTTTAGCATTGATGAGTTGTTTTACATCGATTAGTGATAATAATTTTAATTTTGTTTGGTCTTACCCACATTTGACTAAAATTTGAGTTTAAGTTCTTATTTAAATTAAAAAATTAGTTTAATTTGAACTAAAAAATTTAACATAATAATATAGCTTTGTTTAATATTTAAATGTTAAAACTCATTTCATTGTATTTATAGCTTAAGAATCTATTAATCAAAATGATTTATTTTGACTTTGATATGAATAAACTACACTTGAACCATCCGATTTAATTTTAATTAAGTTTTAAATCAAATTCAAATTAAAAAACGAATTAATTTCAAATCATAAACTTGACCTAAAGTGTAATCTCTACTTCACAACATTTCATTATACTCACTTTCAGTAAAATAAAATAAAAACCAAAGACGACAACAACAACGAGCACCCAATATGAATCTCGCTAATATGCAAAATCTGAGCTAAAAATCAATCTAACTATACATAAGGCAAAATTTCTTGGCAATCTATTTTTAGTGCACTTTCTTCTAATGCCCAATAAAATTTCATCCTAATATAATACTACAAGAAAACTATACATTAGTGATAAAAAATTATTGACTAACATAATTTCGTAGCTAATTACAAACAGAAAATCAATATCTGTCGGTAAAATTGTTGTGAAAATTTTTATTTTGCGACAGACACAATTATCGTCGATAAAGTTAGAGGGAAAACATTCGCACAAATTTTCTGATAGAATATAACATGAAAAAGTCATACCCGTTGGTAAATTAGACTGGAACGCTTTCCGCAATTAAATAGCGTCCGAATTTTTTAGACAGATATAGTTCTGTTGGTAAAATTTACGCGGAAAAATGTTCAAAACACTTCTTATTAATAAGAATATATTTGAACTTCACTCTAAAGTTAGACATTATTTTTTTAAAAACTACTATGAATTTTGTAATTATTAAGTCTCCAATATTTAAAACATAACGAGCCATAGAATTAAGATTTACTATCAGGTAACATCTGCTAAATTATCGCCACTACCTTTTGTATGATCACGTTAAAATGAATAGCAAGTACTTCTCTATTACCTGGCATGACAGGCAAAGTGCTTCAACGTTCAAAGTAAACTTTGACTTGTTTTTGTCTGGCGAATTATGAAAAAGGGCACTGCATATACCCTACAACATTAAATTCTATGTCAATTAAGCAGTTGAAATCTTTGATCTTGAAGAGGCAGTTCGTCACCTTTACAGTTCACACAATTTATGTCAATCACGACTTGCAAGCTGCAGAGTTAAATGATTGTATATAGAAATTATTGCCATGTTTGTTGACCCATGCAAGTCAATGCGGCCCTCCGCCACTTGAATGGATAGGAGAATCTGACAGAAATGTTCTTTTGCAAGGCCTTTTAAATTTAAGAATAAAAGAATGAATATGCATGATCGTATATTTGATTAAAGTTAAAAAACATACGATAAATCTCAGTTTTATAGTTTACATTCCAGAGTTATTAAGTATATATCATCTTACTTTAGATTATGATGTCAGGTATAAAAATGTTAGTGATCCTCCTTGTGATTAACTCTTTAGTGTTTAATCTATTTTTAATATTTTTTGAGATATACATTGAGTTGTTACTACTTACTGTTACGATCTTACAAAAACAAACAAATAATTATTAAAATAAAAAATATAATATTTTTTAAGGTAAAAAATATGGAACTTCTTTGTTGTTTAACTATTTTTAAAAACCTCTTAATATTTAAATTTATCAAAGATTTTTTTGTGATTGTTATTTTTTAATAAAAATCTCGTCTCTTTTGTTAAAAAAGTAGCAACCAAAAACACATGACATGAACAATTTATATTGACTAGTAAAATGTTGTTAACATCATGATTCAACTCATCTTATAAATGTGAACTAATCAAACTCGTTTGAGTTTGAATGGTTCGAATTGAGATCAAAAGTTGGATTGGATTGCTAAGTCAATAACATTTAATTGGTCCACGTATCCTCTTCATACCCCATGCGTTAACAAAAATATAAAAAAGAGGTTTTTTTTCAAAAAATTAAAAACCATAAGAAAACCACAAAGAAATCCATTTATTTTAAAGAAAAAGGTCCAAATTGTTCATCTAATTTTAAGGTTCATTTTTTCTAAATTAACTTCAAACTTCTTAAAATTCACTCTGACCCTCGTTTCACCAACACAAAAGTTTGTGCTACACATTTTGCCCTTGTGATAATGTAACAAGGTGAGGTGAATTTTTAATGTGCAATTACCTTATTGTCCTTTAGGCTTAAAGTTTTTTATAAGTAGAAATAAAATGAAACATAAACATAAACATAAACATAAACTATACATTTTGTCATCATATGCAACTCACAATTTTATAAACAAGAATGAAAACATAACAAAATCATTTGCGATAGAGGAGGGAAGGGAGATGTTAGTGACAATGAACAATTAAGGAGTGGAAGCTTGTATACATGTTATCGGAGAAGTGAGAGGTACTAGATTTTCGATGATTTGACCAGAGTGAAGTAATTTCTTTCCTAATTTATTGAAATTCTTTGGATTTTTTAGGTTTCAAGATCTAAGGAATTATTGGAAAGTTATCATTTTATTCATTATGTGATGGAAAGAGTATTATGAAGAAATCACAAACAATAGTGTGATTGTACATTATCTAGGCTATGCTTTGTTGGGCAAAACTTTGAGTGAGATGTTTTCCATTATAATCCGTGTAATGTAATGTGTGTAATTGATAGTGTATATGTGATTATCAATTGTGTGGCTTTATCTCAATCTTTTTCCTTAGTTACCATTTTATAGGACTATTTGATTGTGCTAAATATATGCTTTGCAAGGAGTTGTTAAATGCCCCTAAAGAATTTAAAGACTAGCTAGATTACAGGTAGAAGCATCACTAACACATTTTTATATTATGATTTTTGACCATTAGAATAACTCCTTTTTTGTGAAACTTGGGTTATGGTTAAAGTTGAGGGTAATTCCTTGAAGTATATCATACATACTATTTTGCAATAGAGAATTGTTTAAGTATATTGATTTATAGTGGTTAGGAAAACAACTCTTGCCTATATCTACTTCAAAGACTTTTCTTAGAATTCTACTAAAAGTCTTCTTTTAAGGTAAAGAATAACCTTTATACGATCATTCTCAATAAAGAGGAATCTTTCTTACAATCTTATTCTGATTTGAAGAGGAACCTCAATTATACTTATATGACCTCCAAATACAATAATATATTGCCCCAACTAAATATTACAACTCAAAATAGCTCACCTTATCACTTGATAACTCCAAAATTGCTTACTCATATAAATATAACACAGTGATAATCAAATGATTGCAAACTCTTTGAAATATGTCTATAACACTTCAAACCTTATTGATGCTACAACCAATGAGAAAACATTTCTTTATAGTATTTTGGGACCCAAAATGTCTATTGGAGTAAAGAACTAACTATTACAACGACTATATTTGATGCATTGGTCGACTAGTATACATTTCTAATATTAGATTTACTAGTCGTTGGAATACTAACTTATATTGGTCAACTAATATGACATACTAGTCAATCGGTACATCAACTAGTGTTCTAAGAAGGGTTGGGAATTTCTTAAACATGATTTTAACACTTCTAAATGCTCAAAACTAATTTGTTTGATCCAAATATAATTACAACGCTTCTAAAATGTTCCCTAAAGATTATTTGAAAGATCAAGAGGCTTTTATATTAAAATCAAAAGCTTCAATGCCTCTTGATGAATGTAAAGACTCATGAAATGAAGTAAGATAAAATGATTATGCACGGTGAGCCTTTTCAATCATCAAATTAACAAAGTGAGCTTATAAATAATAATACAAAATGTGAAATGGCTTTGATGAGCCTTGGATCTTCTTTTGTTCTTGTTTGATCTTCATTTCATTGGTTATCAACTTCAATTTCTCATTGTCAACTTCATATACTATATTCTTGAGTTTACGACTTCATTTTGTTCTAATATTGCTTTTCATCAAATTAATAAACAAATTAGTATTAATTATGTTTTGTTAATATCAAAACATCAATTGGAACCTTCCTTGGTTTAACAATATTCTACTGTTTGATGATGAAAAAATATTATGCATAAAATACAATGTCAAGAACAAAAGATATTCAAGATCAAAGAAATATCTATACATGTAGATAATATAAATTTACTCAAATGTATCACAAAGTGTAAGAAATACAAAAACCATAAAAATCACTCTATTTAAATTTCATCACTCCAGTTGAATGTCATAACTCCCCCTAGATTTAATATCACCAATCTTTCGTCCTCTTTTTGGAATCATAAAAAAATCATTAAAAATTTTAAAACTAATGTGCCATACTTCAAACTAACTTGATAGATATAATGTACTTGATTAAGAATGATACAATTTTTTACTAAAGAAATTCCAAAACAAAAGAGCAATTTTAATAGAAACATTCTTAATTATGTCTAAAATGAAAAACCCCAATTTCGGTATTGTGTCTAAGTTGAAAGATTCAATTAAATAATCAATGTCAAGTTCTGACAAAATTAGATATTGGAATTCTAATAAATAAAGGCATAACTGCAATATCCAATAATCAATTTCATAAAAGAATGTATAATTTTGAAAGCTCTGAAATTTCAAAAGTAGAAACATGAAAAAATTCCTAAAATACCAAAATTAAAAAAATTAAAGATGTATCGATATAATTGAAAGGGAAATTTCTTTAGGTCCTTTGAAAATTTAACTATAAAGGCATCAATTTTAAAAGATAACTTTTAATTTAAAAATCTCCAATTTGATGTAATTTTAATAAGAATTTTATAAAATGGGAGGTGATATTTAAAAAAAAAAAGAATTGTTTGCAATAGAACCGTTCCCGCTTTACCGATGGTTAACTTACCGTCGAAACAAAGCTATCATATACCGATGGAAACATGTTTTGTCGCAATATCTACTACCTTATTTACCGACGGGAACACTCGTTTCGTCGGCAAATTGTTAACAAACGTCGTCGTTTCGATGAAGACTGACGATAAGCGTTAATCACCGATAGAATGTGTTGTGTCCGTCGGTAAATGTTTCTAGAAAACCTAGTTTGCCGACGAAATGTTATGTCAGTCGGAAACTGTCAGCAGGAAGTATCGACGGAATTATTGTTCCATCGGTATTTGAGTTTCCACAGTATTAAATTGCCACTCTTTTACCGACGGAATGGGCCTTGCCGTTGATAACTATTGGCCCTTGCGTCGTCTGGATGTAGCAGCCCAGACCACCCGCTTGCAGATATTGTCCGCTTTGAGCCTCGGCCTCTCGGGCCTCGCGCCTTTACAGTTTTATTTTTCCAGCGTGTAAGCCTCTTTAGGGCATTACTCCCGCAGGACTTCCCAGGAGGTCACCCATCCTGGTA
>JAOTAY010000009.1:23454733-23470192 GCA_025629805.1 Erythroxylum baracoense | reverse complement strand
AATTTTTATTTAATTATTTATATCTAATTAAATATATATTATTCATAAAATTTTTAGACGGTTATAATCTAAATATATATTTAAAAAATTAATAAAAACTGTACCGACAGAAATATACACAATGTCTGTCGGTAATTGTCTATATAATATGCCGACGGAAAATACTTTCCGTCGGTGATAGATCAAAATTTACCGACGGACAAGACGTTACCGTCGGTAACTTTACCGACCGTATTAGAAATATTCCGATGCTAAATTTACATACGGGTGATCAACTTACCATCGCTAAATTTTGCGACAGAATATGCTTGACGGTCGGTAACTTTTCAGTTGAAAGTACCTACAGTTTATTTTTATTCCGTCGGTAATTTTACCGATTGTAAGCAAACGTTCCGTCGGTAAGTTTAGCTACGGCCGAATTTCTGACGTTTTTGGCCGTCGGTTTATTCCGTCGGTATCTAACATTACCGACAGAATATTTGTCATTTCTGTCGGTATTTTCCGTCCCTAATTCACTATTTTCTTGTAGTGTCTTAGGCAAAGGGGATATTGGCCAACCACTAGAATATATTGATCAACTAATGTACATAGGTGATCGACCAAAGGAACAACCAAAATCCTTAAAAACTCACTGGAAAGATAAATGAATGTCAAATATTAGGACATTGGTCGACCACTGAAGGATATTGGTATATCAAAGTAACTGTTTAGGTGACCAAACAAGCAACTAGAAAGTCAACAAACTCACTGGAAAGCAAAAAGAGGTGAGTTTTGAAGATATTGGTTGACCACACTAGGATATTATTAGTCGATTAGTTAACCAAAAAGTTTAAGGAACCATCTTTGAAACTTGAAATAAAGAATCAAAACTTTAACAAAATACTATCAAAACACATATCAACCATCTAAATATTAGTCAAAGAATTTAATCCCATAAAAGGCCTTATAAAAAAGAATTACTATCAAGCAAAACTAATTTTCCTTTAATTGAACAAAATTTGTCCTTATTCAAAATTTTAGAGAAATAATAACCTAATTGATGTAAACTCTAACGTAGTAGCCTTATTTTGCATATAGTATCTAATTCTAGGTACTAATATTCACACTTTAAAAAACACCTTATTCATAATTCAAATCCAAGTAATCATCACTAAGGATTTATACTCAAATTGACACATAAACACAAGTAATCATATATATTTAAATTATAAACTAATAATTACCTCATGTTGAACATTACTTATGAGAGATTTGGATGAAGATTCTTCTTAAATTCTCAATCTATTAGTAGCATCTCATCCTTCTCATCTTTCTCACTTGCTTTAATAATTTGAGAAATCTTGATGGCTAATTTTAGGAGTTAAATTCTCTATATCTTACAACAACATCTTTAAGATTTTCTTGGAGGCAAAAAGGTTAGATTCATCAAGATAAAAGATATCAATTCTAAAAAATAATGCTTAATTCAATAACTACTATCTTACATACCATTTGTTCTTTGTTTTTTAATAGCTTTACAAACTAAGACAATCAATGTGTTTTAGGAAACCAAATAAGCTTGTCTCCTTGGTTGTTAGGTTCCTTTTTCTTTTAAACCCATACTTTCAAGGGTTTGTTTGACATTCTTTATTTAAGAAAACAAAATCTATCTATATGTCCATATTTACCACAAAAATGGCATACTATTTTATATGAATGATGATGATACATCTATGCACTTTTTGGACCTCTCTGTTTGTATAAATACTATGGAATCTTCCTTTGGAAATTAAAGTTATTAAATGTTCTCTTAGGGTAGTGATATGTCCTACGATTATATGTGTGATGCCTACTATGAATAAAATCTTAATGTATGCTTCTTTGAGGATAAAAGGTTGTAAGTGGGTTTTCGTATCTTCATAAAAGTTATGCCTATTCTTTCTTTGATAGTATTGAATTCTATGCCTAGGTTGTGAGCATGAAAGCATGGTGTTTGCTCGTGGGGTTTTAGTGAATGTGTCATGTGCATGTATATGTTTGGATGTGGATGCTCCATGCTCATTTGTTATTATAGGCTATGGTTCTTTATTATGTAAATATTTTATTTTAACAAAGGTAGTTTTATTGTTGGAAACACTTTCATATTTATATCCAATTTCATGTCTATCATTAGAATTCTTTTAAACTTCTAACATGTTTTCAAGTTTCTCACTTCCCTTTGTAAGTTTAGATAAAGAATCCTTAAAAGCATCATTTTCCTTTTTTAATATTTTATTCTCACACCTTAATGCATCCAAGTCATGATTGTCAACAATAATCACATTTTTGGATGCTTTAATGTATATGTAATTAACTTTTCATCTTTTTACTCTCACTTATGCATGTATTCAACTCTTTTTGAACTTTTTTTAGTTTGGAAGATATTTTCTTTACTTTCTTACTCATGATTTCTAAACTTTCTACTAATTTATCACATGTCAAATCAATATCATTATCATTGTTACAAGAATTAGGGTTGGTTGTTAATTATGTTTGTTTACGTGAACTCTATTTGTTCTTATTAGTTAATATTATTATTTAGGGTCTTTCTTAATGTAATTAAAGTGTTGTTACCAAATGTTGAGTATAAAATATGTGTAAGGCACATGATCTAAAGTTTCAATTATGGAGAAAAACTACAACAACCTTTGTATTTGATTTTAATAAATAATTACGTATGTTAAATGAATTAAAACAAGGTTGTGTTAAAGATTTGTTGTTATATCTTAAAGAGACATAGTGTAAGAAATATTTTAATGTTAATGCTAAATGTGATTGTGTAGATAATAAAATGAACAAAGCTTTTAATAATTGGATCTCAGAGGCTAGGGTGAAACCTCTTATTAGCATATTGGAGCATATAAGGAAGATGATGATTAAGAAGATACATACACGAAGGAATTTTAGGGACAAATGGGATAACAACATATCACCAAGTGTTATGATTGTGTTAGAGGGGAATAAAAGAGAAAGTTTTAGTTTTTTTATTGACTAAAATGAATTTGATGGGTATACAGTTGAATATGGGTTAGATAAATTTTGTGTGAGAATTAGCAATCATAATTGTATTTGTGGATATTAAGACCTAATAGGGAT
This sequence comes from Erythroxylum baracoense, assembly GCA_025629805.1. Taxonomy (NCBI): domain Eukaryota; kingdom Viridiplantae; phylum Streptophyta; class Magnoliopsida; order Malpighiales; family Erythroxylaceae; genus Erythroxylum; species Erythroxylum baracoense. Next base: position 23,467,078 of record JAOTAY010000009.1, on the reverse strand, counting down.
TTTATGTCCTTATATCATAGTTTTCTTTTACTATAGTCATCAAAATTTATATGAATATATTGACAAATGTTATAACAAAGAGAGGTACGTGCAAATGTACAAGTATTCATTTGAGCTATTTGATGGATCCAAAATTTACCTCATTATAGGGTTAATGAGCCACCAACACTAAGAAGAATGCTTGATTGGCCTAAAATTAGGAAGAAGAGAAATTTGAGCAGTCTAAAATAGGAAAAGGTACCAAAATGGAAAGAGAATGACTTGCACTAAATGTGGATAATAGGAGCAAAACTAAAGATCATGAAAAAAATCAAAATTTCTATTATCATTTTCTTAGTAATGATTATTTTTCTAAAATTTTTTTATAGGTTCTAGGATCATCTAACTCCAATATTAGGAAACAAAAATATTTAATTTAGCAGACTTTGCATAAATAAACATTACATAGGCACATTAAATGATTAGATAAGAGAACTATGGAGATCAAGAAAGTATACAAATAATGATTAGAAGAAGAAGAAGAGGAAGAGGAAGATGAAGAGGTAGAGTGAGGGAAAGAGGCAGAAGCAAGAGTAGAGAGATAGTTCTTAGTAGATATAGAGTGCATTTCAATAAGTCAAGTGTCTCAATTTAGTACTATGTAAGTTAATCAATAAAGGAACGTATACAAATACTAAATAACTATTGTTATTATCATATATGAATGGTAAGGAGAAAATATTAAGATGAGAAGGCAAGATAGTTCAAAAAGATCCATTCCTGCCAAATCTAATACTTAAATTGAAATAGACTTTCAGCCAAAAGGATTGAAATTAAATGTAGAGAATATCATCCCTTCATTTCCTTATGTAATGAGAAGGTCATAAAGAGAAGAAAGCAAAGCTTTTACAATCGGGCTTAAACTTTGACTTGTTATAAATTATGTTATTACTTATTCCATTCCAACCTTAGTTAATGAAAGTTACCTGACATTAGACTTAGTTTACAATTACAACTTTATATTTCCTTGTTTCTTTCATTATAAAATTATATTATTTCTATAAAAGTTTTGGAGTTGGTCGAATGAAAGTTACTTGGCTTTAGAATTAACTTACAACTTTGTATTTTCTTGTAGCCTTTTTATATGATTGAGATGATGGATAATGATAATGACCTCTTTGAGGTTAATTACTTATTAAGTTAATACAGAAGGATATGATTTGGGATAAGATATTGTTAATTTGCATGGAAAGAGTTGTGTTTAAAACTTTGAGTTAATTTACGAAACTTGATATTATGTTTAGTTTATTCACTAATAATTGAACAAAAAAATGCAAATATCACCATCAAAATTAACAATATATTTGTCCATACAACTTATAGGTAGTTTTAAATCCAACTGAAGATTCCTAACAAATTACTATGGTGCAACACTAAAGTTGATGAAGCTCAAATTCTTCAACTTTTTAATAAATAGAATTACAAATATAGTTATAAATATTATAACACATATTTATAATTAAATATCATCCTTTGCAATCTTTTTGTCTTAATTTTTTTATATTTTAACGCCACTTTACTTCTTTCAATTCATTGATCTTATCCACAGACAAACCATCTTTTAAATTCTTGTTCTCAAACTTCTACTTTCTATTCTTTATTTTCAATTTATTTATGATATACTTTGTCCTTTCACTGAAGTCTTCGTCCACCAATATGAAAAACTGCATCTCCCTTCGTACAATAATGTGACAATATATATTATATGTTATTAAATAACAACTGCTTTATCAAATAACTACTACTTTATTATCATTAATTAACCTACCTTATAATTAGGATATTCATAAAATCTTCTTTCAAAATTATCATTAGTTGAGGTGGTCACCAAATAACTTCGACTTCTATATAAACAAAAACTTACTCATCATATTACTTTTGACCATGTCTCCTTTCGATTGGTACGGAAGATTCACATTACGCTTGACACAACCTATATCAATCAAATATTAAACACTAATGTCTGTTTTTATTAATAGTCCCAATGTTAACATTGCAACTATTAATTTGCTTATAACCACGACCAACATTTTCGGAGTAAAACAAAGCTAATGGAATCAAATATCTACCAAACAAAATGCAAGCGCAATATATCAATGTACAAAATCTCTCCCCTTTTAGAGAACAATTGATAATGTCTACAATTATATTCTAAAAATATGATGTTTAATTTATAGATAATACAAAAGTTAAAGCCAACAAATTAAAATATGCACCATAATTAACAAAACCTAGATTTAAAATGTATTATAGAGATAAAGTATACCAGTTGACATTATATATCTGATTTAAAACAAAACTCCTTGTATGAGACATAAAGAGACTGGAAATCACAATAAAGACGCAAAATTGATTAACAACTTCCAACAACAATGAGATAATGGATGATCACAATGACTGCATTTCTTCACCTCTCTTAATTCGATAAGAACTATTTATAGTGTACATAACAAGGATGGTCAAACGATTAGAATCCTAAAATGTGTATCCAATTACTTATTAATAGGATGAAAACTAAGTAGTATCAATTGTCGAGCACTCTCACACAACCTACATTTGTGAGAATTTAGTGTTCAAATCTTCTGTCCTAATTACTCTGTTCCAACTTTATTTTTACCTTAAAATAACGTTATTTTGTATCTGTTTACACATAAAACGATTTTATTTTATGTGTAAATAGGATTAGAACACGGTAATTATGACAGAGCATCTAATGCTGAGAATTTGTCTCACAGATCCAAATAGTTATATTGAATTAAAAAATTTTCTCACAAATTCAAGAATGACTCCGAAATTGATAAAAAAAAGGAAATCACAAAAACTTTCAAGTGTCTTATACGAACTCATGTTGACTTTGGACAGTCAAAAATGGAGAGACAGGTGGGAGAACCTTTCACACGTGACATTCACGATGGAGGCGTGAGGAAGTGTTTTGAGACTTTTGGGTAAAGGAGGACCTGGTTTGAGAACTTTGACTTTTTTTGTTGCATGGCAAAAGTACAAAATTACCCTTACATTTGTTGGACCTAGTAGAATAAAGATTGTGTGACTATAAATGCAATGTTATAAAAAGGTAAAGGAGGACGTGGCTTGAGAACTTTGACTTTTTTTGTTTCATGGCAAAAGTACAAAATTACCCTTACATTTGTTGGAGCTTGTAGAATAAAGATTGTGTGACAACAAATGCAATGTTATAAAAACCAAATAGTCTCGACTAGTTTAATAGTTAGAATCTTGAGTAGGCTAATTTTTTGGTATATTTTACAACTTTTTGATCCAATTTAGTTTAATAATTTTTATTATTAGAAATCGATTATTTTATTAATTAATCATTTAATTTTTGTAAGCTAATTAGTTTTATAAATCAAAATAAACTGATTAATTTTTCAATAATAGTCTTCTTTTTAATTAAACTTTAAATTTTTCGATAAGTAAGAATAGTCTTCTTCAATTATTTTTCAAATTCTTTAATTTTATTCAATCTTAACATGTTTTATGACCGTTTAATACCGATTGAATCTTTTAAACTTAAACATCTTGTTTTACAGGTTTAATTTTCGATTCAATTTTTAAATCATTGGTAAAATGAGAGTAAAAAAATTAAAAATAAGATTAATTTACTAAAAATAAAAATTTGAGAACCAATGTATAGATGGTTGACCTCAAAATTAGAGGACCAATTTCAGCTTTTTTTCCCTTTATTTTACCCTACTTTGTAGTACTATCTTACCATCTATTTAGAAGTCAAACAAGAAATCATTGAGCTACAAGATTAACGTACACAGTAGTTGGCTACAAACACTAAAGAGTATGAAGTTGGAAGCTTTAAAAGATTCGTCACTTGCTAAACAAACTAATGAATGCCCACGAAAAGATTTGTTGGCTTAGAGGCATAGCAATGGCTGCACACATGAATTTGCACTGATAAGCAACCTGGTAGAGCCGCCTCAAATGTTGCACGCAAGCATGTCTTTTTTTAATGCATATATCGTGCCTAATGACATCAGGACTCCGGGAAGGACACGTATTAAGTATGATTTCTAGTAACTACACTTAATTTGATACAATGCGTGAAGTGCCATTGAACTGCAACTATCACGATCTGCTGCATAACTTATAATCCGTACAACAGAAGCATGCGAACGAACACGTAGATTGGTGATATGCCATGTTCTCGCAGTGCCCTTTTTAATTTACAGAGATAGGAGCTTGGTGGAGTAGTGGATGTTAACTTATGATGTTCGTGACCTAAATTCGGACAAAACATTAGTGAATATGATGTAATGTCTTCCAACTTCGAGCGCGCGTATATATATATATACCCCGCACTATGTATGTATAATATAACTCTCTCTTCGTTTGTAGACCTAAAATTAGGTCTCTCTCACTTATGTGGAAGTCCATTTGCAGACTGCTTATCAAGTGATGTACGGCTAGTAAGATAATGAAGCAGAATATGCGCCTTCTCTTTTCTTTGATAATACCTTAGTCTCATTCTCTGTAACCTCCATTTTCTCATGCACTCAACTCAATAACAGGTGCCATTAATTCCAATGTAACGAAAGCTTGCTTATCAACAGAAACAAAAAGGTGAACCAGATGCTGGATCGATGTTTAGGAAATTAGATAATCATTTTTCGGTTACCGATAATAATTTAGTTAGGACATCAGAAGTTTATTCTGTATCGTAATAACTGGGTAAGGTTCACTAATTCATCAGCTGTGGCCCTGGATATGCATGAAATGTTTGGCCTACAGACAGAAATCTAACTTTCGGGATCTTGGATGAGCTATGAAGTCTCAAAATGCTCTACAACTTCCAATTAATCAGTTTTTCACGTAAGCAGATTAAAGTTTGAAAAGATCCCAAGTGCATTTTGTGATGTTTCAACTATTCTGATCTGAAGGAACAAATGGGAAAGCTTTTCACAGGATTTCCTGCTTCTTGCAAGATCCACTACTTTGGTTATATAACAGGAGCTTGCCATTTTTCTTATGATGTTGTTAACTGGCAACCATGATAATGTAATGATGATCACTACAGAATTTGTTCCATATTTTTTATTAAGCCACGTTACCAGATTTTTTGTTCGGTGCTGTCCTAATGGCATTAAACCACAAATTGAGTACAATACCATATCTTGTATGCACTATTGTTGTATACATTTGTCTGAAATTAAAAGCTGTACTATAAATAAAGGCTTGACTCGAGACAAGTGATTAGCAATTATCTTCTTAGCCATTTATGAAATTATGATAGTGAACTTTCTGTTGCTATACCTTTAAACTCGAAGGTACTTGGATCGATTGATCAAGAAGGTATATTTGCCAAAGCCTGATTTTTTTGTCACTCACTTGGAGTTTTCTTTCTGAGTTGTGATGGGAAAGAAAGCATCAGACAAGTTGGAATGGAAGATCAATGTAGATGGTGAGACGTCGGAGAAGGAGATATTAATGCCTGAATATGGGCCATTTCATAGAGTCTGGCAGGTTTTAAAGGATATGCTCGGGGAGCCAATTTTCAGGATTCGAAAATTCTTAGAAAGGGCTTGGAGTTTAGCGATTGCCGAGCCTAAAAAGGTTATCCATGGCTTCAAAGTTGGGTTGGCTCTTTCTATGGTCTCACTTTTTTACTATATGAGGCCTTTGTATGATGGCTTTGGAGGAAATGCGATGTGGGCAGTCATGACAGTAGTGGTAGTTTTTGAGTATACTGTGGGTCAGTGCTCCAAATTCCTTATGCGCATCTTGCTATTTGAGCATGAACACCTGGAATATATAATTGGACTCACAGATTTAACCATAGTATCTTAACTGAAACTGATGAAGTTGGAAACTGATGAAGTTATCGATCATCTTTTGTTGCAGGAGCAACACTATGCAAGTGTATTAACAGAGCAACAGGGACTTTTCTTGCCGGGTCACTAGGCCTTGGGGTCCATTGGATTGCAAGCCATTCAGGAGATAAATTTGAGCCTATAATTCTTGGAACGTCAGTGTTCCTACTCGGTGAGTCACTTACATTACATGTCCAAATCCTGCTTAGATCGATCGAATTTTCTCTTCTATTGCTGTGGTTACTGTTAGCTTGCATGTCTTTTTCAAATCTTAATCGGCAGTTCACTTTCATTACAGCTTCTGCTGCAACTTTCTCACGGTTTATACCATCGGTTAAATCCCGGTTTGATTATGGTGCCATGATCTTCATACTCACATTCAGCTTAGTTTCAATCTCTGGTTATCGCCTGGATAAATTATTTGAAATGGCTCACCAAAGAGTATCCACAATTGCTGTTGGTACCTCCTTATGCATTATTATAACTATGCTCTTCTGCCCAACCTGGGCTGGCAATGAGCTTCACAATTTGATCCATAGTAACCTGGAAAAGTTGGCGGACTCCTTGGATGGTATGTAACACTACAATCAACCATATAAGGTACCTTCTGTCGTTCATACGAAAAATTATGTTAGAACTGATTGAAGGTGCAATTTTTTGTCAACTTTGACTTGCAGGATCTGTTGCCGGGTACTTCACAAGTAACTGCAACCATGATTTTAACAAGAAAATGGAAAGCTACAAATGTGTGCTTAACTCAAAGGCAGCTGAGGATTCTCTGGTCAGTTGATGAACTAATTCAAACTATTAAGCTATCAGCAGAAAAGTGAATTTACCAGTAATCAGAACTTTCGTTTCCGAAATAACAGGCCAGTTTTGCTAGATGGGAACCTGCACATGGCCCTTTCAACTACTGGCATCCATGGAAACAGTACCTCAAGGTTGGTTCTGCATTGCGTCGTTGCGGTTATTGTATTGGAACCATCAATAGTTCAATCAACTCAGAATTTGAGGTAAACACTCTTAATTACTGATCTCTACTTCAATTCTGAACTGATGTCCTCTAATTGCTAGGGATCAGTGATTTAACAATGGAATATTTCTGGCATGAAACAGGCACCTGAATTCTTAAAGAAACATCTCCATAATGCCTGCACGACTTTAAGTTCCCATGCTTCAAATGTATTGAGAGAATTGGCCACTGTCATGGCTACCATGACAAAATCTTCTAAGATACACTTTTCTGTTGGAGAGATGCAGCGTGCAGTAAAAGAACTCCGGAACACCATGATATGTCTTCCTAACTGCTGCGCCACAACCAGGCCACCGCCACCACTTGAATGTGATGGCAAAGCAGGGATAACTACGAAAGCAACTACACTGTCAATGACAGAGATTCTTCCAGTAGCAACAGTAGTGTCCTTACTGATGGAAACTGCAGTGAGGATTGAAGATATTGCTGAAGAAGTGAATGATTTGGCAGAGCAGGCAGATTTCAAGCCAGCGACTAGTGAAAAGGTCCAATCAGTGAAGAATTAGGTAATAAACTCAATAAGCATTTAAGAACATCAAGAGATCAAGAACCTATAGGTGTCTTAAAGTTCCTTAGACTTGTAGGTATATGTCACCTTACAGAAATGCAGAACAATTGTGAGTCTGTTCAGTCTAATCAGATATGAGTAATTCTGGCAACAATTATCTGGGGAAAGGGGAAATTGTACTTGTTCTATCAGGATATCTGTAACAGAGGAAAAATAGAAAACCAGATGAAATAGAGAGAACTCTAGAATAGAATTTCGTATATCATTCATGAACTATACAGTAGCTTATATACAAGTTAGTTAGTAACTGCTTAACTAACTAGTGCTGTCAGTAACTATACTACATTTAATAACTAAGTTTACATAAATATATCGTAACATCCCTTCCTCAAGTTGGAATTGGTTGTGAAACCATTCCTAACTTGGCAATGATGACTGCAAACTGCGGACTGCTCAGGGATTTTGTTAAAACATCAGCTAGTTGGAGATGAGTCGAAACATACATGGGATTAATAAAACCATCCTTGAACTTGTTCCTCACGATATGACAATCAATTTCCAAGTGTTTAGTACGTTCATGAAACACTGGATTTTCAGTGATATGTAAGGCTGATTTGCTGTCACACCATAAGGGAATTGGTGTATTCAGTTTCACCTTAAAATCCTGAAGCAAATAGCTCACCCATTGGAGTTCACAAACAGCTGAACCCATACTTCGATATTCTGCTTCACAGGAGCTTCTTGAAACTGTATTCTACTTCTTAGTTTTCCATGAAACTAGTAATCCACCAAGAAAAACACAATATTCACTCAAAGATTTTCTACTCATAGGACATGCTGCCCAATCACTATCACAATAAGCTTCCACATCTGTATTTGGTTTAGCCAAATAAAACAAGCCATGAGAATTTGTACCCTTAAGATACCTGAGTACATGTAATGCTGCCAACCAATGAGTCTCACATGGATTGCATAAAAACTGACTCAACTGTTGAACACTATAAGAAATATCTGGTCTTGTCATATTCAGATATAACAACCTTCCCACCAGTCTTTTATACTTCTCTGGTTCTTCAAGAGGCACAGAAACCTCTTCAAACTTATGATTCCTAGGCAATGGTGTAGAAGCAATCTTTAAACCAGTGAATCCTACATCCATCACAATGTCAAACAAGTATTTTTCTGAGAAATAAAAATCCCCTCTTCAGACCTTGCTATCTCAATTCCCAAAAAGTATTTAGCATAGCCCAAGTCCTTTATAGTGAACCTGGAATGTAAGAACTGCTTCACAGCAACAATTTCGGCTTCATTATTTCCTGCTACTAATGCATCATCTACATACACAATCAGAACAAGAAATGAACTTCCTGAGGATTTTGTGAACAAGCAATAATCATTGGCTGATTGTGTAAAACCATATTTTAGTAATTGACCAGTAAATTCTGCATTCCACTCTCTTGATGCCTGCTTCAGCCCATAGAGAGATTTTCGGAGTTTACAAACTTGTCCAGGTTTAGCCTTTGTATAGCCTTTGGGTGGAGTCAAGTATGCTTCCTCCTTCAAGTATCCATGAAGAAATGCGTTATTAATGTCTAGCTGATGTATACACCAACTATTTTTAGCTGCTAAAGCCAAAAACACTCTGACTGTGACAAGCTTGGCAACTGGGGAAAAACTACCAAAATAGTCAACCCCTTTCTTCTGGTTATAACCTTGGGCCACTAACCTTGCTTTCAGTCTCTCCACTGTCCCATCATGATTAAATTTCACCTTGTATATCCATTTTGCCCCAATAGCATGTTTACCTTCGGGTAAAGTGGTAAGCTCCCATGTGGCATTATCCTCTAAAGCCTTTAACTCTTGATTCATTGCCGCAACCCAACCAAAATGTAGTACAGCCTATTTGTAATTAGTAGGTTCTTTGATCCTACCAACATTGGCCATAAAAGCCAAATAATTCTTTGAGAACCATAAATCTGTCATTTGCAAGCCTCCACTAGTAACAAGATTCATGCTGTTGCAGATAAAATCTTGCATCCATGCAGGTGTCTTTCTCGTTCTGGTACTTGTTCGTAGTGTAGCTACTGGTCTCTCCACTTCAGATATGCTATCATTATTTGCAAGATGGGACTCACTTGCAATAGGAACGTCTGAAGGAGAATGAGCAGAAGGAACTGGAATTGGAGCTGATAAATCAGGAGTAACAACTTCAGGTTGGTGTTGCGGCAACAACTCCTGAACATTGTCAGTAACACGAACAAAAAGGAAGAGAATGACAAAGTTCATTCTCAGATACAATTTTATAAGGAAACTGATCTTCATAGAATGTTACATCTCTAGATATAATGATTCTATGAGAGTGTAAATCATATGTTTTATAAGCCTTTTGACCAGGCACATAACCTAGGAAAATACATTTGAATGATCTAAGAGAAAACTTATCTTTATTTGGTTGAGTATTGGTGACAAAACATAAGCAACCAAAGGTCTTCAATCTCCCATAATCAGGCTTTTGTTGAAAAGTATCTCAAAAGGACATTTCCACTGCAGAATAGGAGTTGGTAGTCTGTTTATGATGTGCATAGCAGTGAGCATTGCTTCCCCCCAGAAACGCTTGGGTAATCCTGCTTGAAACAGAAGTGCCTTTGCAATTTGAGTCAAGTGCCTATGCTTTCTTTCCACCACTCCATTCTGCTGCGGAGTATAAACACAAGTTTTCTGTTGTAAAATCCCCATCCGCTCCAACATATCTTTGCATGTCTCATTAACAAACTCAGTGCCATTATCAGTTCTAATGCTCTTAACTTTGCAGTTAAACTGATTATGCAGCATAAGTAAACACTTTTCAACAGTTTGAGTGACTAGTTACTTGTATTTAAGAAAAAAAATTCAAGTTGCTTTACTGAAATCATCGACATCTGTCAACATGTAATGAGCTTGATTAATGTCGGATTTGATGTAAGATCCCCAAAGATCTATGTGCAACAACTCTAGTATATTTGTGGTTTGAATTGAAGAAGTGGGAAAAGATAATCTGTGTTGTTTGGAGAAATGACAAACGTCACAAGTTTTATTATAACTAGAAAAACGAATACAAGGTATATGTTGTAGTACAGGGAAAGAGGCATGTCCCAGCCTTTGATGCCAGTAAGTGGCATTATTCTTACCAATTACAGTTGAATGAGAAACAGAATTACAAGTAAGAAGAGGCTTATCCAATGAAAAACAAGTATTATGAGAACTGCCATGTGATTCAACAGATGAAGAGGAAGGAAGATGAAAAGATTGTGAGGTGAGTATGTATAAATTTCCTATGACTTGACTAGTAGCAATGATAGCTTTACTCTGCTGGTCCTGTATGTAACAACAAGAAGGAAAACAAGAAACAAACACATTAGCATCTTTAGTAATTTTGTTGATAGAAAGCAATTTGAATTTGAAGGAAGGAATAAGTAGAACATCTTTAAATTGAAGGGTAGAATGTAAGGTAACATGGCCTGAATGTTTAACATGTTTCAGACTATTATCAGGGAGATGAATAGGCACAGGGAACTGGAGTTGTGCAATATGTTGCATAGATCTTTTATCAAAACACATATGATTGGATGCTCCACTATCAACTATCTAGATATCACTTGAGTTTAGTGAATAAGCATTAAGAACATGCTATATTTTTGCTACCTGACCTGCAAAATTTACAAGATCAGTCACCGTGTTCACATATTCTTTAGCAGGTTGCTTTCCTTTAAGGATTCTGGATATCTCCTTTCGAATTAAGGAATTCACCATACTAGCAAGATTATCATCAGAAGCCAAGTCATCTACAGGGTGTTGTATCAGACTGCTCTTGTTGCACTAGATTAGCCATTTCTCCTCTCTTTTCTGCTGCTTTCTTTTCTTTCAATGCTTTGAACCAATTTGGATAACCATGGATTTTAAAACATGAAACCCTTGTATGACCAGGCACATTACAATGATCACAAAATCTATCTTTCTTGTTAACCTCTTTTCGTTTAGAACTACTGCCCTTATTATTGGAATTCTTGGCCAAAAAAGCACTGGCTTCTGTAACATTACTGCCATAAACCATACTCACTTGTCTTTGTTTTTTAACTCTCAAAACCATAGAATAAGCTTTATCGATGTTAGGCAAGGGCTTAAGATTCAATATCTGACTTCTCACATTATCAAATGTTGGATTAAGTCCCATCAGGAATTGCATTAGTTTAGCAGATTCCTCTCTTTCAGCCAATAGAACAGTCAATTCACAACTACATCCATTACAATGACAACTAGGTAGAGGCATAAGTCTATTTAATTCTTCCCAACACCGATTCATCTTGCTATAATAGGCAGTAACAGAATCATTACCCTGTTCCAAAGAAGAAACTTCTCTTTGCAATTGATACCTAAGAGGACCATTGTTCTCTCCAAGTCTTTTCTCAATTGTATCCCATAACACCTTGGAACTAGCACAATAGATGAAAGTATCAAACATCTCCTTAGTCATAGAATTCAAAAGCTACGCTTTAAACATGGAATCAACTTTCTTCCATTTCTTGTAGAGAAGAGGATTCGTAGGAGCAGGAAAACTTCCATCAATGAAACACACTTTATCCTTTGCTTCAAGACTGGTTCGAACAGCTATACTCCAAGTAAGTTAATTGTTACCTGTAAGAGGAGAAGCAACCAAAAGCATTTCTGGATGATCAGAACTCTGCAAATGCAATAGATCTCCATCATCGCGATTCATTGCTGCAGAAGGATCTTCATGAACAACATCACCAAGTGAGGTAGCCATGGCTTCAAAGAACACTGAATGACTGATCAAAATAGAATATAAGGCCAATTGTCTAGCTCTGATACCATGTAACAGAGGAAAAATAGAAAACCAGATGAAATAGAGAGAATTCTAGAATAGAATTTCG
>JAOTAY010000009.1:23390878-23424340 GCA_025629805.1 Erythroxylum baracoense | reverse complement strand
CATGATGGTTGGTACAAGATATATATAAGTTTTAGAAACTTATGAAAGGTAATCTTTAACCATCGAAGAAACACATTGAGAGAAAGAAGACGAGAGGGAATAAATCCTTATCAAGAACGTTGCTAAACTATGGAGACAGGTTTGTCTTTATTAATGTTCGATCCATAAATGTATTTTCACAAAACTCATCAACAACTTGAAATTTTCAGGATGAGCTTTGAATCCTTTTATTAAACTCATGCAAGTACTGACTGTTGGCGGCATTTTCTTGTAGAATATAATCATTCAGACGGTTTAAGCGAAGACTGGATAACAACTTTATATATATAAGCGGAAGAAGATCCGTGAAAACGGATAACCACCTTACACTGTTAACTTTGTACTCCTACAAAAGAAGAGATTTGAAGATCAAAGGACTGGCCTTAGTATTCTAAATCCAACAAGTATTATACTTGTATCCTTCTGTTTTGTTCAAATTCTTCGGTTGCTCTGATTTTTGCAGAGAATCCAATAACTTTAATTTTGCCAACACTGAGAATTCTTATGGCACCAGCATTATAGGAGTTTGTGGTGTTCTGGCAACCATTTAGTCCACTAGGAGTAACGGGTAAGATTGGTTCGAGAGTTCTCATATTTGTTTCACTCGATTGGTTCTTTGCTTCTCATATACTTGTTTTTGCTTCACCTTTGTTGTTTACATGCATAGTTCAGTATCTGTTTCTTTTATCTCCTCTGTGCTTTTGTTTGTTATAAGGAGTCTTTTGCAGCTTTAGTGCTGTCTTGAGTTCTCTTGTGGTTTCTTGAGGTTATGTAGACACTATAAGTGCTCGGTCATTAGTGAGTGATTATTAGTTACCTTTGCAGTTATAGCCTTTCGGAGTGGTTCGATTTTGTTCGTAACCACCCGATAATTTGACTAGTAATCTCTCTGTCACCATTTTCCACTGATATTTGTCAATAATGTTTTGTAAAGACAAGTTCTAATTCAGTTTCATTTATGTTCTTGTTTTCTGGTGACCCTGCATGAGACTGTAAGTGATCTCTTATTTTGCAGCGTTTTGACGTGACTGTGATAGAACTTCAACTATAGTGTCTCCTCAGGGAAAATTTTCAAATTCAGAAATGGATGAAATTCCAATCCCTGCATGGTCATTTTCTGTTGAACAATGTTTGAATGAGTTCCATGTGAAGCTTGACAAGGGTTTGAGCGCATCTGATGTGGAGAAGCTCCGTGAGAGATATGGATGGAACGAACTTGTCAAGGAGGAGGGTAAGCCGATTTGGCGGCTGATATTGGAACAGTTTGATGATATGCTTGTGAAGATGCTTCTGTTTGCTGCCTTTATTTCATTTGCTTTAGCATACTTTGAAGGAAGTGAATCAGAGGGGAAGCATGGATTTGAAGCCTATGCGGAACCTTTTGTTATAATGTTGATTTTAGTCCTTAACGCAACTGTTGGGGTGTGGCAAGAGTCTAATGCTGAAAAGGCACTTGAAGCCCTTAAAGAGATGCAATGTGAATCAGCAAAAGTTTTGAGAGACGGGCATTGGATACCGGACTTGCCATCCCGGGAGCTTGTTCCAGGGGATATAGTGCAATTGCAGGTTGGGGAAAAAGTGCCAGCTGATATGAGAGTTACTATTTTGAAGACATCAACTTTGAGAGCTGAGCAGAGCTCATTGACTGGAGAGGCAATGCCTGTTCTTAAGGGAACTAATCCTATATCTATCGATGACTCTGAGTTGCAGTCTAAGGAAAATATGGTTTTTGCTGGGACAACTGTTGTGAATGCCAGTTGTATCTGCCTCGTTATCGGCACTGGAATGAACACTGAGATAGGGAAGATACAGAAGCAAAGACATCATGCTTCTATGGAGGAGAGTGATACTCCTTTGAAGAAGAAGCTGGATGAATTTGGAGGCAGGCTTACAACTGCAATTGGTCTGGTATGTGTAATTGTATGGTTCATCAATTACAAAAAATTTATCTCATGGGAGTTTGTAGATGGATGGTCTGCAAATATTCAGTTTTCCTTTGAGAAGTGCACCTACTATTTCAAGATTGCTGTTGCCTTAGCAGTAGCTGCCATACCTGAAGGTCTTCCTACTGTAATCACTGCTTGTTTAGCACTTGGAACGAGGAAAATGGCACAAAAGAATGCAATTGTAAGAAAGCTTCCTAGTGTAGAAACATTAGGATGCACGACAGTAATTTGCTCAGATAAAACTGGGACTTTGACTACAAACCAGATGTCTGTATCGGAGTTCTTCACTTTTGGTGGGAAGGCTACATCCTCTCGACTCTTTTCTGTTGAAGGAACAACTTATGATCCCAAGGATGGAGGAATTGTTGATTGGACTTGCTTCAACATGGATGCTAATTTGCAAGCCATATCAGAGATATGTTCTCTTTGTAATGATGCTGGGATATTTTACGATGGACGCCTATTCCGAGCTACTGGTTTGCCCACTGAGGCAGCTCTCAAGGTTTTGGTTGAGAAGATGGGAATCCCTGATATGAAGGATAGGGAAAAAATTCATGATGCAGACCTTACTTTGAACTATTTGATTGATCACAGCAAGATAAAATTAGGTAGATGTATAACTTAATTGTTGTATATCCGTGCTTTCTCAGAAGTTTTGAGCCGAATACACTTATTGTTCACTATTGCCAAATGTAGGATCCTGTGAATGGTGGACGAAGAGATCAAAAAGGGTTGCCACCTTGGAGTTTGATAGCATTCGGAAGTCGATGAGTGTTCTTGTCAGGGAGACCACAGGGCACAACCGACTTCTAGTCAAGGTGGCTATTACTGATCTTATATCTGTATGCAAAATTGCTGATAGATTTGGTATTTTTCATTTCTCATGAGCTTGCAGTGATGAAAATCTGATATAAGCTCAAGTATTAATTATCTATACTTTCCTTCAGCAGTCCTGTAGTTGTTCGTAAGTTCATTCATTTGACATTTGCAGGGAGCTGTTGAGAACTTACTGGAGCGCAGTTCGCAACTGCAACTTGCAGATGGATGTATTGTTCCTATTGATGAACCTTGTAGGCAACTGTTGACTCTGAGACTCTTGGACATGAGTTCTAAAGGACTAAGATGCTTGGGAATGGCATATAAGGATGAACTTGGAGAATTTTCAGATTACTATACTGAGGATCATCCTGCCCGCAAGAAATTGACGGATCCATCTTGTTACTCATCCGTTGAGAGTGAGCTGACCTTTGTGGGAATTGTTGGTCTCAGGGTGAGCATTATCCTAGAATTTTATGTTCCTTACCCACTTACGTTGTCTATCGAAATTGTTTTGCTGTTTCACAGGATCCTCCACGTGATGAAGTTCACAAGGCGATTGAGGATTGTAGGGGTGCTGGGATTAAAGTCATGGTGATAACAGGAGATAACAAGAGCACAGCTGAGTCAGTATGCAAAGAAATTGGGTTATTCAATGAAGGGGATGAACTCAAAGGGAGAAGTTTTACAGGTAAAGAGTTCGCAGCTCTTTCCACTTCACAACAAAAGGAGATTTTGAGTCGACCTGGAGGTAAGGTGATCTCTCGTGCTGAGCCTAAGCATAAGCAAGACATTGTGAGAATGCTAAAGGAAATGGATGAGATTGTTGCAATGACTGGAGATGGTGTTAATGATGCACCTGCACTTAAACTCGCAGACATTGGAATTGCCATGGGTTTAACAGGAACTGAGGTGGCAAAAGAAGCTTCAGACATGGTTTTAGCAGATGACCATTTCAGCACCATAGTTTCTGCTGTTGCTGAGGGTCGATCAATATACAATAACATGAAAGCGTTTATCAGGTAACTTTTTGTTTGTAAGACATTTTTTTCCCCTTGCAAATGGAAGTTAATCAGAAGAATTCAGTCATGTTTTGTTTCTGCAGATACATGATATCATCTAACGTTGGAGAGGTGATATCGATATTCTTAAACGCTGCACTCGGCATACCAGAATGTATGATACCTGTGCAACTTCTCTGGGTCAATTTGGTCACTGATGGTCCACCTGCAACAGCTCTTGGCTTCAATCCTGCTGATGTTGATGTAATGCAGAAACCACCCCGGAAAAGCAATGATGATCTTATAAACTCCTGGGTTCTCTTCCGCTACTTGGTATCTGTTCTTCAACATTACAACTTTGCTATTTTATGTAGTGAAAACTACCAAGTTAGTCATCTTCGCAACAACTTCTTCAATGCAGGTCGTTGGTTCTTATGTGGTGATTGCAACAGTAGGAATCTTTGTCTTGTGGTACATGCAGCCTTCATTTCTGGGCATTAGCCTTGTTCATGATGGACATTCCCTGGTTGAACTCTCTAAGCTTCGAACCTGGGGAGAGTGTCCCTCGTGGTCAAATTTCACAGTCTCCGTACAAGGTTGGCGGAGGACGCATGATCAGTTTTTCAAATCCTTGTGATTACTTCTCTGCCGGTAAAGTGAAGGCAATGACTCTGTCACTGTCAGTGTTGGCGGCAATTGAGATGTTCAATTCCCTAAATGCTCTTTCAGAAGACAATAGCTTAGTCACAATGCCACCTTGGAGGAACCCTTGGCTTTTAGTTGCAATGACAGTTTCACTTGGCCTCCATTGCCTCATACTCTACGTCCCATTCCTGGCAGATGTGTTTGTTATTGTTCCACTGAGTGCAAGCGAGTGGTTGCTTGTCATCTTGGTTGCAGCACCTGTGGTTTTAATTGATGAGGTTCTTAAGCATGTGGGTAGGAGTCAAAAGAACAGAAACAGAAAGAAGAAGACAGAATAAGTGCAATATCAGTTCCAGGACACAATTATCTGGTTGTGAAACTGACAGATGAGGAGTTGTTGCTATGTCAGGATTATACTTTTACATGCTTTTGTCTTGCTAAGTTCATGATTTGGTTCCTATACTTGGTTATGACTCCAAAAGCATAGGCACCAAATTATGATTTTAGTCCTTGTCCTTTTAAAATATCTGGTTTTTTTTCCCTGGAGCTATGTCTCGATTTTTAAAATCAAATAAAAGGAAGTCGCTACTGGTTCACTGCTACTGGAAGGAATGGTAATGGCTAGAATCCATGTTTCCATGTTGTTACACTTGGAAATCTCGACGGAACTGAATGAATATCTCTGTTGAATCTGATAATTGGAGAAACCAAAATAGGATAATGCTTGCAGGATAGTTGATCAATTTTCATCCATCAACCAAAGTCAGTAGGGACTCAAAACCATCTAAATTTCTTACTAGCTTCTTCTGGTATTGAACTTGGTCTCAATAGTTAATCATTCCTCTATATGTACTTGCCAAGAAGTCCCGAGTATGTGGCATTATCAGATGCAGTTCCTTATCTCTACACCAGAAACGATCACATAATGCAAGCTAATTTAACAATTACTACACTTTCAATTTCTTCATTGTTGCCCAAATATAATGACCACAGTCAACATCACAAAGGTCAGTCGAGCTTAAATGTAGTAGAATTTGCTGAACACGGGTTTGCCACGGGAATCGAAGAATCTTGACTCCAACTACAAGCTTAAGAATTCAATTCTATCAAAAACGCATAAAGGGTTTGTTAACTAGTGAAATAATAATGAATTTTGCCTATTTAACTTTACTTTCACTGACAAATTAACAAGCTTTACAACCTCCTACTATATAGGGAGTAAATGCTGTGACATATAGTTCGAGTGCCCTTCTTAAATCTCGACGTTTAGAAGAAATTCTACGGACCAATGTTCATCTCTGCTCATCCTCTGGTAGAGTCTGTCAGGTCAGTCTGCTGCATCTGTTTGACAATAATCGAGCACTCCAAGCATAAATCTGACATATGGGAAGTCCTCAAGTCATGATCCTAGGATAAAATCCATGTGATTCAAGCACGTGAAAGCCATTTAGAAGTAAGAAGACTCGTGATGTATCACATTCAAGTGTGCAAGTACTCTAGCAGAAATTGCCCTAATGTTTCTGCTTCCCCGCTGCGTTAAGTCGACCAAAGGAATGTGTGCAGAAGGACCATACTTTTTTCGAAACTCTGGCAGCTGGAAGATTCTATCCAAAGCATTTAGAGACTTCTCCTGCAATATCGTGGAAGGAAAAGAGAGAAACCCTATAATTTGCTCAATGGCTTGTGCTTGTGCAAGAACATTACTACCACTCCGGAGTTTTTCACCCTCAATTAGAGTCAAAAGTGCATCCAAAGAAGCCTCACGTGCTTCAGGATGTGGATCTTGAAGAACCCGGACTAAGGGACTTACTGCATCGGCCTCTATAAGGCAAAATGATGATTCAACAGAACAGATTCCCCCATGAATGGGGCAACATGTCTCTTGTGGAGCTGAGAAGCACCAAAACCCCTTGCGAGTCGATGTGGGCTGGCTCAGCCTCATTGAACTCTCTGAAAAACGACCGAGAGCAATGGCAGCATATTTTTTTGTTAAGGTAGTTCCAGAATCTAGCAGCTGTACCAGCAATGGAATAATGCCAATTTCAGCTGTTTTCTTTTGCCAGGCATAGTTCGTCGATACAGTGAAACGACATATGGCACCAACAGCACTTTCTAACTGCTTGTTGCGGGGATCAGTCCGATGCCTATTCGTCAAAAAGCTGACAATTACTTCAAGTACCTTAGCATCCAAAAGATTCTCTGGAAGGAGAGAGATTATGCCCATTGCACTAGTAATTTCTTCCGTGTCAGTTGAACATTCGATGATGCTATGCAGGGTCTCCATGCGTCTCTGATTCACATGCTCGAGGATGGTGAATTCATCAACATCTTTTACTATGAAACGCAACAGCTTCACTGCACCTGCTCGTACTTTTGGGTTCTCATGCCCGAATAACTGAGCTAATACTTGCACGGCAGAGCACTGTTAAGTAATTCAACAAGTGAACTTGCATATGATGCAATTCCCAAAATTTTGATTATGCAAGGAAGTGCCAATCTAGATAATAGTGAGTACCAAATGGAGAAAAGTAAACAGAAAGACCAAAAGTTTCCAATGTCAATTAAGCTGAGAAACAATCATAAAAGTGAGTTCCAGATTTCTTTTTTTTTATAAATTACCATCAGGAATAAGAGTAACCTGCCATGTACTTGTGATGGAGATATCCCAGCCTGATCAAGATTTATTAGACAAAGCATGAAGGTCTTACTCTTTCATTACTTTGCTATACTGCCTCCAGAGAAGTTTAAAGACTTCAAAATCAAGATTGTTGAGAACTAAATATGGGATCAGAATTTGGCCCTACAGTCTCACACTATAAACCGCATTTTGCTGGACTATTCAATCTCTTACCATCCCATTTCATCCATTTACTATCTTACATATCATATGGAGATTTCAGGGGATAACATATATATTATGGAATAAGCGAATCATAGTAATAGCTTTTGTAAATAGCTGACATTATTGGAATTTAATAAAGTTACTAGTTCAGCATAGCTGCCATTTGCTGTTTCTAATATTCAGTTCTCTTAACATGCATGAGTGTCCATGCAGATAATTTAGGCTTGCATACCTCTATCAATTTGGTTATGACATTCGATGATGATGGCGATTGGCACAAGGCCTGGAAGGTACTGAGAATATTCTGTTGCACGCCAGGCCCTGTCAAATTAATCAAATTAAATAGCTTGAAGATATCTTCATCTGATTCCAACAATGAAATTGCTGTGGGGCTGTATTCTTGCGACACCGTTGATATAGCAAGATATACAAGCGTGGCTGTCAATTCTTCTCGCAAACCTAGATATGATGAGTTGTGTCGGAAGAGAAGGTCAAGTAATCGGCTCACTGCACCTTGACCTTCTCTAATCACCTTCAATCCATTTGCTGGTAAGCTTGAGAGATTCCTTAGAGCTTTGATAGCCACCCTGTTCATCTCAACATCATCATGTGCAAGCAGGTGAAGAAGCGGACCTAGGACACCCCCTTCAAATAATGATGCTTTGTTATGGTCAGTTAAGCCCAGTTCAGCAATGGTAGATGCCATAACCATTTTCACGTCTTCTGGACCTGGATTATTAAGAGGCACAATGTGCTTTAAAACAATAGAATGTTTCACTACTGCACAGAAAGTCTATTACACAACTCATAGCAGGAGTAGAGATTTCAATTCAGATTCAACTAGAAACAGTTCATATACAGGTCATATAGTCGAAATGTGTTAAATGGTAGTCACTAGACATGTCAAGGTGGAACTTCATATGACAATTGCAACATCACAGTAATCAATACATGCCACAATTGCTTTATTTGACTCAAACAGCTCCAATAGAAATTCACCTTGATACTACAATTGGAAATTCTTTTCCATTTTTGGAGTACAGATTGACAAATGAAAAGAAAGAAAAGCTTAAAGAACTGAAGGGCCAATATATCATAATAGAAGCTAAATCATCACATAGCTCATTAAGGATGGTTTTCCATGCTTCTTTCATTTGATAAGTACCTTGAGATAGACGACAAAGCAAAGGTTTGAAGTAATTTGCCTTCGCCATCTGTATGATATAATCATCAGAGAAAGACAGTATGTCCAACAGTTCCTGTGCATAAGCGGCTGCTTGTCTGTCAACACTGGTTGACATAGTAACCAAGAGCAAAATGCAACTATGTGCCTTTCCAATGAAGTTCCGTATCAAATTACTTTTTGATAATACCAACAATAAAGCCGCTGCTAACTTCCCTTCCTCAATCCGACGCCCAAGAGATCGAACGATACACTCAATTGAATTATCAAGAGCAGCAAATCTTTCCTGCATCATGTTTCAGATTCCAGAACACTTAAAAAGAGTTAACATACCATGCTGTTACCAACTTATCTCGTTAGAGAAAAATGAAACAAAAACCAGAAGCAGAATGTTAAATCGAAGCAATTAACAGTCTCGGAGAAGGATGATTATATGAATGAGATGAAACATTTCTTTTAAAAAGAGGGAGTTCTTTATTGGAATTAAGCTATGCAGCAAAGTATGAAAATTTTCCTCAACCAAAACTGCATCCAAAAGAAAGGTAGACTTTAATCTGAATGCAATCAGATTTGTCAAACTCACTCTAAAATTCAAATTTTTACTTAGGGTCCCAACAAGCAACAAAAAGAAAGAGTTTTGATCAACCCGTTATTATTCAGCACATTTGGATATTGAACATGTCATAATCAGTCCAAAAGACAGTTTCACCTCATGATTCCTGTTACCTCTGCTCCGTGGATCCAATATCCGGAAAAGATAATAACATTACTAATGGTGATCAATTGGGATATGGAATACCTTAGCATCATCACTATCTTTTGCTAGTGTGCAAAGGATTGCAAGAACTTGGTTCCTTATCTCACGATTTCTCCGGCCGAGTAGTTCAATAAGAATTGGTATGTAATTTTCCAATATTATCCATTCTCGATGCCGGTCTCTTTGTTCACACAGATCATCCAACTGTTTCAAGCAATGAAGCACTTCTTTCTCGTCATCGTGTGTGAGTTTTGATTTCATGGAAGCAATATTAATCATTGTGTTTCTATCCTTCCATTCTTCTATTGACTGCCTCAAAGTTCTGTTTGGCCGTAGAATTGATGGATCCAGAGGATTCGTGGTCAGAGGACAGAATTTATTCCCATCTACAAGCCATTTTTCTATTGCACTTCTCTCAAATGTTTGTCCTGAAGAGGTCTCCACAGGGTCCACCATTACATCCTTAGTGATTGGACAGTAGAATGACTGGAGAGGTTCTAATGGTTGACTACCCAAAGAATTACGCTTGATGAAATACTTCTGCTCCTTTTCACTGGGAGATGAAGTAGCATCTGCCCTTGCTAACAAAGCAATTATTTGATCCATTTGTATAGCTTCAGCCTGATCTTTCCTAAGCCGAACATTTTCAATTTCATTCTTGAATTCTTCAAATTCTTTCTTCAGTGAAGCCCTTTCAGTTGATATCCCAACTGTTTCAGCTATGCGCACAAGTAAGTCATTGGCATAAGAACGATCAACATTCCTCTCCTGTATTCCTGAATCAATTTTATCTAAAATCTCTTCTTCCGCTACAGCTGCCTTGAACCTTACTCTCTGCATAATATCGCGGAGATTCACAATCTCATCAGCTATGCCTGACGAAAGATCCAGAGAAGCCAAAGGAAGAAGACTTAAGGCTCGGCTGAATTCTCTAGTAATGTGCTCCAAGCGTTTAGCTACTGTCCGGGAATTCATTAGAAGGTATACCTTGTTTCTCTTGGTGCACTCTGTAGTCACCTCCTTTGCATCTTTGACTTCATGATTGAGAATTCGGATTACATTGTTTAAGCTCTCGGAACCTTTGATATCTTTCTTATTCAGCTCTTTTAGGATGGGAACAATCCTTTCCAAGTAGCTGCCAAGTTCCTTAAAACTCTCCTTCTTGACGAGTACGTTCTTGGAAGAGCATATAATCTCAATCATCTCCTCTATAATCTCTGAAATGATTTCTGAAGCTGGAACACTTGAGGCAATGTCGACAACGGCATCTAGTGCCATCCTGAAACGCCCAACAACCACTACGAAGTGAATTCCTCTATCACCTTCCGATTATATCATATCACCATATGACAGACATTTTGGTTGGTTAAGTCATGCTGCACAGCAACATATCCATCCATCCTGACCCTATAAAAAGCTTTAAATTTGAATACCTAGTGGAAACTAAATAAACATGTAGCTAACACCCAGATAATCAAATATAGAAACAAAAACGAGTGTTGGGATTCTGATTCATTGCCAATGGAATGTATGGAAGAATGAAACTTAACGACTGTTGCTATGCTGATTCATTGCCAATGGAATGTACGGAAGAATGAAACTTTTGGCATGCTGAAGCGAAATTCTGGGCTTTGCTTGATGAGTATGATTATTCAAAATGCATTTGTAATGTCCATCATTATCTTACATTTATAACAACAAATCTCTTAGGTGTTTTTGGTAGCTGAAACAAGGTATTAATGCAGAGGAAGGTAGCAAAGCTTGTTGTTTAAGGAAAAGTTGCAAGAAACAGAAACAGAGAAAAATCAAAACATCATTAAGGTTGTTCTCCATTTCTCTTCCATTTTCCAGCAATCAAGCAACGACTAAAGAAAAATAAGGAAAAGTTTCAATAAGAGAAACAGAGAAAAACGAATCGTTCCATTTCTCCTGCGTTTTCCAGCAATCAATCAACGGCTAAAGAAAAAAAGCCTAAAACTTGTGTCCATCAGGGATTTTTCTCAACTTTTCATTAGAATTCAACAAAAGGGCACCAGGAAAAGGATCATTAGTCGGTTCGTCTACGCTCAGAATGCAATTCCCAGAATCATATAACAGAGAGAGCACACATGATTGAGCTAGAAGTCAACTCGTTACAAATTCACTCGAACACCAAAGCTGTGAAGAATTTAACCATAGATAATCTCTTAACCATCCCATTAAATAAATAGAAGATTCATTAAACTGTGAAACGTCACCTTGGTATAATGTGATATGTTTCTAATGCCAATAAAAAGCAACCCTCCCGATAGTATTTAACATCCAGAAAACTGCCAAATAAAATGCGTCCCAAGTTGAAATATCACAAGTAACACCTCTTATAATCACTGACGAAGCAAGATACAAACCTGACTGGAGAACATCTGCCCATGAAAAGTTAATAAAAGCAACAACTGATCAGCGAACTTTGCCTGGAAATGCAAGGATAGATTTGCAGGATACCTTGAGATCGAGCTTTC
Organism: Erythroxylum baracoense; assembly: GCA_025629805.1. Classification (NCBI taxonomy): domain Eukaryota; kingdom Viridiplantae; phylum Streptophyta; class Magnoliopsida; order Malpighiales; family Erythroxylaceae; genus Erythroxylum; species Erythroxylum baracoense. The sequence goes on along the minus strand of JAOTAY010000009.1, from coordinate 23,412,613 downwards.
CGGATCCAAAAAACACTGTAGTCATCTAAACCAAATGAACCCGTATACACCGCATATGCAAAAGAAAAGAAGTACAGATAATAAAGTGAACTTTAGGCCTTTTTCTATCCTTTTGGTAGGTGATTACTAATAAAGAACATAACTTTCCATTTCTTACTTTATGAAGCACTAAGTTCCTCTCTATCGGCGAAGACTAAGTCCCAGTAATAGTCTTAAACCTGTGTTTTGTTCCGCACAGGTTGAACAAGGTTTTCTCTTTGTTGGTCTTCTGGGTTGACTCTGAAATTCAGTAAGCTCAACCGACGACCATCAATAACTCTTACATATTGGTATTAACTTTTTACTTAAACTAAAATTCCAAAAAGATCGCAGCTTTCATGATCGTGTCACAATGTCCACTCCAATTCTGGTATGGATTACGGAAGAAAGAAAATAACCTTTAATGTCTTTATTGAGCTACATATGGTCATTAAAAAGTTTTGGACTTTGCCATTGCTCAAGCTAATTCTAATGGATAATAACAGTAATAATTATTAAGCAAGTAAAAACATTTTATATATGCTTAGTCTAACTCGAATTTAATAATAACTTTTTAAAAAAAGTTTATAGTGTAAATAAAATAGATATAGAACTTAAATGAACAAATGAAGAACAAGTCTGCTTTTGTAAATTATTATTTTACAGCTGGAAGTATGACCAAGCTCAAAGACAACCACATGAAAGAAATGTCTACAGCCGCCCGGCTTGAAAAGTCTTGAATGGAAAACTTCTTCTCAATTCAAAACAACATTTTCAAGGTTCTAAACAACTAAGGGTCCCTGAGCTTTGTTACGTGGCCTGGAGTCCCTCTCTTGCCCTGACAAGGAATGGCCGCATTGGTACAAAATTAGGTTCTATAAGACAAAACAATGTAATTTTCGCTTTTTGGCTTGTTTGCTAAGGATCTCAGCAACTTCTTTGCGAAAGAAATTTATGTGTAGAAATCATGTATTATTTTGTTATTTGATTATTTGTATATTTATACAATTATTGGTTCAATACTAAACATACATTTGCCAGTAAATACAAAACAAATTAAAAGGTTGGGATGTATTGTGTTGTAATAGAATAGTACAAGTCCACTTGCATTAGTGAATTCCTATTATAGCTTTTTGGTGTGAGATTCCTATTACGTCCCTCACTTTATTTCTTGTTTGCTCTTTTTTGTGTCTTCTTTGTTAACACCCTCACTCAAAGTGAATCGAGGGCTTCAAACTAGGTTTAGTTTGGTAATTAGAGAGAAAATTCTCGCCAATGTCAAGGGCTTTGTGAGGATGTTGGCAAGCTGGTCTGTAGTGTTAACATATCTGACTTCAAGTTCTCCTTTTTTCATTTTGTCTCTGATAAAGTGTACATCCACTTTGATATGTTTTGTTCTTGAGTGAAAGAGTGGGTTTTGACTCAGCGATCGAGCGTCGTTATTGTCGCTCCACATAGTAGGTTTGTGAGAGGGAGAGAACCCTAACTCAGATAGTAGGTATGTGAGGTAGCTGAGTTCGATAAACACCTATAAGAGGGCTCGATATTTAGCCTCGGTGCTAGACCGAGCTACTGTTGATTGTTTCTTAGAGATCCAAAAAACAAGGTTTCCCCCCAGAAAGACACATCCTCCGGTTGTTGATTTTCGATCATTTAGAGAGCTAGCCTAGTCGGAGTCACAATACGCGTGGAGGTTGAGAGTAGTAGATTATGGTTGAAAAAGCAGTCCCAGATTTGAAGTTCCTTTCAGGTAATGCGTAATCCTTTTACATACATTCCAGTGTGTCTTTAGACGGTTTTGTAAAAACTGACTTAATTTATTTACTGTGAAATTGATATCTTGTCTTGTATTATACAGATACTGAAGTGCTCCTATGATACTTTGGTAGAGTGTTGGGTGTTCAAAGGGTATGCCATCACGCAGAGATAATTTGGTTGCTGCAGTGATTGGAGTGGAACAGGGCTTACATGAAAACATGTTGGTTATGGTAAGTAAATCTTCGATGTAATGTTTCTATGAAAGATATAATCCATTTCTGTTTTTATGTGTTTCAAAGCCGAGAAAATGATTTATGCTTCCAAGCATTTTAAGTGCAAACTGACACTGTAATTGACTGATAAATGCATGAATAACTTGAATTGAATTTCCCGTGATTAGGATATCATCCACATAGACTAGTAGCATTGTAATGATTTCATTATTGTTTAAATATAATAGAGAAATATCTGACCTTGAATTATGAAACCCTCACTAAGACAGTGCATGTTTCAGTTTATGAAACCAAACCCTAGGTCTTGTTTCAACCCATAGAGAGCTTTAACTAGTTTGCAAATATGATGCGGCTGCGTTTTGCTTTCAAATCCTCGTGACTGATTTATATAAACAGTTTCATGTAAGTGCCCATGTAGAAACACATTGTTGATGTCAACTTGCTGGATATCCCAGTGAGGAGAAACAGCAAGTGACAGAATAACTCTTATTGTTGAGGCTTTCATAACAGGGCTGAAAGTCTTTGAAAAGTCAATGTCAGGGGTTTGATTAAACCCTTTGGAGACAAATCGAGCCTTATGTTTAGAGACAATCCCATAAGCATTATACTTGTCCAGAACACCCATTTTGTGCCAAGAATGTGCATGGTAGGCTCATAGGGAACAAGTGTCCAAGTGTGATTTTGTTATAACGCATTCAATTCATCTTGTGTAGCTTGAAACCATATAGGATTATTTAGAGCTTTAGAAATTGTTGTGGGTTCAGTGTGAGGATTTAAAGCAAGGGAGAAGGAATAAAGTTTGGGTTTAAAAATTCCACTTTTGAAGCAAGCTTGCATATGATGATTATTTTATGTTAATGGGAAAGAAGGATTGGGTTCAGTGTTTGGTGTGGTTGACAGAATGGGATTAGGTAAGGTGTCTTGATTGTTTAATGAAATTGTAGGATGTGTTGGTGAGCAAGGATTCTGAGAGTTTACCTGTTCGATGGAGGATTCAATTGTGTGAGAACATTCTACAATAGAGGAGTGAGTCGTGACAGCCTCTAGAGAGGGTGAAGTTGAGGTTAAGAGTTAGATATGAAGACTTGGTGAAGCTATAGGATGATTTGAGTGTGTGGGAAAAAATTAAGGAACTGAGAAATTCTTTCTCGTTGAAGACCACATAATTAGGGATGTCAATGGGCCGGGCTCGGGCCGGGCCCGGGCCGCCTTCGGTCTTGCCCGGCCTGGCCTAAAAAATGACAGGCCAAGGGCCGGTCGGGCCAAACCCGGCCCGTCTATATTTTTTTAATATTAAAAAATACAAAACGGCGTCGTTTTGGACATCCCTACACATAACGAGAGATGATGATTTTTCCTTGATTAGTCAAACATTTGTAAACTTGATGCGTTGAACTATATCTAAGAAAAACACATTTTGTGGTATGAAACTCAAATTTATAGTGAGAATAATATCTGAAATAAGGAAAGCAACTACAATCAAATGTCTTGAGAAAGAGATAATTTGGGGTTTTATTATACAACTTTTCAAATGGTGAGAGATTGTTTAGTATTGGAGATGGGAGGTTATTGATGAGATAGGTGGTCGTATAGAAGGCTTCTAACCAATAGGTGAGTGACATGTAAGCAGGGGGATAAAAGAGTTAATCCTATTATAGTGATATGTCAGTGTTTTCTCTCAGAGACACCATTTTGTTGGTGAGTGTAACGACTGTCGGTTTTGTGAGGGTTGAAGTGGTTAAAACAAAAATTTTAAAACCAACAAGAACCCAAAAGATCTTGTCTTATAACCAATATAACATAAATCAATGCATATAAACCATTATACCTTGAACTTGGTCTCTAAACCAAATAGAAGACCTCACAGTTCCATCTCTTAGCTCACAATTTCAGCTCCTTGCTCACGACTTCACCTCCTCTGCACCAAATAAGATGCACTTTAAGGCTTCCACCAAAGCTCGATTAGAAAGCCCAATGTTTCCTAATGCTAGATGGTACTTCAATGGCTTATCTTTGATCCTAGAAAAATTCCCAAAATAAAAAAAAATGGTTGATTGAATGCTCAACACATCAGCTAAATGGCAAAGCTTTTTGGTTATTGTAAGAAGGATGAAGAAAATCAGTAGCTTGGAGGAAGACAATAGAGAAAGAAAAGAAAAGTTGAAACCGTGGGAAGAAGAGGATGAAAAATGGCAGCTAGAAAACCCACACAAAAGGCACGAAAATCCTTCTTCCTTTTGGAAAAATTAGGGTTAATTAAAAGCACTTTTAATTTTCCAAAAAGCCCTTGTGTAAATAAAGCCAAAAATAAAGTGAAAAGGGCAACTTAGTCATAAGGCTTTAAACACATCTTTATGTTAATTTCATGGATAGCTCATATCCTTACAAGGTTGGCCATGTGAATACTCATTTAAAAAGTCACTTTGCCATTTATCTCATGTTTTAAAATAATTTAAACATTTAACCCAATTGCCATACAACTATACCATATAATTATATGCATTATTTTGTTGAGCAATAAACTTATATGACATGTCATACATATCAAACAAATTTATCTAGGATTAAATTTGTTATCTAATAACATTTATTTTAATACCATATGACGACCAAAATAATTATAAAAATTATAATTAATTTTATTGTCATATTCATATCTCCATATGATGTACTACAATAATTATTTTTTTCTAATCAAATATTTTATGGTATGAACCATTGGGATTTATGTCATGTTGACAATAAAATTAAAACCTCTTTTAATTTTATACATCATAAGCAGTATCTAGCAAAATACATTATAATTACTCAAATGACATAGATGATAATTATCATACACAAATAACGATCCCGAAGTAATAATTGCTTGTGTCAATTCTTTTGTCTCATAATATCCTGAATAAATGCAATATTGGAATACGTCATTCTTGCCAATTTATTTCTTCTTGATTTCCAAAGTAAATCATAAATATGATTAAATCCTTAATCATATTGCATGCAAACAATATTACTTTATCAAGGGCCTATAAAAACCATCGCTCATATCATATATGAGGGATAACAGTATTCTTGATGAACATTTATCCTCTACACAAGTTATGTATACTAGGGCATTATCTGTATAGCTACTTGTTACAATTAGCATTGGACAATGCCAAAAAATACACATTTCTCATGTAAGAAAATGAGCATCTCATACCATAGAATTCAAAACACATATGAAACATTAATGACATAAACACAATCCTAATAATGTCTCATTTAGGGTCTGTCAAATACCATAATCTCCATTATGTATCTGTGTGATTAAACCAATAACTCATTATCGAATGGCTTGTAGAACATTACCATCATTTAATCCACACCCTAATCTTTTAGTGGTCAATTAATTTCCATGTTAATTACTAAGACTAGCGATATTTCAAAGTAATCATTATTTTCATTACAGAGTTCTACAATCCGAGTATTCAACTCAAATAATCCATAAATAATGAAAACTTATGGAACAAAATGATATAAACTATCAAATTCATGAACATAAATGTTAAAATACAACCACCTAATGATTGGCTTCTAAATCATAAAACTAACAATCTTCCATTTGAACTAGAGCTAATCCAAATACATCTCTATACATAAGAGCTTTAAACAAGTGTAGCCTCGTAAACTAAATACATCTTTATGCATAAAGAAAAGTATACTCAAAGCTAATCACCAATGTATCTAATACCTATTGATGTAGTGCGAATTACATGTTTGGCTTGAGAAAGAGGTTTTGTTAGTGGGTTGGTTGTGCTCCCGATCGAATCAACTCTACAAACCTTTACATCACCCCTCTTTATGATCTCTCGTGTGAGGTAATATCGTCGTAGAACATGCTTGGACCTTTGGTGTGACCCAGGTTCCTTCGCCTAAGCAATAGCTCCATTGTTATCACAATAGAGTTGAATTAGTCCAGCAACACTAGGAACTACATAAAGTTTGGAGATGAACTTCTTAATCCAACATCCCTCTTTGGCCGCTTCAGAAGCAGCTATGTATTTAGCCTCGGTGGTGGAATCAGTTGTGGGCTTTTGTTTGAAACTTTTCCAGCTCATAACTCCTCCATTGAGGATAAACACATACCCAGATTGTGATCTCATATCATCATGGTTGGTCTAGAAACTAACATCGGTGCAACCCCTTACAACTAGCTAAGAATCCCCGCCATAGACAGGAAACATATCTTTAGACCTTTCAAAAACTTGAGGATAATTAATCTTGACCACAGTCTAATGTGCTAAGCCTAGAGTAGCCTGGTATCTACTAGTCATACTCAGAGCATATGATACATTAGGGCGAGTGCATATGATGACGTACATGATAGAGCCAATAACCGAAGCGTATGGAGCTCTACTCATCACATCTAGCTCACCAAGTGTCGAAGGATACTGGTTCTTGCTGAGATGGATACCATGTGACATAGGCAAGAAACCTTTCTTGGCATCCTGCATGTTGAACCTATTCAACACTTTGTCAATATATGTACTCTAGCTCAATCCAATGAGCCTCTTAGATCCATCTCTATAGATCTTAATGCCCAAGATATAGGCAGCCTCGCCCAAACTCTTCATTAAGAATACCTTCATCAACGAGGACTTGATGAATTCTGACCAAGGAATGTCATTCTCGATGAGAAGTATGTTATCCTAAGAAGACTATTGCATTCCCATTAATCATCTTGTACACATAAGGTTCTTCTTTATGCTTAAAAAAATCAAACCTTTTGATCTCTTTGTTAAAGCGACTGTTCCAACTCCGTGATGCTTGCTTCAATCTATAAATGGATCTTTAAAGCTTACACACCTTCTTAGCTACTTTTGGATCCACAAAACCTTCTGATTGTGTCATATACACATCCGCTTCTAAATCCCTATTTAGAAAGTTGATTTTGAGATCTATTTTCCATATTTCATAATCATGAAAAGCAACAATATTTGAATTGACTTAAGCATAGCCACAGGGGAGAAGGTCTTATCATAATCAACTCCTTGAATCTATCTAAAACCTTTTGCAATAAGCCATGCATTGTAAGTAGTCAAATTTCCATCTATGTTTGTCTTCCTTTTAAAAACCCACTTGTTTTTAATGGGTTTTACCCCAACAGGAAGATCAACCAATTTCCAAGCCTGGTTGTCATACATGGATTGTATCTCGGATTTTATGGCTGCAAGCCATTCATTAGAGTCTAGTTTTCATTGCTTCCTTATAGGTTAATGGATCTTCAATGTCCAACACCGTCACCTCGTGCAGTCCCATATACCTCTTAGGTGCACGGATTCCCCTAGTTGACTTTTGCAGCGAAACTACTTCTGGTTGACCTTCCTCCATAATTCCCTGTGGCTCAAGTCCAACTTCAAATTGTGTTGATTCAGTTGGAGGCTGGTCTTCCACAACTACTTATGGAGTTGGCTGTACTTGAATCCTACTGACAGAAGCATCCAGGAGTGGGTCAATGTGGCTCCCACTAGCCTCGTTATCTTGTAGTGCTTCCTGAATTTCTTCAAGTCTAACATTACTCCTACTACTTCCTCTTGCGAGAAACTCTTTCTCCAAGAACACACTATGTCGAGCAACAAATACTTTGTTCTCTGACTTGTGATAGAAGTAGTATCCTTTAGTTTCCTTAGAATACCCCACAAAGAAGCACTTGTCTGATTTAGGGCCAAGCTTTTCATACGTTAAACGTTTGACTTATGCCTCGCAACCCCAAATCTTTAGAAAAGACATGCTAGGCACTTTTCCAAACCATATCTCATGTGGTGTCCTTTCTACGGACTTTGATGGAACCCTGTTTAATGTAAATGCAATAGTTTCAAGCGAATATACCCAAAATGAAATTGGAAGTTCGGTTTGACTCATCATAGATCAAACAATGTCCAAAAAGGTTTGATTTCACCTCTCGGAAGCACCATTCCATTGTGGTGTTCCAAAAGAGACGAGTTGTGAGACGATCCCACACTCTCTAAGATAAGCACCAAACTCATGATTTAAGTATTCGCCTCTACGATCTGATCGCAAGACTTTAATCTTCTTGTCGAGTTGGTTCGCAACTTCATTATTGAATTCCTTAAACTTTTCAAAAGATTCAGACTTATGTCTCATTAAATAGACATATACATATCTACTGAAGTCATCAGTAAACGTGATAAAGTATTGAAAACTACCTCGGGCATATTGGTGCTCATTGGTCCACATATAACACTATGTATTAGACCCAATAAGTCACTTACCATCTTACCTTTCTTGGTGACGGGTATTTTAGTCATTTTGCCAAGTAGACAAGATTCGCATGTCCCAATTGATTCCAAATTGAATTAACCAAGAAGTCCTACTTTTTACAATTTCTTGATGCTCTTCTCATTTATATGACCTAGGCGATAATGCCATATGAGAGTAATACTCTCATGACAAGTCTTGAGTCTTTTGTTATTAACATTAAGGACCTGTTTATCCATCTCAAGCATGTATAGATCATTCCTAGCACAAGAAGATCCATAAAATAAAAAATCTCTATAAATCAAACAAGATCCATTTGAGATGGTAGAGGAGAAACCATCATTGTCTAAAAGAGAAATGGAGATAATGTTTCAAAAGATGGACAGAACAAAATATACACATTTAAGTTCCATTACAAGCCCACTGGGCAAATATAACTCAACACACCCAATAGCAATGACTGCAACACTTACACCATTCCCAACGTGTAGCTATACTTTGCCCTTTCCAAGCATCCTCCTATCCTTTAGTGCCTACATATTGGAACAAACATGAGCACAAGATTCAGTATCCAATACCCAATCAGAAATAGAGGTAGCAAGGTTAATCTCAATAGCATATATATACCTGAAGAAGCAGATGGAATCTTTCCACGTTTTTAAATCCTCGAGGTATTTGTGACAATTCCTCTTCCAATGTCCTTTGCCTTTACAATAAAAGCACTTGGCATCAGAAGGGGTTCTGGCCTTGGGAGTGCTTGAAGTCACCACTTAAGCCTTTCCTTTGCCATCTTTGCCCTTTTTCTTAATTTTGCACTTGTTCTTGCCTTTCTTTATCTTCTTCCCTCCCTTCTGAACTGCCAAGACAAGATGAACTCCTTTCTTCATGTCCTGCTCAGCAATCTTAAGCATCCCATAAAGTTCTTCCAAACTCTTCTCCATCCCATGCATATGGTAGTTCATGATGAACGACGAATAACATGGAGGCAAAGAGTTAAGGACAATGTCAGTGGACAACCCTAGGTCCAACGGGAGACCTAGCCTATCCAACTGCTCCACAAAACTCATTACCTTGAGCATATGAGCATTGATAGATGTACCCTCTGACATTTTAATAGCCAGAAGAGACTTGGTCACGTTATACCTCTCAACACGGGCTTGCTCAAGAAACATTTTCTTACGATGCTTCATGATGTAATATGACGTGTTCAGCTGGAATCGCTTTTGCAATTCGAGTAGCATTGTCACTACCATGAGACATTGTACATCAACCTCATCATATGAGTGTTTCTTGTATGCATCAACCAAGTCCTACAAGGGGTAGTTTAGGAAGAGGAGAATTCAACACATATTCCTTTCGCTCCTGCCTGAGAACAATTCGTACGCTTCAGTGCCAATCCATAAAATTTGAACCATTGGGGTTCAATTTGTCCTTGTCTAATATAGAACGCAAAGAGAGAGATTGATTTGACATAATGTACAACATAAAAAATTTTGAGTTAAGTTCATGTAAATGTTTTATTTCCAAAATAAAACTTCCACTACAACTTTCAAAAAAAAGTCCCTTTTGTAGTAAGTCCAAAATCCTTATCTTTACCAAGAACAAGCTAGAGGCAGCATGAAACTTGAACTAAACTATTTTAGTTAAGCAACTATTTGCTAATCACATCGTTTGTGACTCTTGGTTTGTTAACATCTAATGTTAAAAAAAATTTTTCCCTAAGGTCCAAAACCGTTTTGATTCCTTGTTAAGTTCATCTCGCTCTATTTTGTTTGGCATGTCCAACATACCCCACGACTCTTAAAGACGGAAAGTGACGCCAACTGAGTAGGTCCCATCATCTAACGATCGATAATTTGGCGTGGATAAAGTAGGGAGGGAAAATGACTTAATATTACGTGGGACATTTCTTTAAAAAAAATTAAGGATCAAATTGTCACATAATTTTTTAATCATATTAATTACAATTTCGAATTATTCCATATAACTCAAGAAAATGTTAATCCCTATTTTCATAGTTTATCTATAGCAGTCATATTAATATACATTCATACCTAGCCTATGACATTCATATCATCGCAAATGATAGCAAACATATGTTGGGAGTTTTATATGGCCCTATTGGAAACTTTGCCTGCGTCTCGTTGTTTTCTTCACCATTTTTATGGTAGAATCAAAATATCAAAATTAAACGCCCATCCCAAAGTAGAACTATTCTAAAAAGAAATTAAAATTACATTTTAGAATCCCCATTCCAAAAATAATTGGCATGCAAGCCTCAAATGAATAAATTACATCAAAAACAAGTTAACATAATTGCTTAATTAACTAATCTAATTAATAAACTTTAAAAGGCACCAAAACCCACATTACATTCATTCAAAAGAAAGCAATACAACATACATATAATGTATTGACACCTTGGCCATACAAAACTCGCTTTCATCCCTACAAAACAAGTTAGTGCCAAGACAAAAACAATATTTGCATTTTCCTTTATGAACAATTCATTCACTATTAACACATAAAATCAATTGCAAGTATGCATCCCAAAAGAATACGTAACAAAAAATATATATTCCATTGGAGCTTAAAAATATTTTCTAATATTTAAACATGACAATTTCTCACAAAAATCCATGTAATAAAAGTTAGAATCACATTTTGTCAATTAAGGCCATTAATAAATCCGAAAATAAACTAGATGTTGGAAAGGTTTATAAAAATTAATCTATCACATAGACTTAATCTTTATAACCTAAATAACAATCCTATTAACTTGGTTTAGGAATATCCCAAAAAAATTGGATGAAAAATATACACCCAAATGCAAACTAAAATGCCAGAAAATTTTTCAACATTTCAATGTTTGACATTCCTTGCTTTCAATCAATTCTAACAATTAAAATTAATTGTTCCAGATCTTAAAACACTATCAAATTAGTGTTGGAAACCTAGAAAAGCACCAAATCAATTATAGGGAAAAGGTTTTAAAATATATTTATTAATACACATTAATACAGAAAATAACTAACCTTCAAGACAAGCAATCAATTAACCAACTTATCAAGTAAAACCTTGCACGAAATCAGTCCAAAAATGGTCACAAAAAAGAGCCTATGCTTTGATACCACTATCAGTTTTGTGAGAGCCGAAGTGGTCAAAACAAAAATTTTAAAACCAACAAAAACCCAAAAGATCTTGTCTTGTAACCAATTCATAAACCAATATAGCACAAATCAAAGCATATAAACCATTATACCTTGAACTTAGTTTTCAAACCAAATAGAAGACCTCACGGTTCCACCTCCTAGCTCACAACTTCGGTTCCTTGCTCTCGACTTCACCTTCTTTGTACCAAATAAGATGCACTCCAAGATTTCCACCAAAGGTCAGTTATAAAGCCCAATGTTTCCCAATGCTAGATGGTACTTCAATTGCTTATCTTTGATCTTAGAAAAACCCAAAATATATAAAAAGATGGGTAATTGAATGCTGAACACATGAGGTAAATGACAAAGCTTTTTAGGTCTTGTAAGAAGGATGAAGAAAATCAGCAGCTTAGAGGAAGACAAAAGAAAAAAGGAAAGAAAAGTTGAAACCGTGGGAAGAAGAGGGTGAAAAATGGCAGCTAGAAAACCCACACAAAAGGCACGAAAATCCTTCTTCCTTTTGTACAAATTATTAAAAGCCTTTTTAATTTTCCAAAAAGCCCTTGTGTAAATAAAGATAAAAACAAAGTGAAAAGGGTAACTTAGTCATAAGGCTTTAAACACATCTTTATGTTAATTTCATGGACAACTCATGTTCTTACAAGGTTGGCCATGTGAATACTCATTCAGAAAGCCACTTTGCCATTTATCGCATGTTTTAAAATCATTTAAACATTTGACCCAATTGCCATATAACTATACCATATAATTATATGCATTATTTTGTTGAGCAATAAATTTATATGATATGTCATACATATCAAACAAATTTATTTGTTATATAATAGCATTTATTCTAATACCATATGACGACCAAAATAACTATAATACTTATAATTAATTTTATCATCATATTCCTCTCTCCATATGATATACTAGAATAATTATCTTTTTCTAATCACTTCGGTGTGAACCATTAAGATCTATGTCATGTTGATAATAGAATTAAAACCCCTTTTAATTCTATACATCATAAATGGTATCTAGCAAAATACATTATAATTACTCAAATGACATAGATGATAAGTATCGTACACAAATCAATATCCCGAAGTAATAATTGCCTGTGTCAATTCTCTTATCTCATAATATCTTGAATAAATGCAAGATTGGAATATGTCATTCTTGCCAATTTATTCCTTCTTGATTTCCAAAGTAAATCGTAATTATGATTAGCTCCTTAATCATATTGCATGCATATAATATTATTTTATCAAAGGCCCATAGACATTTTCGATCATATCATATACGAGGGACAATAGTATTCTTGATTAACATTTATCCTTTACATAAGTTACGCATACTGTGGCATTATCGGTATAGCTACCTATTACGGTTAGCGTTGGACAATGCCAACAAATAAACATTTCTCATGTAAGAAAATGAACATATCATACCATAGAATTCAAGACACGTATAAGACATTAATGACATAAACATAATTCTAATAATGTTTCATTTAGGGCCTGTCGAATACCATAATCTCCATTATGTATCTGTGTGATTAAATCGATAATTCCTTATCGAATGGCTTGTAGAACATCACCATCATTTAATCCATATACTAATATTTTAGTGGTCAATTAATATTCCATATTAATTACCAAGATTAGCGACATTTCAGAGTAATCATTATTTTCATTGCAGAGTATTACAATTTGAGTCCTCAACTCGAATAATCCATAAGAAATGAAAACTTATGGAACAAAATGATATAAACTATCCAATTCAGGAACATAACTGCTAGAATACAATCAACTAATGATTGGCTTCTAGATCATAACACTAACAAGGACAACTAACACATGGTTGTATTCCATGTTTTGTGAGGTAAGGTAAAGGGGCTTTGTATTCACCTCCTATGTCAGTATGAAGAGTTTTGATTTTTCTGTTCAATTGGAGTTCAACATTGGCTTTGAATTTGTCCAAAACTGGTAGAGTATCAGATTTTAGTTTTACGGGATAAAACCATGTGAATCTTGTGTAAGCATAAAAAAAATAGTATATATGTCCTTCAATTGAGAGATATGGAGAGGGTCCCCAAATATCGGAGTATATGATGTCTAATGGATTTTGAGCAGTTCTGTTATGAGTTGGAAAAGGTAGTTGATGCAATTTTCCTTACTTACAGGCATCACAATAGGACACATTCTTAAGATTAATATTGAACTTCATTGAATTCATAATTTGTTTTAAGATACTATTGGAAGGATGACCTAATTTGGCATGCCAAACATTAACATTTTTCTGTGCTATGTTTGTCTCACAATGACTACCTTTTAAAAGAGAAGAAACTTTTTGATGTGAAAAACTAGACTTATGAGCAGAGTATGTTTGCATGAATGGCTTGATTTTATTGGGTGGTTTAGTGGCTTTAAGGTTGCAATGGCCATCTCGAAGCACTCCTTTGAGCATAATCTTCCATGTTACTTTGTCCTTAAACAGACAACTTTTGTTAGTAAACTCAACAGAAATTTTGTTGTCATTGGTAAGTTCGGAAATGCTCAGCAGATTTTTGGTTATATTTAGAACAAGCATAATTTATTTTAGTGCAAGAGGTTTGAGTGTGTGTATTATCTAGGCAATGTATGTAAGATGAGTCAATATTAGCAATAGGAAGAGAGTTACCATTACCAACAGTGAGTTGATCATTTCCAATGTAATCATAACTTATTGACATATTATTAAGGTCTACTATTACATGATTTGTAGCCCCATTATTTTTAAACCATGTTAGCAATGTCAATGGGTGGAGCCGGGTCGAACATGGTGGCTCGCGGGTCGGCCCACCCTGCTTGCCATTTGTTTTTTTAAGCAAAAAATTTTCAAAACAACGTCGTTTTAGAAAAATGGGCACGGGCCATGGTAGGGCCCGGGCAGACCATGGTCGGCCCATAACAGGCTGGCATTGACATCCCTAAATCATGTATTGTTATTGACTACTTCTAAGGAAGGATATCCATGCCGATTTTGAGTCAAATAGGATTGAGGACAGTTTTGTGCATTGTTCTGTGTTAGTTGAGTGAAGATGTTCAACCTTCATAGTTAGGTAGGAATGTCAATGGGCGGGCCCGGGCCCGGGCCATCCTCAACCCATGGATCGATGGGTCGGGATGGGCAGGCCCACGACCCGGGCCATGGGCTGGTTGGGCTGGCCAGCCCACTATTTATTTTTTTAAGCAAAAAAATTCAAAATGATGTCGTCTTGAAAAAAATAGGGGCCAAAAACAGGTCAGACCATTATTACCATTCCTATAGTTGGGTAGTCTTACCTTGCCATGATATATCAAACCTTTTGTGACATTTCAATGCTTCATGGTTAGGTTTGTGGCAAAGCTAACAAAAGATTATGTTTCCATTCCATCTGCCTCCTCTCCCACGATTTCCTTTTCCTCTCAATCTACCTTTTTCTCGTTGATTGTTTTGATTGAAAGTTGCAAAGTTTGTAATCGGTGATGAGATATCTTCTTGATTAATTTTGCTTTATTCTTGTTTCATGCATCATAAGAGAGTATTGCACTTCTTGTATAGTTGAAGTTTTCATAGAATGTGTCAAATAAACCACAACAGGATCATATTCATGACCAAGGTCATTTAAGGCACGTAATATTAGTTCATACTCAGTGATTGCATATCCTGCTACTTGAAGGGTTTTAACCCTTTGCATATATTATGATATAGTATGTGAACCTTTTTTAATTGTTTAAAGTTGATGCTTTAGTTGTAGAACTCTAATCATAGAAGTTTGAGCATAAAGATTCTCCAAATTTTGCCAAATTTGGTAGGAAGAATTGGAATGGTTTACCTGACCTATTACTTACTTCTCTGATGGTTGAAAACAACCAACATAGCAGTAGCTGGTCTGCTTTTCACCATGCATTGTAATCTCAATTTTCGTTGACTTGGTTTGTGTCTGCAGTAATGAACTGAAAAAGAGATGTTGTGTTGACAATGTAGCGATGAATTGAGGAAGAGGTGCTGCATTGACAAAGTTTTCAAGCTCAGGAGCTCTTATGGCTGCAAAGATTTGAGCTCTCTAATTGACAAAGTTTTGTTAGAACTTTGTTAGATGGAAAGATTGAAGTTTAGGCTCTTTGTTAGAACTGAAAAATTAAGAGATGATGATGGTGTACCATTTAGAGTAGTGGCTAATGACCCAAAGTTTCCCTCCATTATTGACGTTGGTCAAGAATAGCTCTAATACCATGAAAGAAATTTATGTGTAGAATTATGTATTATTTTATTATTTACTAATCCGTTTATTTATACAATTATTACTTCAATACTAACCATACATTTGTCAGTAAATACATAACAAAATAAAGGGCTAGTATGTACTCTTATGTAACATAATTGTATAGGCCAACTTGCATTAGTGAATTCTAATTATAGCGTTCTGTGTGAAATTCCTATTGTGTCCCTCACTTTACTTCTTGTTTGTTCTTCTTTGGGTCTTTTTCGTTAACGCTTTGGAGCTACACTAACACTTCACTCTGTAATCGGAAGAAAACAAACTACAAAACAATGGGGTCTTGGATTCTGAGTTGTTTCATCAAGAAATTGTGGATGACTTGATAACTTCTCGTAATTTTGTGCAACTTAGTAACTTGTCTGCCCTGTACTCAACCATGCAAAGCAGCTTGAACAGTGTGGGACCGTAATCTTTGTGAATATTGCGCATTATAGTCAGCAACTCTTCAAGAGAGCCATGTCAAGACAAACTTCACCAATAAGGAAGTTAACTCGGAACAAACCAAAACCTTGGCTTGGTTGTTGGCTAATTTTTAACAAGTCTCAGAGGCCAGTTTTCTTTTATAATCTGCATGCCAGACAACTTTTACTCTCAAATGAATATCTATACAGCATTCTCCTTCAACAATTTGTCGAGAATCCTCATCCCTCTATCCAGATTACAAACAACCTTGCTTAGGAAGAGATCCCAAGAACCACAAACTCCTCCTCTTGTGATGGCCATGGAAACAATTTTTTCAACTTCACCTTTGATTTCTGACCCCTGCAACCCCTCAATCAGTACCGAGTAAGTTAAACGATTAGGTGAGCACCCTGTTTCCAACATCTCCTCAAGAATCCTAATGCCCTCTTTTGCTTTCCCCACATTAGAAAAACCCTTTATCAACAAATTATATGTGAAAGCATTAGGAGTACAACCTTTCTCCACCATATCATCCCACAACTTCCCAACCTCGTTCAACTCCCCTTGTTCACACATCCCCGCAATGAGCGTATTATAGGTCAAAAGGCTCGGGATTGAACCCTGCTCGAACTCATCAAACAATTTCCTCGCTTCCCATGCCTTTCCGTCCTTGCATAACCAATGTATAAGTGTGCTAGTAATCGCATTATCGGGCATGCAATTCTTCTTTAACATTCTCTTCCACAGGTCACAAGCATCGTCCACCTTATCTTGCTCACATAACACATCAATAACCTTACAACAAAGGGCTGAGTTGGGTATGTAGTTCTTATCAAGCATATCATCAAGCAAGTTACATGCTTCACCAGACTTTTTCGCTTTGCAATAAGCCTCTATCATAACACCATAAGTGACATCATTTGGCTCCACACTGTACTCTTCCATATTATCCATAACCTTAATAGCATCATTTAACCTTCCTTGCTTACAATACCCATCCATCAAGATCGCAAATGTTGTGGCATCTGGCAACCACCCTCTATCAAAAAGCTCGCCAAAAACCTTCTCAGCATTTACCATGTCGCCTAACGAAACGTACCCTCCTAAAATCGTCGTGTAAGTAACCACATTTGGGATCAAACCCATTGAGGGCATTTCGTCAAGCACTTTAACTGCAGCTTTTAGGTCCCTTTTCTCACATAACCCCTTGATCAAAATGTTATAAGTGAAAACATTAGGCACTATTCCGTATTTGGTTTTGCAATCCCTGAACATGGCGTGAACTAAATTGTACCTTTTGTTCTGTACAAGAGTGTTCAACAATGTATTCAACGACCTCACAGAACGTTTGACCTTAAACTCTTCGATGCGCACAAACGTTTTCAAGGCCAAGAAAGGCTTGCCCGAGAGACCGTAGTTGCGAATAACGTCGATGAATAGATTCTCGCCGCATTTGAGCTGGGATTCGTGTAGTTGAGAGAGCAACGACTCCACGGGCTCAAAGGCGCGAGCGCGAGAGAGCTTGGAAATAATGGAACAGTAGGTCTCGTAATTATGGGAAAAACCAGGGTGGTATTTGCCGGCGTATTCGAAGATTTGAAGTGCAAGGTCGAGATTCTGTTGTTTGTTGATCATGAAAACTAGGCGTTTAGGGAAAAGGCGTTGTGGCCACGGCTTGATTGGTGGTTTGACGACATAAGATTCCGGCAAAGCGGTCATCTGACTGACGGTGGCAAGGAAACGGACGTCGCTGATTGAGTTGATAGGTTTGGCAAGTCTGATAAGTAGTTGGTACAGGTGGGTTGAGAGAAGTCGCATTTTCTAGCATCAGAAACCAGTTAGCGGCTATTTGTCAGAATCCTGGAGAAACCTTAACCTGGTTAATATACGGAATCTCCAAACACTCGGGAATTCAGAATCTGAGTAAAGTTCTTTCTTTCTAGTCCTAAAAGAGAAACCTTTTTGTCTTGTAGTGCAACTGATTACAGAAAAATGCAAAGAGTGCACTTAGATCAGGAATGTTTCGAGTTAATCATGTTCGAGCATTCCATCATTATGTGTGATATGCTTTCGCTGTGATAAGCACTGTATCTTAGGGTCGATTTAGTCTGGACTTCTGGAGGCTCAAAGTCCAATATAGACAGGAATAGCAGTGGGTCTCATGAATCGTGCGAAAAGCTTGAATTTTCAAGGTCTGGACTTATGGTCTTATTGAGGGCGAGAATTTAGGTTGAAATTTGAACAACAATTATTAAATATATTAATTAAGGGCCGTGCGGTTTTATTTCTATTTTTTATTATAATTTTCAACTTTTAATTTTCGTTCTTAATTTTTAGTTTCTGCTTTTTTTTGAAATAAAAGTAAAAATATGTTTGGTTATTGATGTTAATGTAGTTATATTTTATCACTAATAATAATTACATATTTCATGAAACTTAAAGATAAATTATTTTTAATTAAATAAATTTATTTAATCTCTTATACAATATTTATTAACAAATTATTAATAAAATTGTGTTATTTTAACAAAATAAATAATTTAAAAATTAAAATTTTATTTATAAATTAATATTTATTTGAACTATATTTAAATTATTAAATCAAATTTTATTTGAATATTTAGATATTTTAAATTTAATTATATTTATTAATAGTTATTAAAATTTAATTACTTGTTAATTTAATTATAAAAATTAAATTAAATTATTCATAATTTTTATTGATAATTTATTTTAATCATCAAATATATAATGTTGAATGAAATTATTCATATTTTATTAAATTTAAATAATTAAATAATATATTAAATGATAGTAAATCAGATTATGAAAAAACAGAAATAGGAAACAAAAACTAATTTTTATAATTTTCGTAATTTTTGAAAACAGAAAAAAAAATCAAAACTAAAAACATAAACTAAAAATTCAAACGAACAAGTTTTTTTACTAAATTTAAAAAAATAGAAAACCAAAAGTAAAAATAGAAACTAACATCTCCTAAATATAATATATGTTTTATAATAAATTTCATATTTAATAAATAAATTTAAATAAGATTAATAAATGGACTCAAAGTTTGAGTATAACTAATAATATAACGCATATATCATAAATAATTTAAATGTTATATACATATAATAATTATATGTAAATTTACACTTATAAACAAGAATGTTCGGTTTCAAATTAGCCTTATGGTTTAGTTTTGTTGTATGACTTATTAAATAAAAATAATTATGAGTGAACCTAAAAATTCAGTGTGTAATAGTCAAACACTAGATTAGAAACATATCTACCATAATTAAGTATAAAATGCAATTTTTCTAAAAACCCGAACCATAAGATAAACAGTAAGAAAAAAATTTAAGGTTTAAAAGATTCAACCGGTATTATATTGTCATAAAATTGGCTAAATTTTAAATAAAATTAAAAAATTAATTGAAAAAAGAGATTGTCAAATAAAAATTAATTGATTTATTTTATTTATATTAACTTATTAATATACTAAAACTGAACGATTTTAAAAAAGAGTTATTAAAATAAATTGAAACAAAAAATTGGGCCGTTCAAAATTTTTATAGATGAAGCGGCTAAACAGGTTAAAATTTTTAATCCTTTTAAATATCCAAATTTATTATTTCTGAAATTAGTAAATTAAATTTAATTATTAATTCAAAATTTGTATTAAAAATAAAATTTTAAGTCGGGTCATAGTTGAGATACATAAAACCCAACTTAAGATATCTCATGTATACCCTAAAGTCTGAATATAACTCAGTCGATTATAAAAAAATTAGAAAAATAAAACTAAACAAACTGATTCTGACTTTTAGGACCTATTTATTCACTAACATCGCTTGAAATTTATAAGCAAAAATATTAATTGAGCCTCGGTTCTTCGATTGCTCATTTTAATTAAGTTTTGTGGTTTGATTTGTTGGGTGACCTAGTTAAAATTCACGTTTTTATTATTATTTTTATACAACTTGATTTTGATAAAAAAGGGAAAATAATATAAAATAATTACTTGATCTTAACAAAAATTAAAAAATATCAACTTTTTTAATTATTAACTTATGTATTTTAGAACTCTATCATTCTACTATCATCTATGTATATTTTATTATGTTTATATATTATATAAAAATTTGTGAATGAATTTAGCAAGATATGATAAGTCGTCTTCAATTATTTTCAATAATTTAAAAATTGAACTGGAAGTTAGACTAATAAGACAAGAGATTTTATATTTAAAATATTCAATCAGTATTATATCGTCATAAAATCGACTAAAGATTAAATAAATTTTAAAATTTTAAAATATGATTAGAAGAGATTATTCTTACCTATCAAAGTATTTAGAATTTAATTAAAAAATATATTATTAAATAAAAACTAATTGATTTATTTTATTTTGTAAAAATGTATTAATTTACTAAAATTGATCGATTTTAACAACAAAAGTTATTAAAGTAAATCTAACTAGAAAATTTAAAACTGAATGGAAAAATTGAATAGTTCAAAGTTTCTATTATTGATAGGTTGAACCGGTTGAGTTTCTCAATCATTGATTATTCTAAAAGCATAATTTCTTAAATTGTAAATAACAAAAAGATTCAAACTAATCTGACTTAAAATTAAACTTTTTAATCTAATTTAATTAGAATTTAAACTCAATTAAATTAGAACATAAGAAAATTCAATAAAATTTTCTTAATATGTGAACTAAAACTCTTAATACAACGTAACATATTGTTATATTTAAGGCTATGTTTGATTGAACATAAAGTTTTTAATATAATAGAATGAAATATAAATGGATGTAATATTAGAAAATTATTGTTTGGGAAGGATAAAAGGGTTCATAATATAATAAAATGAAGTGTTGTTTGAAAAAAGAGTTTATAATGTAATATAGTGAAAAATTATTTATCATTTTACATTTCATCTTAAACCTTCCAAATCGAAAATTTATCATTTTTTCTGTTTATAATGAAATGAGTTATAATATGAAACTTTCTTTTTATATTTTATTTCATTCCATTTTATTTTATTCTATCGTAAACTCTATGCTAAGACAATTCATTTCATTCCATTAATAAGCATCAAACCAAACAAAGCCTAAACTAGACCTTCAACAAAAATTGCAACTTCTGCCCACTACATGTAGTAGGTGACGTTCAATTATATTCTTACAGTGGAATTATTACAGTCTGCAACAACCGGAGCAAACATCCATGCTTCCAACGAGTGACCAAACGTGTCGTGTTCCACGAATTATTACAAGGGGAACGCACTTTAAGACGTCAACCTATCAACCATGTAGCAGGGGGACTCTGGCCCCCCTATTCTGACCCTACCCTATGCTAAAGTATCCAAGCCATTCAATTTATGTGAGACCCATAAAATTAGATGGCTTGAATACTTTGACACAAGATAGGGCCAGAATAAGAGTGCCAGAGGATTTGAGGGCTGTAGCAGGAGCACTTAATAACGGCATCGGATCCTCTGTGCCACTAATTCTTGTCCTACTCTGTTCCAGAAATAAAACGTCGACGTTTTAATTAAAACTAACGTCTCGGCTTAACGCTCGCATAAGCCA
>JAOTAY010000009.1:23374184-23384247 GCA_025629805.1 Erythroxylum baracoense | reverse complement strand
CAAGGTGGGGGTTCGAATCTTGGGGGCAACCTTTAAGATTTGAGCCCCTTATATGGTGAGATCAGTGGGTAAGTCCAAGTCCCTGGTCAGTTGAGGCACATCCCGCGATTTACATCCTCCACCAATCCTGAACAAGTCCAGTCCTGCATAAACACTTATTAATTTAGTAAGTCCGAGTACGATACGAGGAGTATATATTGATATTCTTTTAGACGTGTACTTAAATGGAAAATGAAAATAAATATTGTTTGAGATGAAGGAAATACAGCGGCAGCATACCTGGACCCAAATTAGATCAGTTTAATGAGGTTTTTAAACTTTATAATAAAGACATATATACGATTATATCTATGATTACATGTCCATATGCATTTATAATTATGAATGCATATGATGCACAGTCCAAAATTCTAACAATCTCTTACTTGGGCTTTATAACTATGCATGCACATAACGAAACCACCAATTATATAAAAATCTTTATAACCACTCTTTATGTGTACAAAAAATAAAGATCTTTCATCTAAACTGACATTGTCCATTGTCTTCACTAAAACAAGGACTAAAGGGACAGTAGTTACCATTTTTGCAACTAAACTCACAATGATCTCTTGCATTAACTAAACAAAATGGCATGGATCAAGTATATATGTGTAGCATGTAAATTACATAAAATGTGATCTACACATACCTATTCCCAGCTAGTCCAACCTTAACCAACTGGGATTTGAGTTCAGAGTAAACCACAGAAAATTGAAAAAAGAACTGAATATTTCATTAATTTCATGATATCAAGTACAATATCAAGCATAAGAACATCATGAACTCCCACTAAATCAAATGACATCAAATTTAATAACATCCACATGAGTAACATGCTCATAAAAGGCTTTGGGTGTCAAGGCCTTAGTGACTGGACGTTCAATCATGGAGTTTGTTCTTATAAGCTTGATATTAACAAAACCACTCTAAACTCTTTCTTTAATAACGAGGAACTTAATGTCTATATGTTTAGATCCAGAAGAGCTCCTGTTGCTATTTGAGTACAAGATTGTTGCTTTATTGTCTTAGTATAACTTGAATGGTCTTTCAATATCATTGACTACTCGTGATCCTATAATGAAGTTCTGTAGCCATATAGCATGATTGGAGGCCTCATAATATCCTATAAATTTAACCTCCATAGTGGAAGATGCAATGAGTGTATACTTGGCACTCTTCCAAACAACTTCGACTATCAAAAAATATATAACCAGATGTTAGTTTATGCTTATCTTGGCATTTGACAAAGTCGAAATAAAAAAACCTAATAATTTCAAGTTTGTCCAACCTTTTACATATAAGTATATAATCCTTAGTTTTTTTGTAAATATCTAAAGATTCTTTTAATTTTTACCTATTATTCTCTTCTCATATTGCTTTGGTATTTGATAAGCATTCCAACAACATACCCTAGGTCAAGATGAGCGCAAAACTTTATGTACATCAAACTCCTTATTGTTGATGCATAAGGGATGTTCTACATAAACTTGGATTCTATTTCATTCTCCGGACACTATCTTAGACTAAATTTATCTCCTTTAGACATTCGTGTTATGAGATCTACAATTTTGCATACCAAATTATTATAATAACTTTTTGATGCACCCCTTCTATGATAATCCTAAAATTTATTATAATGCCTTTTCATGTACCCCTTCAGTGATAATCCTAAAATTTTACGTGAATGATCACTAGTGAATATGGATCTTTAATATGAAGGACACTTCACCAAGATCTTTCATTCAGAATTGCTTTTAAACAATTTTACTCTCTATATAACTTCCGTGAAATAGAAGAGTCTCTTGGTAAAATAGTACATTTTTAAAGAATGGTAAAAGGGCTTCTCCATGATTATAGAAATGACTAGAAAAAGTCCAACTGATCACCACGTCTGTATTGTAAATATGTAGTTACAAATAATCTAGCCAAAGTAATAGGAATTAGACCTAAGACGATTCCAAATAGAAAAAACTTCAATAATTTCTTTTTGTTTAAAAATGAAAAAGAGAGGGAATATATATCCTTAAATATTAATCCATATTGCCCAGAAATCTCAACAATCGCTTATATTGGATTAGGTGAAGAGTCAAATGTTTTGGTTCTTCCTCATGGGGAAATGAATCAAGAGAATTTTGGAAGCTTTCTCCAGACCTCTGGGAAAAGCATGAAAAAAAGGCTCGAATGATACGATCCCTCCGTCACCCTAGAATGAAAGGAGCGATCTCGTAGTTCTTGGTCTGTGAAGATACGTTGTTAGGTGCTCCATTTTATTTTCGCATTAAGGCCGAACCTAAACCTGTGCTCGAGAGATAACTGTCCATACGCTGATAAAGGATGTATGGATTTTTCTACATTATTGTTGGGAAGCAAAATATATTCACATATAAGACTAAGAAAATGAATCTACTCTTACTAAACTTATGGTACACACATTCTTTAACAACTTTTACTTCAAAGTCAGATAAGATGATAACTTGATGAAACTTTTGGCACCATTGACAGGAGGTTTGCTTACCTCTATAAATATATTCCTTAAGTTTACAAACCAATTAGTTTTTTTCCTCATAAGCTAACCCCTCTGGTTTTTTCATATAAATTGTTTCCTCAATGTCTCCATTGAGAAAAGTTGTCTTTATATTTATCTGATATAGCTCAATATCAAAATGTACTATAAGTGCCATAATAGTCCTAAAAGAGTTTTGCGATGAAAATAGAAAGAAAGTCTCTTTTTACTTAATGCCTTTCCTTTAAGTAAATCCTTTGGCGATAAGACGAACCTTATATCTCTCCACATTGCCTTGGGAGTCCCTTTTACTCTTAAAAGTCTATTTACAATCAATAGGTCTCACATCATTAGGCAATAGGATAAGATCCAAAACGTCGTTGCCTCTTATGGATTGCATTTTCTCACCCATAACATTAATCCACTTATGGGAGATAGAACTTTTAATTACTTCATAGGAGGCGAGTGGATCATCTCCTACTAAGTCAACATTTTCTCATTCTCTTAAAGAAATACAATATAATCATCTAGAATTGTACTTCTCTTCTTTCCTTGTGGATCTTCTTAAAGGCATTGGTTCTACTTAAATTTAAGTTTGTTGAGTTTGACCCCCATGCTCCTCATGAACAATGGATTAAGGAATGGTCAAACGATCTTAATAAGTAGAAAGCTAGACATTATCATTTATTGTACTAGATGTTGTTAAATCATGATAGGAATTAAGACTTGATTAATTATAATCAATAAGAACTGTCAGGAAAGGAATATTAACCAGATCCTCTTTAAAGACAAGTTATTATCTTTATCTTCTCCCCAAACTTAACATCCTAAAAAAACTAGACATTTTCCGTCTCAAAGAATTTCTTATTTTGGAATCATAAAATTTAAATACGTATGATCTTTCAAAGTGTCTTAGAAAATACTATTAATAGTTCCTGCATCTAGTTTCTTTTTTATTTGGCATATAGGGTCTTGCCTCAGCTGGACGTCCGCAATGTGTAAATGCTTTAAGATAGGTTTCTTACTCATTTATAACTTGCAAGTGATTTTGTTTATAGCTTTTTTAGAAACTTTATTGAGTATATACATTATGTTCTTTAATGTATCTCTCGATTATGAATGAGGTAAAGTTGTACGACAAATCATACTTCATACCATATCCTTAAGGGTTTTATTCCATTTGTTGAATAAATAAGATAGAACATCATCACATAGATCATGTTAAACATGATATTTGCATATACATATAAAACAAATAATCACATACTTAGATTATTGTTGTAGTTCCACCGGTTAAAGAACACTTTACTGCAGACAATCTTTATACTTCTTCTTCGTGTGAAAAGAAATAGTTAAAGAAGAGACACACCCAAAAGTTTTTTTTATCTTTTCGTTCTTTGGTTTTACATTCAAAAACCTTAACTACCTTTGGTGGTTATTTAAAGACTAATGACCATAATACCCCTCATGGGTGTATGTGATTCATTATCTCCTACTCACACATGTTGGGTTTTAATCTATTTAAAAAAAACTCTACAGTGCTCATACTTGTTCAATAACCAATGTGACCAGTATATGACGAGAGCACATTGTCATATATCTATTAGGAGTATATGACATCTCGATTAACAAATTGATCCTAGGACTTATGTGCCCTTGAGTAGACATTATATGATATACCCGAGGTCATATCTCTCACTTGTACTTTCCTTTGATCTCATTTAGCTTCTTATGTTATGACTGTATTCAAGTTCTCTACTAGAGAGACGATGACCATTTATGAATACTTTTCATGCCAGTCAATGATCTAAATAAATGAGCTTCCTCTGTTCTCAGTTCTCTTTTGAATTCAATTTAATTTGCTTTCCTTTAATTATTCCATAGGATCGCATCTTGCATGATCTTTTGGCAATAATTTAAAGTAGCAAACCTTAAATTCAATTCTCAAGAATGAGACAAGAGTCATAAGGGTATATGATGAGGTTCTTCTCATCCTAAAGGGTCTCACACAATGTAATATGAGATCTGAAGACTTACATTAATCCCTTTTGTGGTCAGTTTTGCACACATGGTACGAGTCATGTGCTACGGTATTTACCCACTTCGTTTAACTTGAACATCTTTCATTCAAGAAATACCGTACAAATAAGTTCACTTATCTACTCAAAAACTTGTTCAGAACTCACATCTGGCAACGTAAGACAGATATAGCGATCATTAAATCACTTTGAACCAATTTCCTTGTGACATTGATGGTTTAAATTTCTCGCTCTCAATTATCACCTAGATAATAAACTTTAAACATGTCGAGCTAGAGATGATTTCCCGTGTGAGAGGGTCAATTTCTAATCTGTCTTATATACTTGTGATTCATCCCAAAATATATTTGTGCAAAACATATATATATTCATGAATCAAATAATACACAATGTATAATTTTCATCATACATTATATCCAAAATTTGACATTATTATGAGTGAACATACATAGAGAAATGTTTATCAGTATATGTCAATATCTACGTAGTCCTAGTGACTTTACATGCCCAATGAATACATCTCTAGAAATTGGCTTTGTCATTGAGTCTGCAATTGTATCTCGTGTAGATATATATTTCATGTTCACTTCTTTTCGTGCAACTATATCTTTTATATAATTATACTTGGTATATATGTGCTTTGTCTTATAATGAAATTTGGGGTCTTTAGTATAAGCGATTGCAGTTTGAATATCACAATTAATGGTTACTGGATCAATTTCGCTTTTATTGACTCCCAAATGCACTAAGAATTGATGAAGCCACACAGCCTCTTGTACTGTAGTTGAGAATGCTATAAATTCAACTTCCATTGTGGATAATGCTACGCAAGATTGTTTCTTACTTTTCAATGATATGGTTCCATGGTTTAGTAAAAATACATATCGTGAGGTAGATTTTTTTTCATCTAAATCTCCTCCCCAGTCTGCATCGGTATACCCTTGTATACGTAGATTATTGCCTTGATAACATAATGCATAATCCACAGTTCCCTTTAGATACCTCAATATTCTTTTTACTGCTTTCCAATGTACTTGGCCTGGATTTGATTGATATCTGCTCACCATTCTAACAACGTAACAAATATCTAGTCTTGTACACATCATTGCGTACATAAGACTTCCAACTGTACTGGTATAGGGAACATTCTTCATTTGTTCCCGTTTTTGTGGCGTTGACAGACAATTTCTCTTACTAAGGCCTTCTCCTTTAACAATAGGATTATCAATTGGTTTAGAATCTCGCATACAGAATCGTTCAAGAATTTTTTGAATGTACATCGCTTGTGAAAGCGATAACAATCTCTTCGAATGATTTCTTGAAATCTTAACTCAAATACTGTATGCCGCTTCAACATATCTTTCATTTCAATTTTAGATGATAGCCAATCTTTGATTTGCATAAAGAACACACAATCATTACAACAATCAATATATCATCCATGTATAAAGATAAATTCATGAATTTATCTTTAGATCTCTTAACATACACACAATGATCTTCATCAATCATTTGAAAATAATATGAAATGATTACGTTATGAAAACGAATGTACCATTGTCTCGAAGACTGCTTCAGACTATAAATCAATTTTAATAACTGACATATATTATTTTCTTGACCTGCCTTAATGAAACCTTCAGGTTGTTCTATATAGATTTCTTCTTCAAATTCTTCATTGAGAAAAGCAGTTTTTACATCCATTTGATGTAATTCATGATCCATACTGACTATTATAGCTAGGATAAGATGAATTGAAACAAACTTCACAACAGGTGAAAAAGTTTCTTCATAATCAATTCCCTCCTGTTGTGTATATCCTTTTGCTACAAGGTGTGTCTTGTATCTTTCGATACTGTCATCAGCTTTTCACTTTATTTTGAGAACCTACTTGTCCCTAACAGCTTTCTGCCCTTCAGGGAGGTCAACCAAGTCCCATACTTGATTGGAACTTAAAGAAGTCATTTCTTCGTTCATTGCTTTCATCTATTCTTCTTTAGCAGGGTCAGTAAGAGCCTCATTTACATTCCTCGGCTCTTCTTCCTCTTATAAAACAAACATATTAATTTCTCCTTCAATCTCAAAACGACGTCGAGGAATTATTACTCGATTACTTCGTCTTAAACGAGGTTCATCATAAACTAATTCATCATGGATCTGATTGCTCCCACTCGGATCAGTCATCATAAAGAACCTTTCTGTAAAATTGCTCTCACTTGGTTGAGGTTCCTGATCTTGATTCTTCATAACAGAATCATTTTGATCAAGCGTCTCATATAACAATAGGTCTTTACCCAGAAAATCATTCTCCAAGAAAAGCAGTTTTTACATCTCGTAATTCAAATTCAGTTACATCTTCATTACCTTGTTCACCAATGAACAAGTATCCTTTTGAGTGTTCTGGGTATCTAATAAAAATACTTTTTCTCCCTCTTGGGCTTAATTTTTCATATTTATGAGAGAGATTATGAACATAGGCTGCGCACCTCCAAGGTTTGAGACTTAACATGTCAGGTCTCCTACTAGTACACATCTCCTATGGTGTGCCAATAACTGATTTCGTGGGCATACAATTAAGTACATAGGTGGCTGTTAGCAACGCATCACCCCAAAAGGTGATTGGTAAATTTGTTTGGGCCATCATTGACCTAATCATTTCTAATAGTGTCTTATTTTGTCTTTCAACAACACCATTTTGTTATGGGATTCTAGGAATTGTTAATTGCCTTGCTATTCATTTCTCGTCACGTAAAGCCTTGAACTTGTCGGACAAGTATTCTTGTCCACAATCAGTTCGTAATGCTTTTATTTTCTTATGTAATTGATTCTTAACCAAGTTCATATATTTTATGAAACAATCGATTACTTCCGATTTATGAGAAATTAAATAGACATGAATATACTGAGTATAGTCATCTATGAAGGTGATGAAATAAACTGTCTCACATCTAGCCATTACATTCATTGGACCACAGATGTCAGAATGAATTAATTGCAATGGATATAAAGCTCATGTTCCCTTTCTAAATGACTTTCTTGCCATTTTACCAGCTAAACAATGCTCAAATTTAGGTAGATCTACTTGACTTAGATTACCTAAAAGTCCTTCTTTAGTTAATCGACTGATTCGATTTTGACCAATATGACATTGTCAGCATGCCATAAAGTTGCATCATTTTTGGAATTACTTGATGTAAATAATGAATAACTAATATTATTATTTTCCTTAAACATATCCAGTACTGTGAAACCATTATATAAAAAACCATGACCATAATAAATAGATCCAAGATACAAATCCATTTCACCGCCGTGAAAATTTATATTGAAACTTAGTCTAACGAATATCAACACAGATAAAAGATTCCTACGAATATGAGGAGCATATAATACTTCATGTAGGATTAGGGGTCGCCCTCCACGCATATCCAATTTACATGTACCAATTCCTTGTACAGCAACTCTAGAATTGTCACCTACGTAAAGCCATCGACTACCATATGGGAGCATATGAAACTCAACGAAGACATCTCGATCCTTCACTACATGGTTGGTTACTCCTAAGTCTGCAATCCACAAAGGATGTGATTCAGTTAAAAAAACAGAACAAGAAACATTCACAGAACAAATGTTTGTACTATAAAATTATACCTTCTTGGGCTCGGTACAATCTCGAGCAAAGTGGCCCTTATTATCACAATTATAGCACGTTACATGTTTCATGTTCTTCTTCTTGAAGGGACGCTTTCCCTTTCCACGTTGGTTCGATTTTTTCTTCTTGGATTCCTGAGAGAAGTGGTTGAATTTCTTATTCTTCTTCCACTTGTGTCCACCATAATACTTGCGTTTCTTGTTCATAGCTCCATGTGAGCTAGAACTAACTGCATATGCCTTAGAAGATATCTTTGAGGCTTCAAGACGCTCTTCCTCTAATATGAGATGCCTCATAGCATCTTCCATTGTCTTGATGTTCTCATTAAGAGTTAGGTGCATCTTCATATGCTCCCAACTCTGAGACAATGAACGAATCACAGCTTGTACTTATTGCTCATCATAAAGCTCATGACCAACATCACATAACTCATTTACCATGTTGGACATTTGCCTCAGATACTTTTGCATTGTATCATCTGGGCGCTTCTTATAAGTATCAAACTTAATTGTAAGTGACCTCACTTTGGTCACTGAAGCACCTCCAAAACGAGCAGCTAATGTGGACCACATGTCCTTTGCAGTTTCGAATTTATGGAACTCTTACATGATATTATTATCTATGCTACTCAACAACGTAATGCGAGCTAAAGAGTTCTTCTTTTTTCACAATTCATATGCATCACGGTCCCTCCTATGCTGGGCCGTAGTGCCCTCCTCAGGAACTTCCATGGTTATGATTAATGGTTCAAGAGCCTCTTGCTCCTCCAGCACATATTGGATATTCATACTCCAAATTTCATAATTTTCACCGTTGAGTTTCTCACCCTTATTAAGTTCAGCAACAATATTCTTTGACACAGTAGCCATTTTGAAACACTAAATTTCTATAATAAGAAAGAAATATATATACACGTTAATGCCATATTAATCGTTTATAGAGTAAATAATTTGATCACAATTGCTTATGGAATCAAAAGTCCACTAAATCACTAATGTGTTTAGTCATCATTCATACAACAATTGAATCCTAATTACCTTACTCTAGACGAATTCCTATATGATATACATGTAAACATATTACATAAATATCAAGACTTTGTTCTTATAAACCAACATATTGCATTAAAAGTGCTACAACCTACGAATAATCTATAGGTAACGAACCTTACGCGGAAATGAGTTCACGAGTTCGTGTGACATAGTTCGCGAAGCTCGATGTACAATAACTCTTACTATTTTCATTAGAAGACCTATAGGATACAAAGTCCTAATCAACTTCCTTCTACTAATCTCTTTAATAAATATCATTACTAACAAAGTATAAGTCTTTTTGTTAGGCATATTATTTCAGAGCATTCGTAACAAGTTGCCTTGAGGTTGAGGTGATGTCACAAGCAAAGTCATATACTTTACTTAAACATCTGCATAAGCTAGACAACCTCCAAAGTATAACTCTTGCATCATGTTATTAACTGAAATAACATGTTGTGTTATATCATCTCCAGGCATTAAACGCATGTTAACTAACTGTACATACATGCTGCCAATACGTCTCTTCTGTGCCTCACATCGAATAAGCTTAGGTGTCTGCTTAATAATAGGCATCTTCCTAAAAAAACAAAATTTTCAGGAATTAGAAGAGTACACAAAATAAACAAATTATTTTGTCTAACATATAGCGAACTCATGCTCATATAATGGAAATAATTTAATTATATTAGTAATATATTGCACTAATCAAATTATGCTATTGATATCTAATTAATTAGAAACTTATTTCTAATCTAATCATATTCAAATATGACTAATTTAAATAGAATTAGAA
>JAOTAY010000009.1:23362171-23374084 GCA_025629805.1 Erythroxylum baracoense | reverse complement strand
TATTGAACTAATCAAATTATGCTATTAATATCTAATCAATTAGAAACTTATTTCTAATCTAATCATATTCAAATATGAATAAGTCATATTGAATTAGAAACTTATTTCTAATTTAAATTATAACTGAACTAATCAATTTATCTTAGTTTAATTAAAAACAAATTTCTAATGAAACTCCTATCTAATTTCAACTAAACAAATTAGTATTGATTTAGTTAGAAAACATATCTCTAATTTTAATTCAACGAAAAAAATATAATTAGAAAACTCATTTTTTATTTTTTTGGTTTTAAAAACTTATTTCTAATTTTATTAATTTAACTAAACAAATTAGTTTAATTTTATTATATAAAAAACTAATTTCTAATATTTTATTTTAATTAGAAGTTAATTTGTTTGTGTAAATTAGAAAACTTATTTCTAATTCTTAATGTTACATTTAATTTAAAACATCGATATAGATATTAAGGTGTAGCCCAACCTTAATGTGATTATTAAGGCCTAAGCCTTCAATCATAACGAAAGAAAGTCATATATTATGGGTCCAAGTCATAGCCCATAAGGCATCATTTAGACATGACCCATTCATTATTTGCTGGCCCAAAAAAGGTCATTATCACTTTGGATCACAAAACTTTACCCTTTCTCTACATATTATTACAGCCCATTTGAGAGGCCACGTGCCTCTTCTTTGTTTTCAAGAAGAGAGGTCTTCTTCCTCCTCTTCTCTTTCGTTTTGATCCCTTTTTTTTTTAATCTTACAGACAGTTCAAATCAATATATAACCACATACCAATTAGAAAAATACATGGTATTCTCATAATCAAACAGATCAGAAGCCAAACCAGGATAGATTAAATCACTATTTTCATCAACAACGCAACAACAACAAAAAAATGAAAAAACAGAGTATTGATTCATAGAAAATCGATGGACTAAGAAAAACAGAGACGACCAACATATATGGCCATTGAAGTCGGAGAGTTAAGAGGCAAGAGTGATCAAAGTGCTTATCATTTTTTGTTTTCTAAATTTCCCGAGAAACAGACGCAAAAGGGAGAAAAACTTCTAGAGAGAGAAGTAACGAGAGAAGGAATACCGTTTCACCACCAATAATTAATAGCCAAAGTTTAATTCAGATTTCGACATCTTGATATTAGCATGCATACATAAAACAAAAAACTGCTCTGATACTAATGTTGAATCAATAAGATAGGACATCATCACATAGATCATGTTAAACATGATCTTTGCATATGCATACAAAACAAATAATCACGTACTTGAATTATTGTTATAGTTCCATCAGTTAAAGAACACTTTACTGCATACAATCTTTATACTTCTTCTTCATGTGAAAAGCAATAGTTAAAGAAGAGATACACTCGGAAGTTTTTTTTTTATCTTTTCGATCTTTGGTTTTACATTCAAAAACCTTAATAACCTTTGATAGTTATTTAAAGACTAATGCTTTTGTTTATAGCTTTTTTAGAAACTTTATTGAGTATATACATTATGTTCTTTAATGTATCTCTCCATTATAAAAGAGGTAAAGTTGTACGACAAATCATACTTTATACCATATCTTTAAGGGCTCTATTCCATCTCTCTACTACAACATTCATGTGACAATGTACCACCAAAAAAATAATAAAATACATTGACCCATTGTATGTGCAACGGAGAAGTCAAAAGGGCATTTTTTCAACGAAGAAAGAAATTCCTTGAAGAATGGAAGGTTTTATCAAATTTAAATCACTAAAATAATGATAATAAAAATAAAAAGAGCCACTAAAAGCTCTAAGAGTAAAATTAACAAATAAAATAAAAACAAATGAGTTATGACATTAACAATTAAACCATTGAAAGAAGACTAAGAAAAGCAAATTTATCTCCAAATTCAAATTGAAATGCATGAGCAGAATAGTTGAAACGTGGAATAACAAATTGCCCTAAAATAAAACAACGCACTGATGGTACGTCTTTAATAGCTATGTCGTCAAGTCATTGTCTTCCTTAGAGCACGATTACTAACTCATTTTTAATTCAATTAGAGATAAGAAAACGAGTCCAATTTAGTACAATTCAGTTTAATGGAATCTCAAACAGGACTCAATTAAGAAGATAGCTTAAATCACGTCTTCTAAAGTTTGGTTGGAGTCTGACTCAGTTGTTATGCCTAATTTGAGCCGGAGTTAAGAAGATAGGCATCCCAAGCACGACATAGCTAGCGTGTCCGTCAGGAAACAAAATCTCACAGGTAACAGGTTTCCTTGCTTGAACCTCTTGCCTAATTACACACGTTCAAAGCTTAAGTATAGTTTTTTAGTATATCTGAGAATATCCTGCACCTATCACCGTCACACTTTCCAAACCATAACTTACTGAACTTTTCTTACCAGTGATTGTCGACCTTTTAAGCTTGCCACTCTCGTACATCACACCTATCTCTCACCATCATTGTGCGTTCGGTGTTTTCGATTGATGCCAACAAGTGAATCAGTATCTTGCTTACATCTATAAGATCTCTTTAGGGTTTGTGGAGGATTGTGTCATAATTTTTTGTACAAACTGAACCGAATATTTAATTAAAATATTATATAATAAAATTAGTATATAATACATAAAAATTATAATTATAAAAATAAGTAATGCCTATTAATATATATAAATGTAATAATTTAGATTAAGATTGAATCTAATATAAGTTTTTAAATAAAAATAAAAATAATATTTTATATTATTTAAAAATTCAGAAAAGTTAAAAGTATATTTAATAAGGCCAATAGAATAGACTCTTTTTTTATTTTCTTTAAACATACCTTTTTATAGTTTAAATATTATTTTGCCACATTCTTAATTATTTTAAGCAAAATTATTTATATATATTGATTAATAATTCAATTTAATAAACAAATTTATGATAAAAAAAATAATTAGTTTTTAGCAATAATAATTTTAAAATTTTTATTTAAATATAAAGAATCTAAAATTGATAAATATAATTTATTAGTGAGATTAAATAAATTTAATATTTTTAAGGATAAAAAAGTAATTTACTTTTGAACAATAATAATTTAAAACAAAATTTTAAATTAAAATAATAGCAGAAGTATTCAGCTATAAACAGAAACTCCATTTTCGGAACCAACTGATCATTTCTTCTCAGTTTTAACTCACATGTGCCTCTGTTGCTAGCTTGCAAAAAGGGCCGACAGCAATGTCTTTTTCAAGCTCCATCCCATCAATGCGATGTTTACAAGCTTACAGTTGCTGAGAAGAAAAGGTGAGAAGCAAGTGAGCAACATGAAGTCACGAGCCTGTTCATTGGCTAACAAATTTAGGTTTTTAACCACTCTGCTTTCGACAAGTGATGATGATAATGACTGTGCAATGCGTTTTACCTACAAGGAAAGTGATACGCCAAACATGCTTAACCATAACTTATTACCTACTTTCAATCTAGATTCTCCTTTCTTCCAAAACTAAAGGCATATGCATATTTAGTTTTTTATTGATGCTACATGTAATCCCACAAAACTAAAGACATTTCTAAGAGGCATAATTTAAAAACTGGATCAGAAGTTAAATTGATAAGACAAAAGGTTTAAATTTTAAAAGATTTATCCAGACATGATTGAAAAAATTATTTTTATTTATCAAAAATTGACGTTTAATTAAAAAATATTAAATAAACATTAATTAATTTATAAGAAGTTATTAATTTACAAAAATTGACTGATTAATTAATAAATCGATCAGCTTTTAACAACAAAAGTTATTAAAATAAAACGAACCGGAAAATAAAAAATTGGACCGAAAAGTTGAGCAGTTTAAAATTTTTCCTGTTAAACCGACCAAATCAATTAAATTTTTAACATTGCTAAGAGAAATAGTAAGAAAATGAACTAATTAACAACAAATAATGAATAATATATCAATTATGAAAGAATCAGATTCCAATTTTGGGTGGGAATCGAACATACATTGCATTAAGGTAGAGTTACTATTTTATCCTAAAAGCCTATTCTATATTCTAATCTTATCACACAATTTTTTTATCATTATAACATTAAAAAAATTAATCAAATTTCATTCTATTTAACTCTATATTTTACCAAATGTGATATGGCCCGTATCCGGTTACACATATTTTTGACCCGAACTTAAATCAAATGACTGCGATTTTTTGTTCTTAAGCCTCAACAAACCGTACAATTTCCGGAAATCTTTCGTGGTATCTACATTTTCCGCAGAGAAAATCGCCGAGTTGTTATCCGATTCTTCAGGAGAAACTCTCGTTGCACTACCGTCAAGCAACCGCCGTTCGAAACTCGCAGAACGCCTCCGTTCTACCCCCGTTTGTAACGCCGTTATAACGGACTTCAACGCCCGACTGGGCGAGTTCCGGTTGGCTATCATGAGCTCCCCAATCTCCGCCGGACTTAACGTCGCTCCGTTTAGAAACATCTCCTCCACTTGTGGAAACAGTTTGTGATCCTTGACGCCCAAGTAACTGCTCGCTAGTGTCTTAAACGCTGCAAAGTCGCACAAAGGGAAGTGGATATGGACATCGATCCGACCCGGTCTCAGGATGGCCGGGTCAATATTGTCCTTACTGTTCATCGTGAAGACCAAAATCCTCTCCTCCGCGCAGCAGGAGTTTCGTATCCCATCCATGAAGTTCAAAATTCCCGAGAGGCTTACAGCCGTTGATTTTTCGATCAAAAACCGATCAAGGTCCTCGATCACGATTACCGACTTGGTCGTCGTCTGTAACAGAAGCAGTTTCATATCCGAATCGTCCAAAACTTTCGAGAGATCGATATCGTACACGTCATAGTTTAGGAATTTAGCCATGGCAGAGACGAAGCTTGATTTTCCAGTACCAGAAGGACCGTACAAGAGATAGCTTCTCTTCCAAACACGGCCTAACCTGTGATAGTACTGTTTGGCTTTCAAAAACGACTCGAGATCCGATTTCAGCTTGTTTTTGAGATCAGACTCCATTGCAATTGTCTCAAACGTTGATGGATGTGTAAACGATACGGATCTCCATCGTCCATTATGATCCTCGCCGCCGGGGTTCATATACAGCCTCAAATCTCCGTTCCGTTGCTTCAGCTCGTCGGAGACTGTGTGGATATGCTGGAGATAAGGACGGAGAATCCGACGCTTATCGGCTTTTCTCATCTTCAAAACGAAGCTTCTCAAATGACTCTTATCGCCACCAATCTTCTCGTTTATCCATGAGACTTTAGCTCCGAGAAAGTCGTCGTCGATAACTTGGTTAGGGTCGAGACGGAGGACGATGTCGTTAGGCTTTTTGCCGGTGAAGAGGTTGGTGAAATCGGAGTCTTCGAGTAAAGCCAAGGAATGGAGATAATCGGAGACTTTGCGATACAACTGATTCTCCTGCATGTTCTCGTTGAACTCCGGAACCCTGTAGAATTGATGCACGTGAAAACAATCCACGACCCATCTCCAACATCTTTTGGTAACGTAAATCAATCCGGTTCTGATCAAAAACACGCGACACAGGAACAAGAGACAAACTCCGAGGAACAAGAACAAAAGTGGGTTGCAAAGGATTTTCATGTTTTTGAGGGATAAACAATGATATCAAAAAGATCCCGACTTTCCTAAGTCATGTTTTGTGAAGAAACGGCGACGAAAGAAGGTTTCTCTTTTCTTTTCGTTTGTTTTCTAAGTTATTGAAGAAACGTGAAGCTCAAGACCAATGGAGAAAATGGAGATATATGTGAGGAGGGTGGGTTTGTTGGAGTGAAAGACGGCTGAATCCGGCAAGTTGATGGTCAAAACACGTAGAAAGGTGACAAAGAAAATATTCACAACCAGAAGTTCCTTGGGTTCTCCCAAGAGCTAGAGACCTTAAGAAATACTGTCTTGTCAACTTGTACACTATATTACGTTGTTCCCAAAAAATTTCGTCTTTTATTATTTTGTTTTTTTATATAACGGCGCATTAGATAATTTTTAGGAATCTACTTAAAAAAAATAAAAAATGATATACCCAAAATTTAGAATTTAGATAAGAGTCTCTCAGTTAAAGATAAGACTGCGTATTATTAGACCTCTTAAAATTTCGTATAAATAATAATATTAAATTATTTATAATAAGATATTAATTTAAATCAGATTTAATTAATCTAATTTATTTAAGAGTTGAATTAAAACTTCGTGTAAATAATATTTAATTAATTCACTTCTAATGTCCATAATATGCATATTAGTTCGTTATTTTTAAGCTAAATCTAAAAGTAGTTTTTAAAAAGTTTTTTATATATAATTTTAAATATCAATACATCTTTTTAAATTTTCTTAAATTATAGAAAAATTTTGTTTTTATGTTAGAAGTTTAAATCATTGAAAACGCAACTAGTCAAATGGCCAAATAATGGTTGGGATGGGGTCCAAAACAATTAAATATTGAGATTTGATTTTATAATTTTTGTCAAAGCTTGGACTTTATGGGTACTTAGTATTAATCTCTTTTAGTAATTTGTATATAATGATTGACTTGAAATAACTTCAGATTCCTTTTCTAGTTAATAAAATATGTACGCCGGATACTTCTTATTCTTCACACTACCGTATTTGAAAACTCCGGAACACTTCTTCATATGACCCTTCATTTTGGTCAATTATATAAAAATACTCTTTTTATTAATTAAGAATAAGGTAATATATACTAGAATTATCTAGATCTCGTGTTTAGTAGGATTTTATTGAGTCGTAATCGTGTTGCTGTTTTCCTAAGTTACACAACACCATCAATATTTCCTAAAAATAGGAACAAAAAATAAAATCTTTATCCCTTTTAACTTACATGTTATTCTATTTTTTGTGGATCAATCAAAAACAGTCTTTTTATTAATTAAAAATAAAAGTATATATAATAGACTTATTCAAACCCTGCATTTAGCAGGATTTAATTGGGTTGTCATCGACTCGTGTTGGTGTTTTCTTACGTTACATAACACCATCTATATTATCTAGAAATAGGAAAAAAAATAAAATTAAAATCATAAAAATTAAATTAAAAAAAGTACTTGATTATTTTATTAATCAACTACTCTTTAAATTTAATTACTTTGAGTTGATTTTATCATACAATTATTGGACTTTCCGTGTGATTATTCATTATTATTGGTACTGATGCAGAAGATTTAAAACACCTTGCAACTCCTCTCACTGTAATTTATGGAAAGTCCAAAGTACAAATGTTCACTACGACCTTTGAAATTAGGTTAATAATAGTAGTGTTGGAAATTGATTCTAAACAAAATAAAATAATATTATGT
Source organism: Erythroxylum baracoense (assembly GCA_025629805.1). Classification (NCBI taxonomy): domain Eukaryota; kingdom Viridiplantae; phylum Streptophyta; class Magnoliopsida; order Malpighiales; family Erythroxylaceae; genus Erythroxylum; species Erythroxylum baracoense. Next base: position 23,366,759 of record JAOTAY010000009.1, on the reverse strand, counting down.
TAATTAATTAAGTTATGGTCAAAGTAGTGTCTTGTTTCTCTCCTCTTTTTCAAATCTAGTATAAGTTAATTGGGATATAATATTTATGTAGTAATTTAGTGGACTAATAGTACCTTGATTTTTTGCATTTTTAGTTTCTATGTAAGCCTATATATAGGTATTTTATTTTCAGTTCAATATGTAGTTAAGTTGCAAATTTATATCCAAAAGCTAGCAATGAAAGTTGATTTTTTGTTATCCCCAAAATTTTCAACATGGTGTCAAAGTCCCTTTCGATTTTAGGTTTGTGAGAAAAGTAGAAAGAAAAAAATGAGCTCAAACACTTATCCTTTAACTCCACCTCCCATTTGCACAGGAGAAAATTAAAAATTATGGGCATTGAGCTGTAAAAATGCAAATATATCTACAATCCTTCGATTTATAGAATGTGGTCGAGAATGATAGTGAAGTCCCACCTTTGTCGACGCATCCAACTTCAGCTCAAATTAAGAGTCACAATGAAAAAAAAGTCAAGAAGTTTAAAGCAACAATGTGTCTACATTCTTCAATTTTTGAGATAATTTTCACCAGCATCATGACTCCAAAAGAAATATGGGATTTGCTGAAAAAAGAGTACTTAGTTATTGATCAAACAAGGTTGATGCAAGTTCTGAATCTTAAGAGAGAATTTTAGATGCAAAAGATGAAGGAATTCGAAGGGATCAAGGAATATGGTAACAATCTTATTACAATTGCTAATAAAATTAAATTGTTTGGTGAAAGTTTTTCGGATAATAGAATTGTTGAAAAAATTCTTGTAAGTTTGCTAAAAAAATATGAGTAAAAAATTTCATCGCTTGAGGATTCTACGGATCTCTCAAAAATTGTTGTTGCTGAGTTAATCAACGCCTTGCAAACTGTGGAGTAAAGAAGAGCAATTCGTGATGACAAAACAGCTGAGAAAGCTTTTATTGCCAATACCAAGTCTTCATGGACATCACAAAGAGAAAATTTTCCACCATGTGGTGTATGCAAGAAAAATAACCATGATGAAAAAGATTGTTGGCGTAAAGGTAAAACACAATGTTTCAATTGTAAAAAATTTGGGCATTTTAAAAAAGATTGTAGGTCCAAAAATGAGAATGCAAATTTGGCATAAGTAGAAGAATATCTTTTTTGAAATTGGAGAGATGTGCTCTAAGGAAGTTTATGGCATGAAATTGGTGAAAAGTGCATCAATAATTTGAATTAATGAGAAGTGCATCAATAGTTAGAGTTGATGAGAGGTGCATCAATAATTGAAGAGAAGTGCTTCAATGGACATTGGAGAGAGGTGCTCTAACAAGACGATTGCAAGTATGAGATTTTGAATCAAGGGAGCATGTTGGAAATTGATTCAAAATAAAATAAAATAAAATAATGTTAATTAATTAAGTTGTAGTTAAAGTAGTGTTTTGTTTCTCTCCTATTTTTCAGATGTAGTATAAGTTAGTTGACATATAATATTTATGTAGTGATTTAGTGGATTGATAGTGCCCTGATTTTCTGCATTTTTAGTTTTTATGTAAGCCTATATATAGGCACTTTATTTTCAGTTCAATATGCAGTTAAATTGCAAATTTGTACCCAAAAGCTAACAATGAAAGTTCAATTTTTGTTTATCCCCAAAATTTTCAACAAGTAGCTACCCAAAATACTAAATGTGGAGCATTCTTGCTCCTAAATTAAAAATAAAATTAATTTGAAATTAAAATTTTACGGGAGAAAATTTTGATTCAAATATAAGATTTTATTTAAAACTTAATTAATAATAATTCTTATAATATATATTTTAGAATAATCAATATCTTATAAATTTTTTGGATAGAGTGAATTTACAAAGAAACAGACTTCTTGACACTTAGATTATTCTATTCATAAGACTTAAACTTAAAACTTTATGGCCAATGCAAATTGAGCTTAACATGGTGGCATAATTTATTTTATTCACCATATAATTGGAAAGTGATTGGGTTAAAATCAATACTGATGGGGTGGCAAAGGGATCCCCTGGGCCGGCGGGCTGTGGAGGCTTGATCCGCGACCATTTGGGTCGTTAGCGGGACAGCTTAGCCCGTAAGTTGGGCACCTCTACTATTATTGTAGCCGAGCTTTGGGCGGCATTAGATGGGGTGTTCTTGGCCAAAAGCTTGGGGTTTCGCTAGGCTATCCTTGAATTGGACTCGAGGGCGGCGTGTACGCTCATTATGCAATCTATCGTGGGATCTTACCATACTCACAGCTTTCTTCGGGCCATCCTTGAGGCAATGCGTACGGATACTGCTGTTCACTTACAGCATGTGTTTCGCGAAGGTAACAATTGTGTTGATTGGCTGGTGAATTACAGGCTTTCAATCCCTGGCCATTATGTGCATCTTCACCGACCACCAAGGGGCGTCCTCTCGCTCTTCTATGGAGATACTCTGGGGGTTCCTGTACTCCGTTATTGTTTCTTTTAATTTCGACTGTCACTAAGCCTTGGCCTCCTTCCTACTACCGACAAAAAAAAAAGATAGAGATGGCTGTTGGCCCTTTCTCGTTCTCAGGTCAACAAGTCAAGTTTAAGTCAATTAAATTTTAGGCCAATCTTGAGTTCAGATTGTTTAAGATCAGGCCTTGACATATATAATCAATACGATGTCATTTTTGTAAAAATTGACATCATTTTTTATATTTTTAATTAAAAAATTTTAGAGATGGTTGAACCTAAGCTCAAACTTGGTCTAGGCTACCTCGAACCCTAATGTGCCCAACTTATTGTCATCCCTTCTTAAAGAAAAGGGGGATAAGGTCATAAAATGGGGATGAGATAAAGATTTGTAACCGTTCATCCATCAACATAAAAAACAAGAATGTTATATGAAAACAAAAGGCTTATCGCATTGGCGGTGATGAAGTGGCATAATTATATCCACTAACCATGCAACGAAACAGTAATTACAATAATCATGGACCGACATTTTATAAAATTCATCAAGTACTGTCCAACAGAACCCCCAAAGAAGAGCTCAATTCAAACATTATAATCTCCTAAACATATCTTAATTTAAAGTGTTGCAAGTTTGAGTTCAGGTACAACATAGATGAGCCTCTACCAGTCAATTAAGGGATGATTGAATCATGAATATCAATTAATAGTAAAAATACGTTAAAGTTTATAAATATTAATTAGATATAATTAATTAAAATAAAAAATATGTCAACTTTTATAAATATTAATAAAATTGAATTTATCATGTAATTTTGAATTAAAATTTTGTTAAATAATTTTTAAATTATTATTTGCACTACTTTATTTGAAAATTTGGGTACACTCTTTATATGACCAGTCATTAGAAAGTTGGCTGGCAGATAACTGTCCTGGAAGTGGATTCACTGGAGGTAATCAATATTCTTTCATCATCTGTACGGATACTAATTGAGGCTAATTTTTTGATACAGGACATACAGGCTTTGCTGGGTCGCGATTGGGATGTGCAGCTTCAACACGTCTATCGGGGGAAAAATCAGAGCGCTGATAATTTGGCTAATTTAGCTTTGCGAGTCCGACCAGGATTATATGTACTTCTAGAGCCTTCGATAGAAACGTTGGTTTTTGTACAACAGGAGAGTCAAGGAGTCTTATATCGCCGAGGCATGCGATAATGTTGTAATTTTTGTCGTTTTTCTATTGTATTAAAAAAAAAGAACATTGACAAGTTATTAAGAAAATCATTAACATGAAGAATGAGAACATCGTTTTAATATTTTCATAATCAATATATTAAATTACATGATTAAATTATAATTCTTAATTTATATATCAACATCTATATTACATAGAAATAAAAACAAAAGAATGAAAAGACAAAAAATAAACACGTGAAGTAATAATGTTACATATGAATTATCCATAATATATAACATGAATTTCAATCTAATTTAATTAATAGCTTTAATTTTTATAACTTTAAAGTAATATACATGTTCATTGACGTCAAATATGAATGTAATAAATAAAAAAGATACAAGAGAAATTTTAAAAGTGATTAAATTCTTTTATCAAAACTAAAATGTTTTCAAAATTAAAATTTAGGTAAATTGAAAACGAAGGGGTGAGAGTCGGGATAGGAAAATGAACAAAGGAAGTAAGAGTTCACAGTCGAGTTAGCAAACTGAAAACATTTATAATAACTAGGCATTTGGTTTGAGCACGGGATTAGCTATTGATATGAGTATAATAGTAGAAGGGGATGAGGATGGGTATGAAAAATAAAAAAATGATGTTTGGTTTGTAACTTGGGTTTCTGTATTAATAACAATAATATTTTTTGGTTTGTTGCATTAATTGGAATGAAAGATAATATAATACCATTTTTACCCTCAATAAAAATGAAAATAATTTGCCCTTCATATATTTATTGGGGCTATCTTCATATGTTTAACATACAGTTAAAAAAATTAATCAATTTTGTCAAGAAATTTTATCGCAAAATGAGAATATATAAGAAAAAAAAGGAGCAAAAGCCCCATTTACAATGAGATGAAACCAGGTTCTATCCAGTTCATTTAACATCAAATTAAAACGAGG
>JAOTAY010000009.1:23329284-23344962 GCA_025629805.1 Erythroxylum baracoense | reverse complement strand
AATAAAGTTATTGAGATGTATGTAATGGTATGATTAATTAGGACATTTAATTCAATTAATTAGAAATTTATATGAAAGTTAATAAGTTAAAAGTTATTGTTAAAATTATGAATTACATTAATTACAAAATTTTAAATTACTTAAATTATTTATTAATTATTTTAATAAATAATTAAAATATGTTTGGGTGGTCTGGTTCGTGGACCGGTTTGACCGGGCTAAATTCGTTGATCACGGCCTGGCCCGGCCCAATATTGACATCTCTAAATAATAGGTTAAAAAATGTTAAATTTGTAAATAATAATTAAATTAAATTAAATTTATAATTTAGTTTTGAATCATTCAATTGTCAAATAATTAACTCAAAACATAATAATTTGTTAAATTTAATAGTTAAGAGATTATATATATTTTAAAATAGTTTTAGTGAGAAATAACTCTGGTTAAAAACTTAATTTGGTTGTAGATTTCAGTAAGCTTAGATTCTTAAGTTCATCTCAACTTAATCATTCATTACTTATCCCTTACTTAGAGGCATATGGGGATAACATAAACCACATATGGGCTACCCTTGGTTAAAAGGCATACAGAAATATTACAAACCAAATGTACATGATATTGTTAAACTACGTGAATCGAGAAAAGTTCTTTTTGTTATAACTTTTAGACTCGTGAAATATTTCACCAAGAAATTTTATAGGAATCACATTATATGTTTTCAACCTATATGTCAATCAAGTGACTTATAAAACAAAGTTTTATAAGAGATCAAAGATAAGCAAAGTTTGAATATAGCTTAAATTTTAAATATGCCAGTTGAGACATAAGTCATTCTTCTTTGTTTAAGTCATCAATTCTCAAGACTTGCATTGTAAAAATTTGGGCTGTTTGTTTCCAATTTTTTTTTGGTTTTTTGTTTTTATTTTTAAATTCAATAAAAAAAACCTGTTTATTTAAGTTTTTGGTTTCTGCTTTTAGTTTTGGTTTCTTCCAGTTTTTAAAATTTATGAAAACCACAAAAAGTGGTTTTTGTTTCCTGTTTCTGTTTTTTTTCATAATCTGATTTACCATCATTTAAATAAATATTATTTAATTATTTAATTATTAATAAAAAATATGAATAATTTAATTCAATATTATATATTTAATAAATTAAAATTAATTATCAATAAAATATGAGTAATTTAATTTTATTTAATTTTCATAATTAAATTATATGTAATTAAGTTATAATAATCATTAATAAATATAACTAAAATTAAAATATATAAATATTGAAATAAAATTTGATTTAATAATTAAAATATATTTCAAATAAACATGAATTTATAAATAAAATTTTAAATTTTAAATGATTTATTTTATTAAAATAACATAATTTTATTAATAGTTTATTAATAAATATTATATAAGTGATTAAATAAATATATTTAATTAAAAATAATTTATCTTTAAGTTTTATCTAATATTTAATTATTATCAGTGATCAAAATATAACTACATTAATATTGACAACCAAACAGGTTTTTGTTTTTATTTGAAAGAAAAACAGAAACAAAAAACTGAAAATTACAACAGAAAAACAGAAGTAGAACCAAGACCTCAAATAGGATCTATAGTCTAAGATTTTCTGACACATTTGATCCTCGTAAAGAGGCAAAGTGTAGAACATACTTATCTTTGTACGTGACTATGACTTACATTAATCAATAATCAATCTTCTAGCAGAGAGATAGAGAGTGTGTGTTTAGAAAGAAGCCATAATATAGAAAGCACATTTCATTAGAACAAGCTTCTCTTTTTTTTAATATACAATAACAAATATTACCAACTTTAATATCAACTACACCGTTTTGATGTTGATTCCAAGATTTTAATAATTTGTTAAAATTCAGTTCTTTCAATGATCATTAATGTTCTTAATTAACTACTGTATTAATAGTAATGTTATCACCCAACAAATAGTCAAATGATTTGCCAATTACAAAGTGGGCTGCAAGAAAAGCAACAATCACCAAACCTTTTGTGGGTAAAGAGGGTCGGTCTTGGTGCCTACTGCTGGGGATGGTTCCATGTGCAGGCGGAAACAGATTCTATTTCCATGGATAGTAATTGCTCAATCACAACTGACGGCTCTTGTTAAAACAGGAGGTCGTGCCGTGGACCTGTACTCATTAAGCAAAATGCCTTTTTCTTTTGAAAACGAGAAGACAACAGACATGATTATGCATGCCTTATAATTTCCTAATAATTGGTCCATTGACCCTAAGGAATTAGTAATGAACTGACAATTAAGGAATTAGGAAACCGCAAATTGCCGGTTTTGTATCCCTTAAGAGCACTCAAAAGATTAAAGTGTAAAAAGAAATTAAGAAGAAAACTTTACCATATATATAAGTAATATTAAGATTATCAATTTCTCTGTCGTAAATAATAATTGAAAAATTAAATCGATTTGACCGATTCAATCGTAAAAGTTTTGAATTGTCTAACTTTCTGGTTTGATTTATTTAATAACTCTTATTGTTAAAAACTGAATAATGTATTAATTAATCGATCAATTTTTGTAAATTAATAATTTTTTTATAAACTAAAATAAATCAATTAATTTTAATTTAACAATATTTATTTTAATTAAACTTTAAATTTTTCGATAAGTAAAGACAACCTCTTTCAATCATATTTTAAATTCTTTAATTTTATTTAATATTTAGCCTATTCTATAACTGTCTAATACTATTGAAATAGACACTATTGAATCTTTTAAATCTTGAACTTCTTGTTTAACTGATTTAAATTCTGATCTAGTTTTTAAAACATTGATCATGTACGTTATAAAGCTCTTTAGAACTTTTTCATAAAAGTTTGTTATTAGTATACATGATGACATCTTGCTTTGGTATTAAGTTAATTATGAGGTTTTCCAAAGTTAGTGGGTGGGGCAATAAATTCATTGGCTATAGATGAGAAACAAGCAAAAAAAAAAAAAAAGGCAAGGTTGAATATAATTGTGATGGAAACATGGACCATATGAATCTTTTCAGCACCAGACATGCTAATGTGCATACTAACTTTCAAAATAACACATTCTTCTTTTTCCCTAAATTTGCTTTTGTTTGTCACCCAAAAGGAGGTTTGGCTGTATAATCTGGAAGGACCATTATAGAGTACATGACTTTGTAGCCATAGCCCTACATTTCACTGAAATATTAAATCATCAGCTTGCTTTAACAAGAATCCAAAGCTTCCAGTCTTTGAGGTGTTGGAGATGATAGGTTTTTAGTAACCACATCTACTAGCGTACAGTTCCCATGTTCTCCACACATTCTGATAGTTTTTAGAGTTCAGATGAATTTTCCTCCATGACTAGACAACATATTAATATTTACAACCGACTGTCGTAAATGGTGGGCTAGCTTCGAGCTACGATGTTGTTATGTAGTCTTCCCTGGCCGGACTGGACCTCAATAATTGTTTCTCAAGGCTTGGCGATTCTGAAAGCATACAAACAAAGCATGCCAATGCCAAAGATGTCCTTAATTCAAGGTTTTTAGCTGCAGAAAGTTGTCTGGTTAGCTTGTAGATGCTTTCCAACTCCTGTGTACAACTTTCCTAGACATGGCAGCAAGACTTTGATTCTTGCCTAAGAACCATCAGGATCCAGCTAACTGTAGCTAATATCCCAAACAATTTTTAGCTGTATTCATTATCACTTGGAGTGAGTTTTGTCCCTTGCACTTGGACGATGCATTAAGTTTTGTTGAGTACATACATTATTGGGGACACCAAATGATTCATTTCATATGCTATTTTACCAGTTTAAGGCGATAGATACGTAAGAACTTGTACTAGAGGGTGCTTCATCGTGTAACTTGATAATATATTTAACGGCAAGTATCCTTAATTAACACCTTCACTTGTAAAGTAAAAGTATTGCATTGTGCTTCCCAAACTACTTAATTACTAGAAATAACCACATTATACGAATAGGTCTAGACTCTTCATACTAAATACAAAAAAGCCAAAAGACGAGGAAAAGTTAGTGTAAAGAATGCTCCCCACTAGACATTATCCAGATATCTACAGGGGCCTGAACTCTCACATGGGGAAGCGAAAGAGATGGCACGTGAAATCTCCACTTGACATATGTTACTCTTCGTAGAATGAGGAAGGACAACAAGTAGCAGAGGCCTGCAGATCAGCTATGGCGAAACTACGAATCCTTACAAGGAGATTAGGTAGTGTTTGGGTAAAGAATTAAGCTGCTCTCCACTCTCTATATTGCTAGCATGCAACACCAGTGAGTCTGTGAGTGAGATTACAATTTTAGTGCAGATATCATATTCAGGAATTTCGGCACATCGATCATGCCAGAAAGACCCAACATTGTGGATCCTCACACATCCCATCCCTGTATATTTTCAGGCCCCACTATTCATTGAACATCTGTCATCACCTAAGACCTCCATCAGTACCTGGCCCTACAGTCCCTTCTGCATTAGCAATTTTCGTCATTTTAATAGCTTTGACACTTCCCTTTGTATCAATATTCCATTCTGCCAAGAACTTGTTGAGAAAGATGAAGGTTAGAAATAAGTAGTACATTAATTTATATTGTCTCACTTCCAATGTTTTAACTGGAGGTTTAATGGTTGTCTTTCTTTCATCTACAATGCCACTTGTACTGTACATCATTTTGTTAATTATTTTACGTCTTGGCAACAGATCTTCAACTGGGTACAGAGGAGGTTCCATCATGGTTCCATCAAAGGTTAGTATTAACGAAGGTTAAGGACAAACTATTGTTGTTTATGTAACAATCTTTTCTATCTGTAATTTGACTTTAGGAACTGTAAATCCTTGTTTTTGTATACATTTACTCGAGTGTTGAAAAGATAAATCAAAGGTTTATGAATTTGCCACAGAAGGGTTAGCTGAAAGTGTGAAGAAAGCCGAATTCGTTACCAATGGTGCTGAGAAGCAAGCATTGCTGAAGCAAGTGGCACTGGTTGACGTGCTTGGGGGTTGGAAAGATGACATTCTAACAATTGTAACATTAGGTTTCGATCCTCTGAAAAATATCACCACTCGTCAGAAGGAATATTTTACCCTGGAAAGTGACGAGGAAGAAGATGTTGAAGAAGAGGAAGAAGAAAACGAAGAACCGAAAGATGGAAAAGGCCAACTCAATGTGCATGTTGATGGTGACAACGATACTGTTGAAGATGAAGAGCTGAAACCTTTGATTTTCACAACATTTGAGCACAAATATGACGATGTTGGACATAACTCTTTTGCAAACTCGAGACTCAACTCGGCTTACTATGAGACTGATCAAAGGAGAAAGAAAGGCGAAAGAATAACACTAGCAGAACTATTTCAAGCAGATTCTGAAATGATCAAGAAGAAGCCAGAGTTCCTTGAAACTGAGCTCAATCCAGGTAAAAAGCCTGTTGATCGAACAAAGAATGGCCTCTCCTTTGCCAAGAAGGTGCTGCCTCACGTTCGAGAGGACTTGCGTCCCAAGAAAAGAATACATCAGGTGAGTAGTTGTACCCTGAGGCCTGAGGGTCTGCTTAAACACCGACATATAATAGATTTTTCTGAAACTTCTCTTCATTTAAGGAAGATACCAGCAAGAACTTCTTGCTGGTCGGTGGCAATGCCATATCTTGCTAATTAATTAATTTCAATACGTTCTGATGTTTAGTTGATGAGGAAAATGTTGAAGAGAAAAATCCATCCTGACCTTCAAGGCAAACTCTTTGAAGTTGACAACCAAAACAAGCCTGGATCTGTGGAAAATCAAGCTATCAATGAGGAAACATCTGAGTCTGTCTCCTTGCTTCGAACTGGACAAGGTACTAGCTATCTTAGACTGCCAAGTTTGATCTTATCATTATAAACTTAGGTTTTTCCAGAACTGTTACATCAGTAAATCTCAGGTTATCAGTGCCCCCAACGAGCACTCCATGCTTTTTCTTTTCCAACATTAAGACACTCTATATGTTATGTAAAGTTTAGCAAATCTTCATGCATTAAGCATCTGTTTAATATACACAACAAATGATTAAAGCATGTGTTATGTCCAATGAACCTGCACAAATTGCCATACCCACTATCATGCTTTATTAAACATATCCAATCATTGGGTGTGTCAAGCGTCAACCACATTTTTTATAACTCCCATGGGACCTATAATTCCTGATGTCAAAGTGGCCCAAATTTGACACCAGACCTTTCAGCTTTTTCTTCACCGTGTAACATTAACGAGTTTGCATATGAGTTCTGCTTCTGGTGAATGGGAGGAAGCTGAAGCTTGCCTTCCTTTCACTTTCAGTGAGCATCCATGGCCATTGTTGATCCGCTAGAAATCGCACTTCAGAAAATTATACTGATAGATACATACATATTCATATATATATAGAGAAAAAAATGGTATACACGTTTACATATGTCACTTTTTCATGTTCATTTTGCTTTTACTTATCAAGTTCTATACAAGAAGGGGTGTTAATATTTTGTCTCAAATTGTTTCTCGCAGGTCAAGCAATATGAACCTTTCGTGGTGTACCTGATTTAATAGACATGTTTCTTTTTTCCCCTTTTTTTCTTCTCTTTCAGGATAATGTTGAAGTGTTTGTCATGCATGTATGTATAACTCGGAACTGTTTGTTCCTGCACTGTTGTGTTTGCAATTGAAGTGGGGTGTTTGGTTGTGAAGAAACATTGAAAATTACCAGTCTAAAGCTGTCTATTACTTTATGCATTTTTCTATAAATTATTGTAAAGCTGGAATAGAAGGTTTGACCACACGAATATGTTTTTCTAAAAATATATGAATTTGATAAGAATTTTAAGATAGCCATATCCCAAAAGCTAGCTTGTAAGGATGGAGAGCTCAAAGTCTTTATAAATCTCACGTCAACTTTATATTTAATTAATGTGGGATCTAAGTCTTATACCTTATAATTAGATCAAACCGTAATATTGGTCTCCTTATAAGGACCAACGTCCTCGTTAATCACCGCTGACACTTTCAATTCACCACTCTGAGATCCTTATTGGTCATGGCCATATTAGTCACTACTGACACTCCTAAGTCACCACTCCGTGGGCTATCATTTCAAGACCGACTCTGATACTAATTGATAAGGACTTTAGGAGAGTCATATTTCAAAAGCTAGCTTATAAATCTCAAACTAACTTTGTATTTAATAAATATAAAATTTAAGTTTCATATCTTACGATTGGATCAAACCGTAACAGAATTATATGAAATTTTAATTCTATCAACGATAATTTTAGTATATCATTGTTGTTTCAATTTTGACATTATTAATAAATATTGTTTATAAATTTGTTTTGTAAGTAGATATTAACATTAAAAATCAATTTATAAATATCAAAACTGTTCAAATTTGTTTGAATTTTGTTAAAAACATTAAAAGTGAATTTATACAAGTCAATACACCCGCGAATGTTAATCTTATGCTCACTGGGCCTTCTCATTGATGGATCGTCACAGCCCAAAGGACACATTTACTTATGCTGTATCGAATTGGAATCAGAATGGTCACAGGCAATCCTAAAACTAGATTCGTCTTTCTTGAATAAAATCGGTATACAAAGAGTCTACAAGCTCAACCCAACCTTGTACAGATTAAATACCAACACAAAACGAACACACTTGAACAAAGCAAAGTCCAAAGAATCTATAGAACAGACCACTATAGGCCTAAAATTAAGATAAGCCATCTTTTTATCACATCAACTTGACTTCGAATTAAAAGAAAGTTTAGGATGCATTTCAAGTGTGTGTTTTTAGGTTTGTTTCGAATCACTAAAGTCCTAAAGAGACATTTCCATGAGTCGCCATCCAAATTATGTACCCAAGTTGCCACTAGATGGCGAGAGTGAGGCTCAAGGCCTGGACTGGACCACTTAGTAAGCACTGTCATGCACGCGTAAAATCCTCCCAATCCCACGAGGGAAGCTTAATTTGACAGGTTTTGGATGTTTCTTTAGATGCTGTTTGATTGTGCTCCTCTCGTCCCCCACTTCAGTCCAACGATTTCTACTGCCGGATTCCAAGTTTAGATCCACGTTTTAGTGGACAAGGGCATGTCTTGTCCTGTCTCGTCAACGGTACGATGAGCTGGCTCATCTCTACTGGACAAGGGCATATCTTGTCTTGTCTCCTCAACGGTACGATGAGCTGGCTCATCGGGAGATAAGTGTTAAAGGTAGAAAATTATTTAGTTTTTAAGAATTTTTAATTTAGTATTTAAGTTTTAGATTTTTTTAACAATCACATTTTTTAAACATTAACAATTTAGTTCAAAAGCTATTATTGATTATTATTATTATAAATAACAATAATAATATTAAAATAAAATAAAATAAAATAAAATAATTAATAATTAATAATCAATACTAAATAATTATTATATATTTGGATTGTTTTAAATAGAAATTATAAGACGAGATAAAATTTAACAAAATACATTTTTATTACAATAACACTAAACTCCTCATTTTACTTTACACTATATACAATACAATAAGATTATATATATATATATATATATATATATATATAGTAACCAAATCCTTACATTTAAACTCTTGTAATTACAATATTCTTTTTATATTCTTATATTAACATATAATTAAACATACTTAACTCTTAGATTTCAAAAAATATAATTTATAATTATTCATATATTCAACTTAATTCACGCATGCTTACTTTTATTAAAGTCATGTTTGTCTTCAAGTATTAATTTTAATTATGTATATGTATCCAAACACCAACCATTAAAGATGACTTTTATTCACTCCAAACAAGCTTTTTGATGCTTTGAAAGTAACATAATTGAATGCCTTAATGAGAGTTCTTCAAACATCACATAGTTAAGCTGAACCACCATGTTTCCAACACACTCATAATACATAATGCATTCATGAGATAAGGGGTTGTTTGTTATCAAAAACTCCTTTTTATTTTAAATGAAGTTCTTTCGTCAAGTTCCTTAGTCAGATTATTCTAGTTATATGATAAATAACAAATGCTTTACAAGTTAACAAAGTAGAAGTCGATAACTTTTCTCAACTCTAAATAAAAGTTGTATTACCTAAGTAAAATACAATTTAATGACACTCTCCAACTCAATCGCTATCAGTAAAACCTTTTAAGTCTGAAATTACAATAGGTAAAATAATATGACCTAAAATTAATTTTAATTTTACTGTATTATGAAATCCTTATTAAAACTATTAGATGGGTTAACATTGGAGTCCCCATGTAGCAGTTAATCAGTTCAGTCTTAAATAACATATTATAGCTTTAAACAAGTTAAATATAATGTTTTAAAAATCGGATCGAACATAGAATCGGTAATTTTTTTTTTTAAGATTTAAAGGTTCAACTAGTATTAATCCACTATAAAACCGGTATATAATAAATAAGAAGTAAAAATTATAAGAATAAGTAAAAATATAGTATAAAATAAAATATCTTATTAAAATAAAAATGCATTAATAATGTCTATTAATATATAATAGACTAATTATAAATCTAATAATTTAAACTAACATTGAATCTAACATAAATTTTTTAAAAAAATTTTATTTCGATATTATAATTTATTTAAAAAACTTATAAAAGTTGAAGCATATTTAAAAAAAGTTAGTAGAAAAGACTCTAAGTTTATTCTGATTTCCTTTTTAATGTCCTTTAATACTTCTTTGTATTTTAAATATTATTTTTAACACATTCTTAATTATTTTAAGTAAAATATATACTAACTAATAATTTAATTTGTTAAACAAAATTATGATAAAAATAATAATTAGATTCTAACAATCATAATTTAAAAATTTTCAATTAAAATATAAGGAGATAAATAAAGAATCTAAATTTTCACAAATATAATTTATTAGTGAGATTAAATAAATTTAGTATTTTGAAGAATAAAATAGTAATTTGTTTTAAAAAGTAATAATTTAAAATCAAAATTTTAATTAAAATAATAAGAAATAAATAAGGAATATAAATGTTAAAAATATAATTTTTTATTTAGAATGTAAGAAAGAGTTAAAAAATTTTCAATAAAAATTTAAAAGATTTATGAGTCTATCCTTTAAAATCTTAACTTTCATTATAATACAATATACTAAGCGCAAATAGATAGTCGTTGTCGTCGTTAATGTGTCATAGATCTATTGGTCCCAAATTTATCTGACAGCCCAATTTATTCCATTAAACTCTCCCTATTAATAGTAGACACAAGTTGGCCTGTCCTTCCTTTCGAGTAAAAAAAACAGATATCACCTATTCAGTTCATTATATTTTCTGACACGTAATAAATTTTGGTAGTCTCTTAACGGAGAAACCTATCAACTCAATTAATAACTCTCCTAACCTCCGCTTCTCTCTCTAACCTCTCTAGTAATATTTCACGCACAAAAATCGAAAAAATGTTGAGAAAAGATACTTAGAGATCGTGTACTAAAGGAAAAGTAAATCATCATCCTCTTCTTGGTTCTCTCTCCAATTTCTATTGCTGTCATCAATTACTAACGCTTCCTGGTCTCAATCACGTCAGTTTGATCTTCATTTAATTGGGATACATATCAAAAATAAAATACCGAAACTCTCGAAGGTTTAACCTTTAACGCACTCACAAAGTTCCAGCAAATATTTTTTTCTCATTCTTCATAAATAGCCCAGAAAGTTAGAGATGGAGTGGAAAGAGGATCCAACACTGGATCTTGTATTTACTCTATCCTCGGCATTTGCAAGGATGCCTCCTTCTTCGATATTCGCATTGCCTATCGCAAACTCCCCATGGTAATTCTCTTATTTTTAACTTCTCAATCAATTCTTCATCTTTTCGGATCAAAATTGATTTTTTGTTTGCATTTTTGTGTTAATGGATTCTTCTTTCCGAGTGAAAAAACATATATCTTGAAGAGAAAGAGTTAAAGACGAATAGAGGCGACCTGGACTTAAAGAACACGAACAAAAATCATAGGATGAACATCGAACAAGGCATTTCTTGGTTGTAGCAATTGTTTTATTCCAATGCTTAATTTCTCAGACAAACTATGTAGGTGGAGGCAACTCAGCTTGGACCATACCTAGTATTGGTTTTTACTTTTCTTAGGTTGCAAGCCAGAGATTCGTTGTTGGTGACATACTTGGTAACTTGTATTAAAACTAATAGTTGTGTCATGTTCTAGTATGAACTGAGTTGAAGTAAAGATTTGATATTTCTTGATTAATCATTGTGCAGCGTTCAATTTCGCAAATGGGGATCATGATGTTGCTTAAGTGAGCAGGGTAGATTATGATAGTTGTAGTACAACCAATCCTATTCTGTTGGTTCATACAAACCCTACTCGAATCACTTTGAACTCAACACTACAAGAAAACCACATAATAGCGACAGACAAAATACCGTAGCTAATTACAAACAAAAAAATAGCATCCATTAGTAAAACTGTCGTGAAAAATTTCATTTTATGACGGACAAAATTTTCGCCGGTAAAAGTGGAGGGAAAACATTCGCGCAAATTTACCAACAGAATGTAGTGACAAAATGTCCATATCCATTGGTAAATTAAGCAGGAATGTTTCCTGCAATTAAATAGCATCGAAATCTTACTGACGTATATGCTATCAGTTGATTAATTTTACGTAGTGTCGATCTTGTGCCGACGGTTATTTATTCCGTCGATAATGTTCTGATGGTTATATGTTGTCCGTCGGTGAATTTTACATAGTGTCAATTTTTTACAGACAGTTTTGTAGTCCGTCGGTGATTTTTCAACGGTATTACGCTGTCCATTGGTGAATTTTTTACAGAGTCAATTTTTGCCGACAATTTTATATTCCATCGGTAATTTTCTGACAGTCTTCTCTTTCCGTCGTTAACTTCAGATCAGTCATTTTGTTAAATGCCAAACGACGTCGTTTGGTTAAATACCAAACGACGTTGTTTCGATTCGGGGTTAAAAGCACCCTGAACCCTCCCCTTTGTTTTCTCCTCTATTCCTTGTATTTTTCCTCCTTCTTGCGTTGTTGTCATCCGTTGTCGCACGTCTGCATCTCCTCTCCTAGCACCATCGCTATCCGTCACACCAAAGTCCCTTTATAACAACGTTAAGAGTGCACCACTTGCTCCAATCAACGCTACTTGTAACTGCGCCTCTCCTCGCACATTTCTCTTTCGATTTCTGGGTAATGCTCTCTTCTTCTGCCTCTCTCTTTCTATTTCTTTTTCTTTTTCTGCTTCCTGATCTTTTTTCTTTATCTTCTTGTGGTTTTAGGGGGTTTTTTGTGTTTGGATTTTGATTCTCAACGTTGGTGCGGAGGTATGTTTCAATAGAGGGGTCTTCTTTCCTCATTTTGTTTTGTTTTTGTCTGTGGAAATATGAGGTTGGCTCTCAAAAGAGCCTTTGGGTCATTTTCAGCCAAGTTTAAATTTGTTTGTTGTTCGTTGTATCCATACGAAACATATCTTCATGTTTTGCTCAAGCATAACACTTTTTGGGATTTTAATTTGAAGTTGTTGTTCATGCAAGTCTCATTTTGCTTATGTTCTAGTACGTGCAACATTGACCAATTATCATGTTAAGAAGATGTAAAAGTTCCATCACCTAGCTATGAGAGATCTCCAATATGATCCTCTCTTTAAGTTTAAGTATGTGGAACATTGTGTATAATTCATTTTTATTTGGATTTAAACACTATGCGTAGTTGTGAAATGGAAGTATAAAACTCAAGAATTAAGTTTTTCTTGTTGGTTTCTATGATTTGTAAAGTGGTTTTTGGTTGAAAGTAATACCGTTGGTGAATATGTCTCAATAAACATAATTGATACCAACTTAAGAGTAAAGGCATTGAAGGGCACAATTGAGGCCTTTCATTTAGCTTGGGAGAAAAAAAGGAAAAATTTTCAAATGAAATATAATATTTACAATGATATTAGCGTTCATAATAAGAAGTGTCAAGTTTGATCTCTCCATTGTTAACTTACATGTTCAATTAACTTGATATCATCATCATTTTAAGTTTTGATAATGAAATATACCACTAGTTTTTTACCATCATAATTCAAATTCTTGATAGTACTTCCATTATTTATTTGACATACATGTCAAGTAACTCAATTTTTATTAATTATTCAATTTAAAACACTTGTTTAGTATTAGAATTGCCATTCATTTCTAATTTTTAGATCCAAATAGTTCATATAATAAAAATATTTTTAGAGGGTAAACTAATAACAATACACTAGTAATGATGATGTTTTTAATCTTTGAGTAAAGTTTGTGTACGAACCCATCTTAAAAATAACATCACGTGCCTTGAAATTTATAAACTAGTCAGTTAATTTATGATTTAACTCATATGTTCTTATCTCTATTTGAATATTGAATTTCTGATTTAACCAGGTTTGAATATTGAATTGGATTCTAATTTATTATAGAATTTTAAATAATTGAATCAACCAATAATAGATAAAAAAGTTATCTATAGAAGATTTCAATATGTAATTAGGATCATACTACCATATAGTTAATAATAAAAAAACAACTTTTGATCTTGTAATGTTGCAATGCTTTTATTTAATTGTTTACATAAATAAGGACTATATCATATAGCCTACACTTGTTGCTTAAAACAATGTGTCCTAAAATGATTACATAATTGTTTGAAACTTATTACTAAGCCTACAAGAAGGATTTAGTACCTGTCTTTATTTATGTATGTCAAAGTAAACTAGAAGGCATCACTTAACTACATATATAGTTACTCAAATTTGTCATCACGCTATAAGCCTCCAACACTAGTAATTTAAATGTCTTTTTATAAATGTCTCCTTTAACATTACTCTAGTAAAAGGATTAAATAGGCCGATGAAAGTTTGTTCATGATCTTCCACCTATAGCATCATGGACCACATTAGTTTATGATGTTGTATTAGAACAAGTTTATTATATTAAATATTTCATATTCTTTTTCACAGGCCCTATATTGTGTTGGAAAGCGTTGCTCATCTTTTTTCATTGTAGTATGAAGTTGTCCATTCATCTAGGTTAGTCGTACAACTAATATTTACTATATGTATTTCTTTTTTAATAAGATTATGATACCTTTGGAATTTGTGTGAATGTAAAGGAAGTCTTAAGGATGTCAATGGGCCGGGCCGGACCTGGCCTCAAAAACTGCAGGCCGCAGCCTGGGATGTCAATTTTGGCCCGGCCTGGCCCGTTTTTGGCCCTAGTTTGGCGGGCCACGGGCCGACCATGGTATTAGCTGGAAACTTGTGATCTAGCTCCCGTGAGGCTTATCGGTGAAAAATTCCACGAGCCTAGAAGTCACAGCAAAAACTTGTTTTCTTGATTCATAGGTGTAAACAATGCCATGTACCATAGTTTTGAAATCAATTGTAGGCGATTAATTCGGTCGGTTAATACTTCAACTTCGATTTGATTAATGTAAACTTAGTATTAACACAAGGAATTAATACGTTTCATAGACAAGATAATTACTTTCCATAATAAACCCCTAGGACAGTATATAGGCTGGAAACTCGTGGTGCAAATCCTGTGAGGCTTATCGGTGAAAATTCCACGAGCCTAGGAATCACAGCGAAAACTTGTTTTCTTGATTCATAGGTATAAACAATGCCACATACTATAGTTTTGAAATCAATTGTAGGTGATTAATTCAATTGGTTAATACTTAGGGGTTGTTATGTAAAGTTTAGATGTTCTATAAATTTTAGGAAACATGAAGGATACTAACTACGGAATCACTTTTTCAAATTAACAGTTTTACAGAACTGAGTAATATTGATAGATCTTGAATGTATACACGATTAACACCTGATGTTTCATTAATCCTGAGTTTGTTGAGGGAGTTCAAGCTTTTATTCATTATGCATATTCTTAACCTGCATATAAGAATGGCCCAAAGATCATATGCCCACGTAAAAAATGCAAGCACATTCATTTCCTTCCTATTGATGCGGCGAATGGGCATTTGTTAAGAAAAAGGTTTGTCCCAAATTATTTTGAGTAGACACGATATGGGGAACCATTGATTTGTAACACCTCAAGGGTAATGAAGTACAATCTTCAGTGAATTTAAATGAGTTTGAAGGGGAGAATGGATGTAGAACAAATAATGTGGATGTAAATAAAAATCCTTACATGCGAATAGTTTATGATGCAGCCAATTATATCTTTCAGGAAAATATAAAAAATCTTGAAGAAAAACCAAACCCACATTCAAAATAGTTTTTTGACTTACTACACTCAACTGACCAAGAACTATGACCAAATTGTGAAACAATGACTCAATTGTCCTCAATTGCTCGAATATTGAACATAAAGTTTAAAGGGCATATTTCTGCTTGTTGTTTAGATAAAATACTTGGATGGTATAATGAATCATTGCCTCCTGATCATACAATGGTTGATAGGTTTTACAATATGAAGAAACTTATTAAGGGTCTTAGTTTTCCTATTGAAAAGATTGATTGTTGCAAATTGGGATATATATTGTATTGGGGAGATGACGTAGAATTACAAGAATGTAAATTCTGTGGTCAATCTAGGTTCAAGCCTAGAAAGCATTATGTGAAACATAAATTAGTATCC
>JAOTAY010000009.1:23307931-23321241 GCA_025629805.1 Erythroxylum baracoense | reverse complement strand
GTTAATCATTTTATAGAATTAAATAGATCTTGGTTTTCGAGAAATCGAAAAGTCACGAAAAAGTTTCGTGATTATTCTGCTGCGGTTGGATCAGATCCAGACCAGGTTTCCTAACACAGGGCCCCAGCGATTACTGAGGCAACTGTAAGACATGGTAGCGAGCCCTCTTAACCTCAAATGCCTGAGTCATCCCGTCCTCAAACATAGGTACCTAATTCATTTGATCCCATAATGTTTCAAGCCTTTGCTAAAGCTTTTGTACAGGCGATGGGCCAAATGCCATCCACGTCTAATTCATCCCTAGCTAAGAAAGGGAAACAATTTGATAAGCTGAGGAAGTATGGCACAATGGATTTCTATGAAACAACTGATTCAGAGGAAGTTGAGACTTGGTTGAAGAAGACCGAAAGAATATTGGAATAGATGGACTGTGTGGATGATGACAAAGTTGTGTATGCTGCAAGCTTGCTATAGGGAGATGCCCTGCATTAATGGGAAAGCATACCAGGGAGCTAGTTAAAGCCGCCAGTGTTAATATGGAAAGACTTCCAAGCTGCCTATAAGAAGAAATGTCTATCTGAGGTGTATATCCAACAGAAGCAGAGGGAGTTTCTGAGTCTCACCCAAAGGGAGATGACTGTGAGTGAGTATGAGTGCAGATTCACACAATTATCCAGATATGCAACTGAGCTGATGATGAGTGAGGCAGCTAAGTGTCAAAGATTCGAAGCAGGATTGCATTTGGCCATAAGAGAAAGTGGTCATGCAAAATTTTTGCAACTTCCAACAGCTGGTAGAGGCTGCCTTTAGGGTGGAGAATATAGATAATATAAAGAGTGCAATGAACAAAAAAAGGAAAGGAAGAGAACAGTTTAGAAGAGGACATAATAGTAGTGCTTCTATACCATAAAGGAGTACTAGTACCAGGACCTTCCCCACACAGTCTAATATTAGGAGCAATGACACAAGTCAGCCCAGACTAATGAGAACTACTTCCCTTCAAGCCTCGACTGTTGGAGGCAGGGGAAGAGGAGAGGGGGGGAAGCCATCTTTCCCTAAGTGTGATCATTGCGGCAAATTCCATAAAAGGGAATGTTATAAATTGACTAGCGCCTGTTTCAAGTATGGAGAAAAGGGGCATATGGCCAGGGAGTGTTCACAGTATACAAGAAGAGAGGGGAATCAGATGCAAGCTTCGAGAAGGAGTGGGACTATAGGAGTTGAATATGCAACTGAAGTGGGCAATTCTAGTACAGTCAAAAAAGTAAATCCTCTAGGAAGACCGAGGGGACAAGCACCAGCTAGGGTATTCACAATAACTAGGGAGGAAGCAGAAGCAGCTCCAAATGTTATTACTGTTATGGTTAAATTATTTCAGGATGACATTATTGTTTTAATTAATCTGGGGTCTACCCACTTATTTATTTCTACAAGTATGATTTTGCATAATAGAAATTTGAGTCTACTTGATAGTGCTTTGATGGATAGCACCCTGATTGGCCAATATGTTATTATTAGTCATATTTATCGAGGGTGTGAAATAAGTATTAGTGAGGCAAAATTAGTGGTGGATTTAATGCCATTGGAGATGAAGGGATTGGATGTGATTTTATGCATGGACACTTTAGAAAAATATAGTGCAAATTTGAATTGTAGACAGAAGATGGTAGAGTTTGTACTAGATAAAGGTGAAAAGGTGATGTTTATGGGAGATAAGAAGGCAAGCCCACCTGAACTTATTTCAGCACTGACAATAGAGAAAATGATAAAGAAAGGGTATGAAACATTATTGGAATACGTGTTAGACTCAAAGGTGGATGAAGAGAAAATAGAAATTATTCCTGTAGTCAGGGAATTTTCAGATGTTTTTCCAGAAGAACTACTAGGACTACCACTACCTAGAGAAATCGAGTTCACCATAGAGCTTCGTCCAGGCATGGCATCCATATCAATTCCACCCTATAGGATGGCTTCAACAGAATTGAAGGAGCTTAAAAAGTAGTTAGAAGAGCTGTTGGAGAAAGGTTTTATTAGGCCTAGCTCTTCATCTTGGGGAGCTTCAGTTCTTTTTGTGAAAAAGAAAGATGGATCCTTGAGGATGTGTATAGATTATAGGAAGCTTAATCCTGTCACTATCAAGAATAGATACCCCTTTCCATGCATAGATGATCTATTTGATCAACTACAAGGAGAAAAAGTCTTCTTCAAGATAGACTTGAGATTAGGTTATCATCAATTGCAAATAAATGAGTCTGATGTGTCAAAGACTACTTTTAAAACACGATATGGCCATTTTGAGTTTTTAGTTATGCCTTTTGGGTTAACTAATGCCCCTGCAACCTTTATGGACTTATGAATAGAATCCTCAAGCCTTTCCTAGACCAATTTAGCATAGTCTTTATTGATGATATATTGGTTTATTCCAAAAGCAATAAGGAGTATGAAGAGCATTTAAGGATTGCCTTGAAGACATTGAGAGAGAAAGAGTTGTATGCCAAATTTGATAAGTGTGAGTTTTGGCTAAAGGAAGTGGTATTTCTTGGACACGTGATTTTGAAAAAAGAAGTACATGTGGATCCAAAGAAAGTAGAAGCTGTAATTAAATGGGGAGCACCCAAGAATGTGGCAGAAGTGAGGAGTTTCTTGGGATTGGCTAGTTATTATAGATGATTGGGGCTTTTCTATGATAGCAACTCCACTCACCAAATTGACGAGGAAGAGTCAGAAGTTTGTATGGACAGAAGAATGTCAGTGAAGCTTTGAGGAATTAAAGAAAAAGCTTACAATTAGACCAATTCTGACTTTGCCTTCTGGCAGTGATGGATATACAGTGTATATTGATGCTTTGAGGAAAGGATTATGGTGTGTGTTCATACAAGGGGATAAAGTAATTGCCTTTGCTTCCACACAATTAAACCTATAAGATGAATTATCCTACGCTTGACTTGGAAATATCTGTTATAGTCTTTGCATTGAAAATATAGAGATATTATTTATATGGAGTCACCACTAAGGTATTTACAGACCATAAGAGTCTTAAATATTTGATGAGTCAAAAAGAGATGAATTTGAGGCAAAGGAGATTGTTAGAATTATTAAAGGACTATGACTTGATGATAGACTACCACCCGGGGAAAGCCAATGTAGTAGCGGATGCACTAAGTAGGAAATCTACTATGACGTATATGAAGACAGTATATCTTCCTTTGTTAAAGGAATTAGCCAAATTGAAGGTGACGTTGAGACAAGACAAATCTGGTAGTATATTGACTAATTTTAGAGTAAGGCCAGTATTGAATGAGAAAATTAAAGAATTGTGGGAACATGATGAATACTTGAGCAAGATCATAGAAGAAATTAAAAATGGTAAGCCTTTGGAAATAGAAGTGAGAGAAGATGGATTAATGGTTGTAGGCAATAGATTATGTATTCCATATATTCAAGAGTTGAAGGATGAAATCCTCGATGAGGTGCACAATGCTCCATATGCAATGCATCCGGGGAGTACTAGAATGTATAGAGATTTAAAAGAACATTTCTGGTAGAGAGGAATGAAGAAGGATATTACTGAGTATGTTGGAAAATGCTTGGTATGTAAACAAGTTAAAACAGAACATCAAGCACCCGCCTGATAAGCTTAAGCCTTTGTCTATTCCTGAATGGAAATAGGAAAAGATTATAATGGATTTCTTAATGGGATTACCAAGGACCAATAGGAAGCATGACGCGGTATGGGTGATTGTCGATAGGCTAACTAAGTAGGTGCATTTCTTGCCTATTAGACAGATAGATTCTCTGAATGCCTTGGCCAAGAAATACATAGATAAAATAATCAGACTTCACGGGATTCCAAGTTCTATAGTCTACAATAGAGATCCCAGATTCACCTCGATATTTTAGGAAAGTTTGCAAGGGGCTCTAGGAACCAAATTGCATTTTAGGACAGCCTTTCATTCACAGATGGATGGACAATTAGAGAGGATGATAAGGACATTGGAGGCAATGTTATGAGCTTGTGTTATAGACTTCAAAGCCTCATGGGATGAACATTTACCTTTGATTGAATTTGCTTATAATAATTCCTATCACTCAGGAATTCAAATGGCACCTTATGAAGCCTTGTACAGTAGAAGGTGCAGAACTTCTATTTGTTAGCATGAGGAAGGCAAAAGAAAACTTATAGGACCTGGGTTGGTACAAACTATAGTCGATAAGATTAAATTGGTGAAACAAAGACTCAAAGCATCTCAAGACAGGATGAAGAGCTATACAGATGCACATAGGGAGGAGATGGATTATAAAGTGGGAGATAAAGTGTTCATTTGAGCTTCACCATGGAAAGGAGTTTTAAGATTTAGTAAAAATGGCAAACTCAGTCCAAGATACATAGGTCCTTATAAAATTATTGAGAAGATTGGGCCTCTCGCCTACAAGTTAGCCTTGCCCTCAGAGTTATCCAAGATTCATAATGTCCTCTATATATCAATACTGAGGAGATATAGATCAGATCCTTCACACATAGTCCATCCTTCAGAAGTTCAATTAAGGGAGGATTTAACTTATGAAGAATAACCAGTGGCGTTTCTAGATTCAAAGGAAAAGGTCTTGAGAAATAAGACTGTGAAGCTGGTAAAAATTTTATGGAAGAACCATGCAAGGGAGGAAGCAGTATAGGAATCTTTGGAAGTTATGAAGAAAAAGCATCCACACCTATTTGTGGACTCAGGTAAGAATTTTGAGGACGAAATTCTTTAAAGGGGAAGAAATGTTAGACCCTGAATTTTCTTAGAATTTATTTTATTAAGTTAGCAAGCATGAATATAAGCTAGAATTTATAAATTAGAAATTTTTAGAGTTTAATTTGGACTATTATTATTTTCTTGTGGTAGCATAGATTAAAAGGAAGAATTATAATTAAGATAAGGAGATAGGAGGCATTAGATTAAATAAGAAAGGGTAAGATTAGAAGGTTAAATTTTTTTCTTAAACTAATAAGACAAGAAGAGAAGAGAGTCGTGAGAGTTAAGAAAGAAAAGAGAGAAAGCTGTAAAAGAAACTAGAAGAAGAGAGGGAGAAAACCAAAGCATAGAACGAGAATAAGGAAAGAAAAGAGCAAGGACAAAGAAGAGGAAGAAGATTATCATCTGAGTTTTCTTTAGGTAAAACTTATTATTCTTTTTGTTTTGATAGAAGAAGGAAGTAGAGAAGATAGGTTATGCACTAAAAATGAAGAGAAAAAGTAGAGAACCGAAATTCTTCTCCTTATATTTTTATGAACCTTAACTAGATCTTAGTTCTTCTAGTTAGATAAATCAAGAATAGATTGAGTTTAAGCATTCATAGATATTTAAGCTTATGGAAGATTTATTTGAGTATGATGATTAAATGAAAATATGTTTATGTGAAGGGCATCAAAAAAGTTGAAATCAAGAACAAGAAGAAAGACAAACTTGATCTTAGAAATATCAAGTAACTAGGTGGGTAATATGTTTATGGTTTTGTGATGATGAGCTGAAATATTTGTGTGTGTGTATGTTAAATATGTTTGTCTTGAATCATTGTGAATGTGGGAAAATGTCTTATGAATTTTTATCATGTCTACTTTGAAAGAAATTGCATTTTAGTATTGATTAAAAAATAGAAGAATTCAAGAAGTATGAAAAATATGAATATGTTATGAAATATGTATGCATCAGAAAATCTGCTTATGTGGGTAAGAGAGATACCATTCTGTTCATCATATGCACGTTGACCAAAAACCTTCTCTCGATTGCCCGCTTGTGGTATATGAGCTCCGAGAATGGACTCATTCTATTCATGGTGTAAACTTCAGTTTCGCCATTTTGTTTCATTGGATTCTCTCGAGCCGTTATGTTTGTGCATTGCAACTTGAATTGATGAGCATAAAGCATAATTAAGTTTACAATTTGATTATTAATTGATTTTATGATCGGAATTGTGAGGTGAAGTATCCATGTTTATGTAAAATTCTCAAATTTAGAATGTGAATGTTGGGATCTGTTGAAATTAAAATAATTCTGTGTGTGTGTGTGTGCGCGCGCTTAATTTGTGTGTGGTTCATTATCGCTGGCTATAAACATATTAGCTACTAAACTTCCCAGCTCACCCCACAAATTTTTCCACTCTTCATGTACAGACAAAGCAGATCACTGAACCCTTGCAAAGCTTGGCAACTCCAAGAATTGCAAACTTTTGTAACTAGTTAGTTTAGAAACGTTTGGTAATTAGAAGCATATCATGCATGAGCATTCAAGATTGTAATTTTTTTGTATTATCCTACTGATGTGGCTTCTGATATGTAATATGAAGATGTGCACGAACTCTGTTTTGTTAAGAATTGATAGTAAAAGTTGCAAAAATTCTCTTTGTATATGTTCAGGATTTCTCTTCTGTTAAAATAGTTTTGTGTTGGTAATAAAATTGTTAGATGTTGGAAGACCTTTAAATAGATTTTTATAAGGAAATTGTATAAGTTGGGAATTTTATATGTATGTTTTTTATCGTTAGGTTCAGGTATTTTGTTATAATTAGCATATATATATATATCAATATAGTTTATTCCTTGAAGTTTTAGATCGCATTTTATCCCATTTTCCCTTTTCTTTCTATCATCTGTCAACACACACACACATATATATGTGTGTGTGTGTTGACAGATGATAGAAAGAAAAGGGAAAATGGGATAAAATGCGATCTAAAACTTCAAGGAATAAACTATATTGATATATATATATATGCTAATTATAACAAAATACCTGAACCTAACGATAAAAAACATACATATAAAATTCCCAACTTATACAATTTCCTTATAAAAATCTATTTAAAGGTCTTCCAACATCTAACAATTTTATTACCAACACAAAACTATTTTAACAGAAGAGAAATCCTGAACATATACAAAGAGAATTTTTGCAACTTTTACTATCAATTCTTAACAAAACAGAGTTCGTGCACATCTTCATATTACATATCAGAAGCCACATCAGTAGGATAATACAAAAAAATTACAATCTTGAATGCTCATGCATGATATGCTTCTAATTACCAAACGTTTCTAAACTAACTAGTTACAAAAGTTTGCAATTCTTGGAGTTGCCAAGCTTTGCAAGGGTTCAGTGATCTGCTTTGTCTGTACATGAAGAGTGGAAAAATTTGTGGGGTGAGCTGGGAAGTTTAGTAGCTAATATGTTTATAGCCAGCGATAATGAACCACACACAAATTAAGCGCGCGCACACACACACACACAGAATTATTTTAATTTCAACAGATCCCAACATTCACATTCTAAATTTGAGAATTTTACATAAACATGGATACTTCACCTCACAATTCCGATCATAAAATCAATTAATAATCAAATTGTAAACTTAATTATGCTTTATGCTCATCAATTCAAGTTGCAATGCACAAACATAACGGCTCGAGAGAATCCAATGAAACAAAATGGCGAAACTGAAGTTTACACCATGAATAGAATGAGTCCATTCTCGGAGCTCATATACCACAAGCGGGCAATCGAGAGAAGGTTTTTGGTCAACGTGCATATGATGAACAGAATGGTATCTCTCTTACCCACATAAGCAGATTTTCTGATGCATACATATTTCATAACATATTCATATTTTTCATACTTCTTGAATTCTTCTATTTTTTAATCAATACTAAAATGCAATTTCTTTCAAAGTAGACATGATAAAAATTCATAAGACATTTTCCCACATTCACAATGATTCAAGACAAACATATTTAACATACACACACACAAATATTTCAGCTCATCATCACAAAACCATAAACATATTACCCACCTAGTTACTTGATATTTCTAAGATCAAGTTTGTCTTTCTTCTTGTTCTTGATTTCAACTTTTTTGATGCCCTTCACATAAACATATTTTCATTTAATCATCATACTCAAATAAATCTTCCATAAGCTTAAATATCTATGAATGCTTAAACTCAATCTATTCTTGATTTATCTAACTAGAAGAACTAA
Source organism: Erythroxylum baracoense (assembly GCA_025629805.1). Classification (NCBI taxonomy): domain Eukaryota; kingdom Viridiplantae; phylum Streptophyta; class Magnoliopsida; order Malpighiales; family Erythroxylaceae; genus Erythroxylum; species Erythroxylum baracoense. The sequence continues at coordinate 23,313,221 of JAOTAY010000009.1, read as the reverse complement.
GATCTAGTTAAGGTTCATAAAAATATAAGGAGAAGAATTTCGGTTCTCTACTTTTTCTCTTCATTTTTAGTGCATAACCTATCTTCTCTACTTCCTTCTTCTATCAAAACAAAAAGAATAATAAGTTTTACCTAAAGAAAACTCAGATGATAATCTTCTTCCTCTTCTTTGTCCTTGCTCTTTTCTTTCCTTATTCTCGTTCTATGCTTTGGTTTTCTCCCTCTCTTCTTCTAGTTTCTTTTACAGCTTTCTCTCTTTTCTTTCTTAACTCTCACGACTCTCTTCTCTTCTTGTCTTATTAGTTTAAGAAAAAAATTTAACCTTCTAATCTTACCCTTTCTTATTTAATCTAATGCCTCCTATCTCCTTATCTTAATTATAATTCTTCCTTTTAATCTATGCTACCACAAGAAAATAATAATAGTCCAAATTAAACTCTAAAAATTTCTAATTTATAAATTCTAGCTTATATTCATGCTTGCTAACTTAATAAAATAAATTCTAAGAAAATTCAGGGTCTAACATTTCTTCCCCTTTAAAGAATTTCGTCCTCAAAATTCTTACCTGAGTCCACAAATAGGTGTGGATGCTTTTTCTTCATAACTTCCAAAGATTCCTATACTGCTTCCTCCCTTGCATGGTTCTTCCATAAAATTTTTACCAGCTTCACAGTCTTATTTCTCAAGACCTTTTCCTTTGAATCTAGAAACGCCACTGGTTATTCTTCATAAGTTAAATCCTCCCTTAATTGAACTTCTGAAGGATGGACTATGTGTGAAGGATCTGATCTATATCTCCTCAGTATTGATATATAGAGGACATTATGAATCTTGGATAACTCTGAGGGCAAGGCTAACTTGTAGGCGAGAGGCCCAATCTTCTCAATAATTTTATAAGGACCTATGTATCTTGGACTGAGTTTGCCATTTTTACTAAATCTTAAAACTCCTTTCCATGGTGAAGCTCAAATGAACACTTTATCTCCCACTTTATAATCCATCTCCTCCCTATGTGCATCTGTATAGCTCTTCATCCTGTCTTGAGATGCTTTGAGTCTTTGTTTCACCAATTTAATCTTATCGACTATAGTTTGTACCAACCCAGGTCCTATAAGTTTTCTTTTGCCTTCCTCATGCTAACAAATAGAAGTTCTGCACCTTCTACTGTACAAGGCTTCATAAGGTGCCATTTGAATTCCTGAGTGATAGGAATTATTATAAGCAAATTCAATCAAAGGTAAATGTTCATCCCATGAGGCTTTGAAGTCTATAACACAAGCTCATAACATTGCCTCCAATGTCCTTATCATCCTCTCTAATTGTCCATCCATCTGTGAATGAAAGGCTGTCCTAAAATGCAATTTGGTTCCTAGAGCCCCTTGCAAACTTTCCTAAAATATCGAGGTGAATCTGGGATCTCTATTGTAGACTATAGAACTTGGAATCCCGTGAAGTCTGATTATTTTATCTATGTATTTCTTGGCCAAGGCATTCAGAGAATCTATCTGTCTAATAGGCAAGAAATGCACCTACTTAGTTAGCCTATCGACAATCACCCATACCGCGTCATGCTTCCTATTGGTCCTTGGTAATCCCATTAAGAAATCCATTATAATCTTTTCCTATTTCCATTCAGGAATAGACAAAGGCTTAAGCTTATCAGGCGGGTGCTTGATGTTCTGTTTTAACTTGTTTACATACCAAGCATTTTCCAACATACTCAGTAATATCCTTCTTCATTCCTCTCTACCAGAAATGTTCTTTTAAATCTCTATACATTCTAGTACTCCCCGGATGCATTGCATATGGAGCATTGTGCACCTCATCGAGGATTTCATCCTTCAACTCTTGAATATATGGAATACATAATCTATTGCCTACAACCATTAATCCATCTTCTCTCACTTCTATTTCCAAAGGCTTACCATTTTTAATTTCTTCTATGATCTTGCTCAAGTATTCATCATGTTCCCACAATTCTTTAATTTTCTCATTCAATACTGGCCTTACTCTAAAATTAGTCAATATACTACCAGATTTGTCTTGTCTCAACGTCACCTTCAATTTGGCTAATTCCTTTAACAAAGGAAGATATACTGTCTTCATATACGTCATAGTAGATTTCCTACTTAGTGCATCCGCTACTACATTGGCTTTCCCCGGGTGGTAGTCTATCATCAAGTCATAGTCCTTTAATAATTCTAACAATCTCCTTTGCCTCAAATTCATCTCTTTTTGACTCATCAAATATTTAAGACTCTTATGGTCTGTAAATACCTTAGTGGTGACTCCATATAAATAATATCTCTATATTTTCAATGCAAAGACTATAACAGATATTTCCAAGTCAAGCGTAGGATAATTCATCTTATAGGTTTAATTGTGTGGAAGCAAAGGCAATTACTTTATCCCCTTGTATGAACACACACCATAATCCTTTCCTCAAAGCATCAATATACACTGTATATCCATCACTGCCAGAAGGCAAAGTCAGAATTGGTCTAATTGTAAGCTTTTTCTTTAATTCCTCAAAGCTTCACTGACATTCTTCTGTCCATACAAACTTCTGACTCTTCCTCGTCAATTTGGTGAGTGGAGTTGCTATCATAGAAAAGCCCCAATCATCTATAATAACTAGCCAATCCCAAGAAACTCCTCACTTCTGCCACATTCTTGGGTGCTCCCCATTTAATTACAGCTTCTACTTTCTTTGGATCCACATGTACTTCTTTTTTCAAAATCACGTGTCCAAGAAATACCACTTCCTTTAGCCAAAACTCACACTTATCAAATTTGGCATACAACTCTTTCTCTCTCAATGTCTTCAAGGCAATCCTTAAATGCTCTTCATACTCCTTATTGCTTTTGGAATAAACCAATATATCATCAATAAAGACTATGCTAAATTGGTCTAGGAAAGGCTTGAGGATTCTATTCATAAGTCCATAAAGGTTGCAGGGGCATTAGTTAACCCAAAAGGCATAACTAAAAACTCAAAATGGCCATATCGTGTTTTAAAAGTAGTCTTTGACACATCAGACTCATTTATTTGCAATTGATGATAACCTAATCTCAAGTCTATCTTGAAGAAGACTTTTTCTCCTTGTAGTTGATCAAATAGATCATCTATGCATGGAAAGGGGTATCTATTCTTGATAGTGACAGGATTAAGCTTCCTATAATCTATACACATCCTCAAGGATCCATCTTTCTTTTTCACAAAAAGAACTGAAGCTCCCCAAGATGAAGAGCTAGGCCTAATAAAACCTTTCTCCAACAGCTCTTCTAACTACTTTTTAAGCTCCTTCAATTCTGTTGAAGCCATCCTATAGGGTGGAATTGATATGGATGCCATGCCTGGACGAAGCTCTATGGTGAACTCGATTTCTCTAGGTAGTGGTAGTCCTAGTAGTTCTTCTGGAAAAACATCTGAAAATTCCCTGACTACAGGAATAATTTCTATTTTCTCTTCATCCACCTTTGAGTCTAACACGTATTCCAATAATGTTTCATACCCTTTCTTTATCATTTTCTCTATTGTCAGTGCTGAAATAAGTTCAGGTGGGCTTGCCTTCTTATCTCCCATAAACATCACCTTTTCACCTTTATCTAGTACAAACTCTACCATCTTCTGTCTACAATTCAAATTTGCACTATATTTTTCTAAAGTGTCCATGCATAAAATCACATCCAATCCCTTCATCTCCAATGGCATTAAATCCACCACTAATTTTGCCTCACTAATACTTATTTCACACCCTCGATAAATATGACTAATAATAACATATTGGCCAATCAGGGTGCTATCCATCAAAGCACTATCAAGTAGACTCAAATTTCTATTATGCAAAATCATACTTGTAGAAATAAATAAGTGGGTAGACCCCAGATTAATTAAAACAATAATGTCATCCTGAAATAATTTAACCATAACAGTAATAACATTTGGAGCTGCTTCTGCTTCCTCCCTAGTTATTGTGAATACCCTAGCTGGTGCTTGTCCCCTCGGTCTTCCTAGAGGATTTACTTTTTTGACTGTACTAGAATTGCCCACTTCAGTTGCATATTCAACTCCTATAGTCCCACTCCTTCTCGAAGCTTGCATCTGATTCCCCTCTCTTCTTGTATACTGTGAACACTCCCTGGCCATATGCCCCTTTTCTCCATACTTGAAACAGGCGCTAGTCAATTTATAACATTCCCTTTTATGGAATTTGCCGCAATGATCACACTTAGGGAAAGATGGCTTCCCCCCCTCTCCTCTTCCCCTGCCTCCAACAGTCGAGGCTTGAAGGGAAGTAGTTCTCATTAGTCTGGGCTGACTTGTGTCATTGCTCCTAATATTAGACTGTGTGGGGAAGGTCCTGGTACTAGTACTCCTTTATGGTATAGAAGCACTACTATTATGTCCTCTTCTAAACTGTTCTCTTCCTTTCCTTTTTTTGTTCATTGCACTCTTTATATTATCTATATTCTCCACCCTAAAGGCAGCCTCTACCAGCTGTTGGAAGTTGCAAAAATTTTGCATGACCACTTTCTCTTATGGCCAAATGCAATCCTGCTTCGAATCTTTGACACTTAGCTGCCTCACTCATCATCAGCTCAGTTGCATATCTGGATAATTGTGTGAATCTGCACTCATACTCACTCACAGTCATCTCCCTTTGGGTGAGACTCAGAAACTCCCTCTGCTTCTGTTGGATATACACCTCAGATAGACATTTCTTCTTATAGGCAGCTTGGAAGTCTTTCCATATTAACACTGGCGGCTTTAACTAGCTCCCTGGTATGCTTTCCCATTAATGCAGGGCATCTCCCTATAGCAAGCTTGCAGCATACACAACTTTGTCATCATCCACACAGTCCATCTATTCCAATATTCTTTCGGTCTTCTTCAACCAAGTCTCAACTTCCTCTGAATCAGTTGTTTCATAGAAATCCATTGTGCCATACTTCCTCAGCTTATCAAATTGTTTCCCTTTCTTAGCTAGGGATGAATTAGACGTGGATGGCATTTGGCCCATCGCCTGTACAAAAGCTTTAGCAAAGGCTTGAAACATTATGGGATCAAATGAATTAGGTACCTATGTTTGAGGACGGGATGACTCAGGCATTTGAGGTTAAGAGGGCTCGCTACCATGTCTTACAGTTGCCTCAGTAATCGCTGGGGCCCTGTGTTAGGAAACCTGGTCTGGATCTGATCCAACCGCAGCAGAATAATCACGAAACTTTTTCGTGACTTTTCGATTTCTCGAAAACCAAGATCTATTTAATTCTATAAAATGATTAAC
>JAOTAY010000009.1:23267753-23281481 GCA_025629805.1 Erythroxylum baracoense | reverse complement strand
GCTAGAATACCAAATAGGGTGTACAGAGAGAAGTTAGGCATCGCGGCTATCGGAGACAAGCTGAGGGAGTGGAGATTCCGATAGTTCGGACACGTGCACAAAAGAAGTGTGACGGAATCAGTCAGGCGAGTTGAGGGGATTCATGTAGAAGGAAAGCGAGGTCGAGGGAGGGCAAGGAGGACATGGGAGGAGCATATCAGACTGGACCTACAGGCATTAAATCTATCTGAGGATATGACATCCAATAGAAACACTTGGCGTTGCAGAATTTTGATATTAGACATATAGGGCACGCAGGAGCGTATGGGGTAAATCGGGCTTTAGACTGCTATGAGCACATGACCTGTGATCTGAAGTGTAGGAGACAACGATATACTGGTAGACACTTAGAGTGGTCTAAAGTAGTAAAGGTCATTCGTATGTATTTTGTATATTGTTTCGACCTGTCATTCCTATATGTAGCCTTTCACGGAGTCGAAGGGCTACAACCTAGTTGTAGACTCCTAGTTCGGTGGATAGTATGTCTGCCAGTCGACCGCTTGCCCTCCTCCTGAAGCCCCATGACGATACGACCTCTGCCTAGGATAAGTAGAAAACGTTTAGAGTAGAATTAGAGTCTCCTATAAGAGATGATTAGGTTCTACCTCTGGTATAATAGATCGCAGATGTTAGATCAGGAATAGGCCATATAGGAAGTGTATGTGTATATAAATATGTATGTACTTATATATATTATGTACCTAGTGTACTTTTATTTTATTGGTATTTTTATTACGTTAATTTCTTTATTTCAATTTTTATTTATCTCTACCTATGCCTGCTCACATATTTACATCTTCATGTATGTATATATTTTCAGTTTCATGTGCATTCTATAGGTTATAGTCCCCATGCATATACATATCTTGTTATACTTATACAATGATGTACTTGCATTGGACTGATCTGTTTGTTTTTTGTTGTTGGATTTGTTCTTGTGTTTGTTTTTGTTGCTTGTGTGTGCTTATTTGTGTTGGTTTGTTTGTTATTATTTGTTTTTGCTCTTACCTTAGCCGGGGGTCTATCAGGAAACAGTCTCTGTATCTCCATCGGAGATGCGGGATGACTGCGTACATCTTACCTTCCTCATACCCTACTTAGGTGGAAATTTAGGTATGTTTGGTTTGGTTATATTATTTGTTTTTGTATTAACAAACTCGAGTCACTATTAAAATATTAATTATATCCATAAACTCGAGTCACATGTAAGATATTGATTAGGTTCAACTCACCCATTATTAACCTGACTTAATCATAGATTAAAAAAAAAACATAGTCACGCTTAAAAGGTGAAATGTCTAATAGAAAATGAACACATGACATATAGTTATAAACTGAAAATCTTCCATTCTGAATGGGTCACCAAAACATTAGTAAACGGTTCAGGTTTAGGACCAAACAAGACAGTGTTCTCCAAATGTTGGATCGATGACTTGTGTTCTTCTGAAACAGTCACATCAATAACGTAATTTATTTCCTTTAAAACTCTGCAATGCATCAGATCTACCGTGTCACCCAGACAAGGTCCTTTTCTTCTTTGTCCACTCACACGGAAGTACGTAACATAACTATTTTCTTTGTATGCACTTAAGACACAAAACACATGACAAATCGAATAAATGGACAAATCGAATAAATGAGGTATATATTATTGCACCTAAGTGGTCCTCAAACCCCAAGAAATATCATAATTAGCAACTTGGGGACACTACAACTATCGATCCCCGCCGAAATCGGAATGAAAAGGACGAGTTTAAACTAGTCGATAAACACTCACCTCAGTTTTAAGCTACCATGTTCCTTATCCAAAACCTAAGTAGCAGACCATCTGGTATTTTGTTTCTTGTGCTTAGATTTCATAAGCAGTCACAATCTATGTCTTAACGATCGAGGGGCAATTCTCGGTGAGGGAGGCTATGAATAGTTGAAACTGAGTTAATGGAACTGGTGGCGAGTCATTATCAGATTCATTAAGAGAAGGGATTGAATTGTTCATTGTCGTTGGCTCCATATAGTCCTCTCCTTTCAATAGTTCTCATTGTATGTGCCAAATGCGCCATAACCGTTAATAAATATATAAAACTAATTAAGTTGATCTCATTTAATAACTTAAATTTTTGTGATAAAACGGTCATTTAACATAATAGCCATAACCTCCTACGCATAACATTTTGTTGTCCGTTTTTTCATACTTCATTGGAAGAGCACTGTAGCTGGTATAGTTATTGGAATTCTATTAAGAAGTGCAGTACGACCCAACTCTTCTTTGTTCATATTAAATAAAAATTTAAGTATTTATAATAATTTACAATGTAAAAGAGATATACTTTTTTTGTGGTTTAAGAAATTTTAGAATAAAATCTTAAATTTTGAAATTTTGAAATTTTTTCCTAATTTTTAATTTTAAAAAACTCATCTCAAATTTCATTAATATAATAATCTAACTCAACTTTTAAACCTAATTAAAATCAATTAAACTCGATTTAAATTAATAATTTAATATAATTATAACAAAATATTAATTTACCTCAAGTTTAATTAATTTAGCTCAAATTTAAAAGTTAAGTTTGATTGTCGTATAAATAACATTTAGTTGATCAACAGGTGGTATTCATATTATACGTGATTCATCACTATTTTTTAATCGAATTTTAAAAGTATATGTTTTTTAAGAAAATTGAAAATTACAAAAATTCAAAAAATTTAAAAATTAAAATAATATTTTTTTAAAACCATAAAAGAGATACATATCCTTACCTTAATTTATAAATTAATATTTTTAATAATCTATTTTATAAACTAATGATTCGATACCAAACAATAGAATTGATATAAATAATTATTGTTTTGTTACAATCTAAAAAATAATCGATATAATAATTTCAACTGATTTAGCGTGGGATGCAACAAAAAGTCAATATCCATAGCGATCAAACTGGCATAATTGTTATATTCTTTTTCCTTTTTATTCCTTTTGCTCATCTAAACCATACTAATTAGTAATTCCAAGTGTTCCTTTGGCTCATCGCATAGACAGGGACGATCCAGTAGTAAATTTCGGGATTAGGTCAGTAGGACGTCAGAATGATGTAATTCTTTCCATTAATTTAGGTCAACCATATTTTATCAACCAATAGTAAGTGGCTTATTTTATTTAGGTGGTTTTTAAATATTTATAATTAGTCTTACACTCTACATCCTGATGCCATGCACCAGAATATCTTCTTTTTATTCTGATATTTAAAAGATCTTTCAGCACAATTTATACTTCATCTGATACTGATAGGCTACGGCTAAATCGATGATAGGACACAACATTAATCAAAACTGAATATCAGTGACACGTATACCTGAGTCCGATGTTTATAACTAGTTGATGTAATGAAAATGTGGCTAGCGATGCGATTTTAAAGTTGTCATTATTCTGTTATTACAATTTATCACTGACAGGTTGGTGTTGGAGATTTTAAGGGAAAAAAATAGAGACTTCAGAAACATCGGAAAAGCTGTGTATTGTTAAACTTCTCTAAACTTTACGTGTCAGCCAATTTTTAATAAGTGTTGTTGTTTGTTTATTATAATTTATCCCTATTGCAATTTTCATGTGTCATGTAATTATAGGGATTGCACTTTTTTTCCACATGATGGTGCTGTTGTATTTCCCAGGAAGTTGGAACATCCAAGAACTTGTGAAGATACTTCTTAGTCAAAAGCCAGAAATAAAAGGATAAGAAGCCGTAACTAGGAAAAACATATATTCTTATCATTATACCGTATTTACACCAGTAAACACTCGTCATACAAAAAAAGAGATTTCAAGACAGCCCCAACAACCGAATTAAAAACTTGAAAATTACAGTAACAGACCAAAGACAACCTCATCATATCTGTTGGTACTCTTCTGTTCTTTTCTTCTCTCTTTTTTATGCCCTTTCCTGTTCTTATTAGTGATATGGTCATTAAGAGCGCCTAGTCCGTACCTTAACGGTCAAAGGACTTGCCATCTCACAAGAGAGCTTTAGAACTTCTGACAGGTCAACGGTATTTCCATCGGACGGTAGCCATTCATATTCATTCAGTAACGACGCCACCAAGAAAGTGACCGTCGTTAAGCCCAAGGCCTTACCGGGGCAGATTCGTCTACCTGAACCGAATGGTGCGAGCCTTAGATCCGATCCCAGCACAGAAAACTCCGTCTCACACGCGTTAGCCGTCAAGAATCTCTCGGGGTTGAATTGGAGCGGGTCAGCCCAGAAGTCCGAATCTCGCGATATGGCCCACATGTTCACCATTGCAGTGGTCCCCTGAGGCACGTGGTACCCATCAATGAGTGTATCAGTGATGGCTAGTCTGGCCCACGACAGAAGTGGGCCTGGTGGGTGTAGCCTCAACACTTCTTTTACTACCGCCTGTAGATACACCAAGCCTTGTGTATCTGACTCGGCTACGGCTCTTGATTTGCCAACAACTTTGTCAAGTTCATCATGGACCCCTGATTGAACATCAGGATGACGTACCATCCTTGCTAAAATCCACTCCATCAAAACCGCAACCGTATCGGTGCCTCTGAATATCATTTCCTACACAAAGAGAAACCGTCAAATCCTACAGTTAGTACAACTTGGTACAAATTTAAATAAAAAAACAGTACACTGAACATGGTACGGCTTGGGATACTCACCCAAAGGACGGCGATCATGTCGGCGTCTGATAACTTTTCGGAGCCTTTAAGAGACAGTAAAACATCAACGAAATCTCGCGTTTCGTTGCAAGTTGAAGCTCTGTGGTCGGAAATAATTCGGCTGACAAAGCGGTTCACTTGTGGCACGAGGTTTGAACATCTGAACCGGATTTTTTGAGGATCAAAATCTGATAGCCAAGGAAGGTGATCACTCCAGTTTAGTGTACCCAATAGATCGTATCCTTGGTCAACAAGTTCTCTTAGTTCTTCAACTTCATTGTTGACTGAGTCCAATCTATACTCCCGGCCAAAAACCGAACACATCATGTTGTTAAGTGAAGCTCGTTTCAGTATTCCACGAACTGTGAAACTTTGTTCTTCTTCCTTAAACAAATCAAGCATCTGAGAAGCAATTGCCCTTCTCTGAGCCTCTGCAGCTTTGATTTGTTTCGGGGAAAAAAGATATGCAGACGCGATTCTTCTGAGAGTCCGCCAGTATACCCCATAAGGAGCGAACCCAATTGCTCTATTGAACAATAGGCTATGAGCAGACTCCTTCACAGGACGATCTGCAAATACCGAACTGTTCAATATTTCCTTAGCAACGTCAGGATTACACGTGACGATAACGCGAGTCTGGCCGAGGCTAAAAGCCATAAGCCTCCTAGCCTTGCATGTCTCGGCTGCAGAAGCGATTCGGTGATGAGCAAGAGACATCATGAGATTCATGCTGCCAATCAAGGGCAAGCCTCTAGGACCTGGAATGGTCTTACCAGAAGAGCAAGAAACTCTTCTGAAGTGGTATCTCCCCCAGGCTGGACCACCAGGGTGAGCCCAGTGAATAAGGGTAATGACTAACCAAGCTAGGGTGATAATCAGAACGGACCATGCAACGTTTTCTCGTGTAAAGGCTGAGCATTTGGAGACCAAGGCAAAGAGCCAGAAGCTATCTATGTCGGTTCTCATTGTTGGATTACAACTAGAGAAACTGGGACTGAGACAAGCTATATATGGGTGGCTAGAACAAGTGTAATTGATTTATGGTTTGTTGGTGCTAGAAGGACATAAGTTGGCAGGTGTATATATAGTGAAGATAGAGAAGCCTTTTGACGAGAAAATTAAAAAAAGGGTTTTTATAGTAGGACCGTATGTAAAAATTATGATTGAGAAACAATTATGGTTAGGAAATAGAATGCATCTATAGATTATAGAGAAGCGCCGCAACGAGTGCATGACGGAACGTGGATAGGTAACTAAATCTTTGGCATTCGGACTCGTGTACCGCGCTGGAGGGTGGGATCGTGTGGTTTCCATTGATGACGTCGTAACTGTCGGAGAGGGAACTGCGCCGTTTTCGTTAGCCAATGAGAACGGGAACACCCGTATGCCCTAATGCAATTTTGCATGCTTGACCTAAATCCAATTGTTTCGCAAAATTAATAGAAACTATTTTGCATTTTGTTTTCTCTCCCGATGATTTACGTAATTTATTAACTAATATAGAATTTTTAATATATTGAGTCATTTTCATTAATAAATGTAGTTCTTCATTACGATTCAACCACATTAATGGAACTATACTATCCAAGTATTGTGACGTATCTCTAAAATTAACAATTTGAGTTTGCATCGAAGATTAGTTATTTATTCAAATGTTCTCAATAATTTGTTTAATATATATTTCTAAAATTGTAGATGTGAGTTCTCTCGTTGTATAAAAACAATTCAATAATTTTTGTGAAGAAAATAATTTCTCTGTTAATTAAGGATAAGGTTATATATTATTATTAGACCTTTTTAGATCTCGCGTGTTAGTGAAATTTTTACTAAATATTGTTATTAACGGTGACAAAACTAAAGTAAGATATGAAAATATAATTAATATGTTACTAAATGTATAATTATTTACGCGTGACATACAACTCTTTCATCATAATATAATCATAAGAAAAGATAACATTAATCAATCATCACATACTTTTACATGTGAAGTTCATACATTTTTATTGTCCCACGTGTTCATCACTCGGAGGCAGTTGACGATTATGGTATCGAAACAAAATTCTATTATGGTTACAAGTTATGTATACGTATTGTATTGATATTGTTAGTTTGTACTTATTTCAGTTATTGCCGGAGCAAACGTTCTTTCGAGGATGAAAAGGACATGACCATATAAGTAAATGCGGTGATTGGGACATGTGTTTGGCAGACGAAGTCATCGTTGTTAAGACTTGTTTAACTAATTACGTTTAAGCTCCTTTCAAGTTGAATATAGACTATATGTCAGTATCAACAGTTACCAACTTTAACGTCCTTCCCAGCGACGTTTATTTTGATTTTCACTTTTTTTGACAATATTAATGATAGAAAAGGGACAGAAGCTCTAGACAGTTTTGTCTTTTGGGTTGATTTCTAAGGGATGAGTTTTTTTTTTCCTTCTTTAACTTAAAATGATTTTAAAATTTGGCAATTGCTCCATGTTAACAAAAATCTTAAGTAGCATTCAAACTAAAAACACATTTCATTTCTAATTTGTAAATTTTTTGTTAAAAATATTAACAAAATACTTTGAAAATAAGGATAATTTGAAATAATAATTTTATTATGAAGGTTTATTTTAAGTTGGAAAATGAAAAATTAAAATAAAAGGACCGACACAAGAAGAAAAAACTCATAACGAAAAGGAAAACTGTGGCTTGAATACACTACATACTGAGAATCAAAATCTGTAAATAGGTGAAAGATACAAGTATCCAATAAACAATTGAAAACATAGGGAATTCGAACAAGATATCCACAACTGTATCTAAACTTTTTGTTTCACAGAGAAGAGATGGAGAGGGGCATGGCGCACATGGACAAAAAGATGCGCGTGTGCACTCGGACAGGTTAACGTGGGGAAGAGTAAATTTCAGGAGGCGTTTAGCGTCAGGGGGGGGTCGTAAGTCATAAGATTATGATGTCGGGTCCCCAAGTTTGAGGGTTGCACGTGAGACCCATGCACTCGTGCCCTTTCCCATTTACTCTATGCAAAAGCCAAAACGTTAGTCGGATTGAGAAGATAATAACAGAAGAGAAGCAAAATATATGGACGAATGAGTTATGGCCAATTCATGACAAAGACCAATTAGGTTACATGAACCGCTCGTTGTTGAATGGCCACGTACCATTTTCATGCATTGTCTATGTTCATGATAGCAACAACTCGCAACTCTCGCTCAGTACTTGAACAAATTGGAAACTCGTGTTCGGGTTAATTATACTAAATTTTTATAATTTAATATTTTTTAAAATTTTATTATTATATTATTTTAAGAAGTTGGACTTATTCGATAATTCCCTATTCTACCCTTGTAGCTTTGCTCTCATCAGGTTTATAAACAAGGATATAATAGAGATTGCCTCAGACAGCACACATGCTTTGGTACACCATGTCTCTGAGTAACCTGAATGGAAGAAGTAGACGGTTGGGGTCCTGTGCTGTTATTTTTTATCTATTTGTGGAGATTGGTTCAACGGCGAGTGATCCCTGACCATTGATCCTATTGCTTTTGGACCAACCGACTCGTCAAAGTGGAAGTAAGTCTTCTGAAGATTAACACAAATCAACTTATTTTATTAGGCCTTATATTCTGCACTTATTTATAGATTTCTTTGTATTAGCACAAATAATACACTAATCCAAACATCTTGTACAGGTAGCCCTAATTAGATCATCTAGAATATTCTTCTATTATTACCTTAAATATATGTGTTCTTTTCTTGTGAATACTTATCCTTATATGGTCTCTATATAAATATTATAATAGTGTCTCTTAAAAGCAGATTCGAAAGCAATAAAACATTTTCTTTAATATTTTTACCTCTTTCTTCTTTGTTCTATTACTTTGGGACGTTTCTCATTTCTGATTCAAATAACGTGTCATATCAAAATCTAGTTACATTTCATTAGTCTAGTTTTTGATTCGCTTATAAGTTGGTGCCCTTATTAAAATATAAATAAAATATAGGACTTATTCTTTTATATCACATGCAAGATTGAAACTTTTATATTAAATTGAAATAAAATTTACGAGTTTAGGTTGAATGAACCAAACTCAGACTCAATTGTCCAGGCTACTGATCAATTCATTGTTTAAATTCAATTTTAATTTAAGTTCAGGTTAAATGCTGTTATTCATAAAATAAATTTAAAATATAATAAGATTGTAATATATAATTATATACAAATTGTGTATAGTAGAGCTTCTAACCTTCAAGTATAATTGACAATCTCAGATAAGTCAACGTACAGGTCTAAAACGTATTGCATTTTGGAATTTTGTTACAAAAGTTAACGAGCAAGAAGGAAAACGCTACGTTGTGTATGGAGTATCCGACACACAATGTGTGTGCTCAGGCTTTGCATTTATAATAGTTGTGTATAACATAATTGGTTACATGAGAGAGAGAGGGAAAAGATTAACCATACACGTATATGAATAGAATGATAAAGAACAAATGAATTAGTTCTATGTTCTAACATTCCCCCTCAAACGAGAGGGTGTTGTTGTCAGTTCGAGTTTGTTTCAATATTGAAGGAAGGAAGAATGAGTTAATGCCTTGGTAAAACAATCTACTACTTAATAAGAGGAAGGTACATAGTGAACGTTGATGAAGCCTGAAAGTATGAGATCACGAATGAAATGAATGTCAATCTCTATATGTTTACTATGTGCATGCTGAACTGGGTTGGCAGCAAGAGCACGAGCACTCAGATTGTCGCCCCAGATCATAGAGGGTTTTTGCAAAAATAATCCAAGCTCAGATAGTAACGAACATATCCATTTAACCTCGGCTGCACCATCTGCAAAGGTTCAATACTCAGATTCTATGCTTGAACGAGAGACAACTCTTTGTTTACGAGAGCTCCAAGAAACTAACGTACTCCCAAGATATACATAAACACCAGCCACAGATTTTCGATCATCGACGTCTGTAGCCCAATTTGCATCAGTGAATGCAGTCACTTGAAGAGATTTGAAAGGCTTAATATGTGGACCAAGTTGACATGTGCCTTTAAGATATCTAAAAATACGTTTCACTCCTCGAAAATGAATATCAGTAGGTTGAGATAGAAACTGGCTAAGTTTATTCACCGAGTAAGCTATATCAAGCCTGGTGGTGGTAAGGTACTGAAGGGATCCAATAACTTGTCGGTAGAGAGATGGATCTTTGATGGGTGTTCCATCGTTTTTTGAAAACTGTCGTCCAGTGACCATTGGAGTTAGTACTGGTGCACAGTCCATTGTGTTAAACTTATTTAGGATATCAAATGCATACTTAACTTGATTCAGGTGAATACCCAAGTTGTCTCTGCGTATTTCTACTCCTAGAAAGTAGTATACGGGACCAAGATCTTTCAAGGAAAATAGATTATTTAGCTTTAGAACTAAAGACTTTAGGTAGTTGGGATCATTATCGGTGATTAGTATATCATTGACGTATATGAGAATAAACACTGTGAGCTTCTTCGTTCGTAGAAAGAACAGTGATACATCACTTTTAGCATTCTGAAATCCCCAGCTTAATAGGGTCAGACGTAATTAGTTGAACCAAGCACGAGGTGCTTGCTTGAGTCCGTATAGTGTTTTTATCAGTTTGCACACATGATTTTGACGTCGAGGATCACAAAAGCCTTCAAGTTAGCGCATGTAAACATTGAACACATTATTAACGTCCAGTTGTCGAATCTCCCAGCCATAAGTGACAGCAATAGTGAGAACAATTCGGATTGTTGTTGGTTTTACCATAAGACTGAACATTTCTCCATAATCGATGCTTGGGGCCTGCTGGAATCCTTTTACGACTAATCGGGCTTTATGCTTGAGGATGGAGCCATCTGGTTTCAACTTTATCTTGAAAACCTATTTACAGTCACTAACTTCTATATACCGGTGTAAGGAATAAGAATCCATGTGTTGTTTCGCTAAAGGGCTTCAAATTCATCAGTCATGGCTTGCTTCTAATGTAATGAGGCCCAAGCTTCTGTGACATTTCGAGGTTCCGTGCGCTAAGCTAAATAGATTGATTTTTCTGAGTGAAGTAATCCAACAAATGAATGTTTTGACTTGTATATACCATCCTTATCTTGTGTAGTCATTGGGGGTGCGCTTGTCTGTTCCTGCCTTTCAGACAAGCTTCTGGGCTGACCCATTTCTTGTTCACTTATGTTTGTTCCACCAAATCTTAACCCATTTGTTGAAGAAGACTCGTGACTCTGTGAATGATACTCATGTGAGGAGATTATAGTTGTTGGAGATTTATTCGTTGAGCCAGCATATTCTTCACTGGAGGTTAGGGATTCTACGATATCACTGTTCTCAAAATTACGAGTGCTTTCTTTGTTTGGAGTAATTATCAAGGGAATAATACATTCATTTTCAATAGATGTCACTCGTTGATTTAGAAAGCCTGCGGTATAGGGGAAGAACGAGGCGTCAAACATAACATGACGTAAGATGTATATTTTTCCTGAAGAACTGAGACACTTAGAACCTTTATGTTGAGACGCAGGTCTGAGATAAATGCACTTCTGACTGTGGAATTGGAACTTATGCTCATTATATGGTTTTAAACAGGGATAACATGGACATCCGAAAGGCTGTAATGTTTTATAATCAGGTTCTACTCCATAAAGCTGAAACAGAGGAGTTGAACCTTCAAGTGTAGGTGTTGGTAGTCGGTTGATAAGATATACCACCATTTAAAAAGCATCTACCCAGTATGTGAGAGGTAACCGAGCTTGAGCTAATAGTGTCAATCCTATTTCAACAACATGTCGATGTTTGCATTCTGCTCTCCCACTTTGTGCAAAGGTATAAGGGCAAGTAAACCTCATTCCAATCCCTACTGCTTGTGTCACATTCACAAAAGGTTTGTATTCAGTCCCATTATCACATTGTATGGTTTGTTAAAATAATTTTCAACTTGTGCCCGAAACAAATTAAAAGCATTCACAGCTTCACCTTTGTGTTTCAGTGGATATATCCAGGTGTGTTTATTGTAATTATCGACGAAATGAATATAGAAACGATGACCACTTACTGATAGAACTGGTGAGGGTCCCCAAAGATCTGTATGAACTAATTCCAAAGGAGAAGAAGCATAAGACATAGATTTGGAAAAGGGTAGCTGTTTTGATTTGCCATAATGATATGCTTCACAAACAAAATTCAGATATTGGATATTCTCATTACACTTATTCAATATTTGCTTTAGAACTCTATCACTGGGATGTCCTAGCTTGTAGTGCCATTTTATAAACTCTTTTTCTTTCTGTGTAAGTGACGCCATATGAACTTGAGCCACCAGAGCACGTTTATACATTTCATACATCTGATACATTCCTTGGCTTGATATCTCGCGCACCAGAGGACGACCTGTCTTCTTGTCCTTCACAACACACCCATCATTAGTAAAATGAACATCTACTGAATTATCCTTAGTGAGTTTATTAACACTCATAAGATTTTTAGTTGCAGAGGGTACTAACACTACATCTTTAAGATAGAGTCTAGAGTTGGATCCAGGTAGAAAGATAGAACCTATTCCAACTACACGAGTTGGTTCTCCAGTGCAAATATAGAGATGAGTCTTACCTATATGATTGATATTCTCCAGTTGATCAGAATACGGAGTCACATGATAGTTTGCCCCACTATCCATATACCATGATGGATCGAAGACTGTTTGTGGATGAGTATAGTACTCTTCTGACGAGTTAGCATAGAAAGCTTGTGGGGTCGAAGAGTTCCCAAAACCAAGTCCAAAGTTAGATGGAGGTTGGAAATTTCTGTCAAAACGGTGATAGTAGTTTGCTACTACATGTTTTGGTTTCTCACATAAATGACAGTATGGTCGATTTTCATTGTTGAAACACCGCGATTTCCACGACCTCGACGTTATCGGGAACCACCACGTGACCTTCTCCAGAAACCTTGTTTAGTGGTATTTTGATTCGTATTAGAGGATTGATTGTTAGTGTCATCACGTTGAGCAACATTTGCAGTAGGTTGAACCGATAGAGTCGAGAGGTGGTTAAGTTGTTCCAAATGACTTTCGAAGGCAAGAAGTGCAGATTGTGCTTCAATCCAGGTGAGATTCGGTTGATCAACAAACTTTATTACAACATCATTATAATCTGAATCAAGGCCATTTAGTGTATGAAGAATGAGGTTGTCTATTGCAACAGGAACTCCGGCCAATATTAGCTGATCTGTAATGCTTTTCATTTTGCTAATGTACTCATCCATCTTCATTGAGTTTTTACTTATTTGATGGAGCTGCGACTTGGCACCATAACACGTGATTTCATTGACGTGCAAGTGAGATTACGGGCACCAACCCAAAGATCACGAGCTGTGCGACAGTGAAGCAGTTGAGCTCTAACTTCTTGGGTCATTGTATTGCGTAACCAACCAACCAGAAGTCGATCTACAACATACCATTCTTCGAAGACTGGATTTGGAGTCATCTCTACTCCTTCAGAGATGAACCAAGGAGGCGTCGAACCAGAGTCATTGATATGTGGCTCGAGAAAATTTCCTTCGATCAGTGGTAAGACCATAGATTCCCACACAAGATAGTTTCCTCCACCCAACCTGATAGAAGTCATTTGGCTCGAGGAATTAAAAAGAGAGTATGTTTTGGAAGTGTGGGTAGTTGAAATAGAGGTAGCAGAAGATGCTATTGAAGGGGAAGCCATTGGAGAATATTGCTTTGATACTAATAAAGAAAACGCTACGTTGTGTATGGAATATTCGGCACACAATGTGTGTGCTCAAACTTTGCATTTATAATAGTTGTTGGTCGGGCCGGTCGTGCTGGGCCCGAACCCAGTCGTAATGACCCACAGGCCAATCGGTCCAATCTCCAAAGATCAGTCTCATACCCATTGGCCATTCCGAGCCCAGGACCATTCCGCATTCTCCTTGGCCCATTCGCAGGCAAGAGACTCCCATGCA
>JAOTAY010000009.1:23244836-23267653 GCA_025629805.1 Erythroxylum baracoense | reverse complement strand
TTGCAGGAATCCTTAAGCCAGAATTCTTGTGTCCAACAGTTGTCTCCATGGATCCGAACGGCAACGTGCAGCCTCGTCAGAATCCGGCTGAACCAGTTGTGTATAACAGAATTGGTTACATGAGAGAGAGAGGGAAAAGATTAACCATACACATGTATGTATAGAATGATAAAGAATAAATGGATTAGTTCTATGCTCTAAGCAGTAGAAATTTACAGTGAGTAGCTCCACTTCGTTAAGCAAAGAAGCTTTATGATTAATGTGGCTTTAAGCAACTTGCTTAGAACTTAAAAAACAAAAGTAGTAGAGTGGGAAAGCATAATGCAATGGGCAAGACTCAAGTGGGATGTTTCATTAGGCAACTGGTGGAAGGATTGGATTCGATTTCTTCCATAGTCTAACCGAGTCCCAATTGAATAGCATTGGTGGGGTGGACAAAGATTCTTGACTATTGATTATTGCCCTTTTCTCAAAGTTTGAATCTTTGAACGAAAGAGCATATAATTACATATACGTGCCTTTGTAAAAAGTTGTATGTTTCTAGGGTTCTTTACTTCTTTAAGCACGCACAAAAATGGCTCATGTATCGTACACTTTCAGGAGTCACTCACCTGCTTTTGACTCATAAAAGCTTACACTACGCTTGGCCAAATGTAGTTGGGTCCTACACGTAGATTCCCGGCTGTGAATATTTTTAATATAAATTTATGTACTTTAATTATATAATTTCAAATATATTATAAATAAAAATATAGAAATACTTAATCTAAAAGAAATGATTGTAAATAATTTTCCAACTTGAATTCTTTTCTCATAAGAAGATTTGATTCTTATATAAATAAATAATAAAAATCTATCTAACTTAATCTTAATTATACAATTAAAATTAGCCTAGCTAGTTTAGCTATAAAGCTTTCCCAACTTGCATCGGACCATACATAAGATCTTGATATTCTCTATTCAATTTTTATTCGTTCTCCAATGATATTTCCTTTTTAGATATCAATAGTAAAATAGTAGTGATTGGTGACGAACAAATCTCCTTTGGGGCATCATAGAACTATCGAAGCATAGCATATGCCCGAATGGGTCGTATGATTTATAAGCATACATATATATTCTGCTGCTGCAAGATTAATCTAATCTTGGATGCATTATGATTAAATTAATATAATTGTACTGTTGAATTAAGGTTATCTTTAGGAGGGGAAGAATATGCCTACGACAAAAAGTGTTATTTGAGATCATTAAAGAAGGTATGTAAGATTACATCTCTCCATTCACATCAGAAGAATCTAACTATTATTTATAAATTTCTAGATAAATATAAATAATTTATAATGAAAATCATTGTTGCATACATTCCACAATAAACAAAGTAGTAAGGTGGATGAATAGACAATACCACGAAGAACAAGAGCATTTAAAGACCTACAAGCCTAGAAAAAGGCTTTCTAGAAAAAAAAGTTTTTAGAAAAAATCAGTTAATACTACTTGTTATATGATAAATTACATTTCATCAAATGCAATTGATTTAAAGAAGCTGATAGAAAAGTGGATTAGGAAGCCAATGGATTACTCTAATCTTTTATTTATTTGGGAGTATTGTATATGTAATGTATAATGTCAAAAAACCACGAATTTGAATCCAAAATCCATAAATATTTATTCTTGGGTACACTAATAAAGTGAAAGAGTATCTCATATGGGATCACATTGTCCGCAAGGTTATTGTCAGTACATATGTGACCTTTATAGAAGATGAATTACATTCAAACTTCTTTTGAAGTAACAGCAGAGATGTTCAAAAATTAGTTAAGTAAGAAGCTTCGTAAATTTATTAATCAAATTACATAAAAGGCCACTAAACTAGCACTCAGATTATATAATAGAAGGCGGTATGACATATTGGCTTTTAATAAAGGATAAAGAGCCATCAACTCTTTAAAAGCATTTAGTAATCTATATGCCTCCTAGTAGACGTAACAACGTAAGAATAAATTGAAGCTCTTTATAAAAATAAACCTCATAAACTTGTACTATTATCATAAGAAAGTTAATTGGTAATAAATAAGTCTTCAAGATCAAGCAAAATGATGATAATCAAGTTAAGCATTATCGTACATAATTAATGATAAAGGGATGCTTAAAATGGAGGAATTGAATTTAACAAAATATTTTTCATGTGGCTTATAGTAAGAGTAATCTTAACAATGTATATTGTGTTTTACTTATATCTAGAATAGTTAGATATGAAAATTGTTTTTCTTTATGGAAATCTTAAAGAAAAAACTTATATGTTCTGAGCAAAATATTTTGAAGAAAAGGAAAAAGAAAACTCAATTTGTAGGTTGAATAAATCTCATTATAATTTTATGCAGGTGCTAAGGTATTCGTATAAGAGATAAAATAGACTTGATAAAATATTAAAATAATTAAATTTTAGTATGAAGTTGTTTTCAAATTATGAGTAATTGAATAATTAATCCATAAGTAGAATATAATTAACCCTTTTACATATTATATCAAGTTTTGATTCCAAACACACCAAACGGTCAGTAGTTAGCCAATGTAAATACGTATAGGGTGAGAAGGGACTCATAAGTCATACCTTTACAAAAAAACTATGGAGTGTAGCCAACTTGGAGAAAGTAAATTTCCAACTTGAATTCTTTTCTCATAAGAAGATTTGATTCTTATATAAATAAAAAATAGAATCTAACAATCGATTGTGCATGTTAATTATACAATTAAAATTAGCCTAGCTAGTATAGCTGGAAAGCTTTCCCAACTTGCATCGCACCATACACAAGATCTAGATATTCTCCATTCAATTCCTATTCGTTCTCCAATGACATTTCCTTTTTAGATATCAATAGTAAAATAGTAGTGACTGGTGACGAACAACTCTGCTTTGGGGCATCATAGAACTATCGAATCATGCATATGCCTAAAATCTTTATCTGTTTTTGTGTGGGTCATACGATTTGTAAGCATACAAATATATTCTGCTGCTGCAAGATTAATCTAATCTTGGATGCATTATGATTTAATTAATCTAATTGTAATGATGATTTAAGGTTATCGTTAGGAGGGGAAAGAATATGGATATGACAGAAAGTGTAATTTGAGATCATTAAAAAAGGGATGTGAGATTACATTACTCGATTAACATTAGAAGAATCTAACTATTATTTATAAATTTTTAGATAAATATAAATAATTTATAATGAAAGTAAATATTATAAAGTATTTTAATTATAATGAATTAAAATATAAATAGTTTTATTAATTTATAAATATCTATCCATCTTCTTGGTTAATTTATATATCAAAAATAAATATAAGTATGTAAGAACTGGACTTGTGAGGATATTAATTTTATAAGTTCTAAATAACAATATTATGATTTAATTAATCTAATTGTACTGTTGAATTAAGGTTATCTTTAGGAGTGTAACGAATATGCATACAACAGAAAGTGTAATTTGAGATCACTAAATAAGGGACGTAAGATTACGTTACTCAATTCACATTAGAAGAATCTAACTATTATCTATAAGTTTCTATATAAATATAAATAATTTATAATAAAATAAATATTAGAAAGTATTTAAATTATAATAAATTAAAATATAACTATTGTGATTATATATCAAAAATAAATATAAGTATCTAAGAATTGGACTTGTGAGGATATTACATTAAACGTTTTAAACTACAAATTAATATTTGAAACTTGTTGTCTATATAACTCTTTTTTTACCCATAATGATATTTTAGAAGTCATCTATTCGAATCTTAATTGAGTTGTGATCTTATTTTGTCCACTTAATAATTCTAACAAGTGGTATTAGAGTCATATCGGGGTGTATGTATTTATTTATCTTATTTTGTGGTTGTTACTATAAGTAGATCTTCTATATCATAAAATAAGTTTGATATTATTCACTATTTAATGATAATGGATACTATTGACATATAGAGTTGTTGTTTACGTGAAATAATGAGTTATTTCTCTTATCTCAAAGTAATTCAAAATAGAAGTAATAACAACCAAATTTAATATTAAAAATTTAACAAGAATAATTTATCATTATGAAAGTTAAAGATGAAAGATATCTCTATAAAAATTGTTTTTTTTACAATTATTAGTAAAAGGCTGACAAACTTCACATGTGACGGCAAATGTAATGAAATGAATAGGAATGTTATTACAAATCTTCATATTGCTTTAGCTGATGAAGTTTTGTCGAGCGTAAAGGAGAAGAAAATAACAAAAGAGATACGATATCATTTCACAAAGTTCTACGAAGTCAAGTTACTTCACAATAAAATTTTTCTTAAGAAGAAACTTTGTACTCTTTGGAAGTAAGAATTCACTTCGGTAACTAAGGGTAGATTAATAACTTGACTACTCTATTCTCTTAGCTCATATAGATATTCTACATCCAAAAATAAGTTTGACATTGTTCACTCTTTAATGATAATGGATACTATTCATGTATATAATTATTGGTTACATGAAATAATGGGAGTTATTTCTTTTATCTCAAAGTAGTTTGAAATAGAAGTAATGACAGCCAAATTGAAGATAAAAGGTATTTATAGATTACAATTTCATGAATGTGCCTAAATTCTACTTCAAAGTCTACTTGATTGATATGATTAACTCATTATTAACTTAACCAATTTTCTTATAGACTACTTAGTCTTTTATGGTGTTACGATTACAGTTATGGAAGAATAAAGTTGGTGTAAGAATAAGGAAGTCATCCACTCCGGTTCACAAAAAGTCAAAACCTTAAAGATGAGACAAGGGAGATCAATGAAACATTATCTAAGAAAAAATCAAAATCATGGTAGATCAAAATCAATAAGTAAAAGGAATTGAAAATGTTATAAGTGTGTCAAGAAAGCTTACTTGAAAAAGGATCCTTGAAATTTAAACAAGAAAAATTATATTCTTCAAGGAAATTTTACAAGTACTTCAAATGAAAGTATTATTCTGTATTGTAAAGTAACAATGATAATTAAAATTAGAAAGTTAAAAAATTGATGATGGCCCTTTGATTCAAGAATTACTTTTTGCATGATCTATAGAATAAAATGATTCCATGATTATGAATATATTTAGGAGGATTTGTGTATAATTATGATGATTATCATCTAAAGAAACCATCAAATTGAATTTGTATGATGGTATAATTTGTACTTTTTAAGAGATATGATATATGGAGGGCTTAAAATTTTTTGTTGTTCTTATAACAACTAAATAATCTTAGGTGAAAAATAAAAATTACCAACAAGATTTCAAAGATAATTTGAGGTGCATTTGTACTTTAAAATGGAGAAAAGATATATGCAAAGTTATTCAGGTTAAATGGAGAAATATTATTATAAGCAGAAGCATTGATCATTTTGAGTAGTCCAAGCAAAAGATCATTAATTTTATAACATTAAGAAATTTCACATATATCTAAACAAGGAATGAAGATCTTCGCAAAACAAAAGTTATTCCTACTACTCACTTAGACATCATTATCTTTTTATGGTCATCATGTTACTAGTAAGTATCATTAGAGATGGTGGCATGAGTGCCAACAAAGTTTTCAAAGTAAAGTAGAGTTCTTTCTTAAGATCATCTTGAGTGGACATTGCTAAACCCTCCTGATTAGTAAGAGAGACAATCTTATTAGTGTTATTCCTGTCCATGATCGAATTGAAGAAGAATTTAATGTTATTGTCCCCCTCTTATTGTTACTAAACCCTAGACCTTTATTGGATTAGGGAGTTATGATAAGACAGAGATTTGACATATACGTCAAGAGTTAAATTTTCTTTTATAAGAAGATTTTCCACATCAGGTTAAATTTTGCGCTACATTTGCACCTTGTCTTGTGAGTCTTTAGCCTTTCTCACTGCTTCTAATATGTTGTTTCCCCCAATTTTGGGCTTTATCAATTTGAGTTCCTCCTTAACAACCTTCAATTTCTTGATACAAAGGAATTCTTTACTTCCTACTAAGGTCTAGGAGAGGCCCTTTTTAGTGACCTCCTCATATCCTTCCACTTACACCAGGTGATTGTTAAAATGGAACGGGAACTATTTTTTGTAAGATTCGAATAGATTATGAATCAGTAGTGGGTATAATCAGAATGTTTTTTAGGTCTAGGACTCTTTCTTTACTCTTTAGGAATAGATTAAGCTATTCTCCATTTACCGATGCTCTATCTGGCCTTTTCCTGATATGCCATGATTTACTCTATTTATTGCTCTATATATAGATTAGTGCTTCTAACTTTAGATCGGTGACCTTTAAGCTTTTCACACATTCTTAAAAATCAGTGGAGAAGTTCCTCAAGCTAACATTTCCATCTGCCTCAAAAAATAGAGTAAAATCACCTATTATTAGCCAGGGTCTTTGGACTAGAGGCTTATACTCCTTCAATTTACTCCAAAGTGCTCTTGTTTGGAAGCTTTAGTTTACTCCATACACAAAAGTGATTGTAATATTGGTGTTTTGGATGTAGTATACATCTAAGTGCATCAATTGGTCAGTTGTTTGGAGTTGTTGAACCCTGACTAATCTACTTTCAATAGCAACTATTATCCTTCCGTAATGATGTTGTTATTGGTTAGAGATAATTTTCCATTACTCTCCCAAAACACTACCTTTAGTGAACCTATTAAGGCTTAGATTGGTTTCTAGAATACCAAACAAAGATGGTTTATTTCTCCAACAAAAAGCTTTTAGCATTTGCTATTAAAAGGGGTTATTTATCCCTATAATATTCCAGGATACTATTAATATGCTTGATGGGAGTATCTAGGGCCTTTGGGCCTATTCTTCCTTCTAGATTTTCTTCCATTGACTAGCTTAAAATCATCTTGTTAGTGTAGGGGACACTCTGAGGTGTTTAAAGGGTTACCTACGTTTGTTTCCAACTCAGTATTTCCTATAGTTAACATAACTTCAACTTCATTTTTTGTTTCTATGTTGTCTTTTCTAGAGCTTTCCAAAGTTAGCTCATTGGTACTAGCTTCTTGTACATCCTTATTATTAAGAATACTATTCTCTCTTGCCCCAAAGCCCTCATCTTCTTCCATATTCTAGTAGTTACCTTTAGTAGGGACAAATGAGGGCTTTATCGAACCCCATAACTTCTGAATAGTCCTGTCTAGAAAATTTTTCATTGTAGGTCTTCATTGCTTATCTTGTTCCTTGAGTGTAGGCTTCTAATTGTAGTCTACCCTTACCACATCTTTAATCATAATTTCGAGCCGTGTTGGTGTATATGCTAATTGGTTTCCTTATAAAACTGGATCACATGCTAATAGGCCCTTAGTTGATCAATATTTAAGGGGACTCTATTCAAATTAATCCAAATAGGTACATGAGAGAACCTGAAGTTTTCTAAACATATTCCTTGAGACCAAAACTATAAGAAAAGGGGGTTAGCCTGGACATGCCAAGGGCCTATCCTTAAAATTTCTTTAGCTTAATTGACTTTTTCAGATTTGAAGAGTATCATATTTTCCTCTGTGAGTATAACTTCTCTTAATCCACTATTTTTTCATTGTTTTTAAACCCAACTTTTATGGATGCAAAGGGGGCCTTTTGGCTAACAAGAAACTAATAAAGAGTATATTTCTAGCACCTGATACCTTCTTTCATAATTTGAAGGTCAGGGTTACCATTGCCCTTCTATTGATGTTTAGAGGTTAGAGGAATTCCAAAGTGCTTCTATCACACTCTCTTACTACTTAACGCCAACTTAGAAGAGGATTGGTGTTATTAGTGAGAGTTGATCTTGGTTGAGGAGATGTTTTAGGGTTTGAGGCTTGGTTTTATGATGAGGGTAATGGTGGAAAGTCTTCTACATAGTCTAATAAGGAAACACACAAGAGTTATAAGTTTTTGGCATAGAAGTGTTTGTAAAAAAAAGAGGTAGATTGGAAAGGAGGAAAATGAATAATTAGTAGAGGGTTTAAAAAACCCTTAAGCAATGACCAGAAGGGTAAGGGAGAAAGGGAGGTTGGAGAAAGAGCAAGATGAAGAGGATGAAATTGGTTATCAGTTTTAGCAGCAACAATTGTGGAGGTTGAGTGAGAGATAGATCACCGAAAACTTAAGTTAAGAACCACTCGTACATGCATTCTATTGTAAAGAGATGCTATAACTTCTCTTACCATCCTAATGTTATGTTCTAAGTATTACAGATTACTTCTTTTATAATTATTCTTTTTTTATTCATAATAGTATTTCTTTTAATTTTAATTGAATTGTGATTTCGTTATATTCATTTAATCATTCCAACAAAAATTAATTTTAAATAAACTACTTAATTATTCAACAGATTTATTTTAAATAACGAATTCAATTCAAATAATAAAATGATAAAATACAAATTCTTAAAACCCAAAAGTTCAAGTACTTTACTTTTAAGAAATTTATAAGACTCTACTCAAGAATTTTACAGAATTTCTTCCAACCACCATGAAAAGGTTGCCACAAGAATTTATATTAAGAGGATATGTATAATATTGGTTTCACGTTTCACGAGTAAAATGCAAAGTAAGATTAAGAATGAAATTAAGTAAATATTAGTTAAATTGATTTTGTTATTTAATTTTTAGTTATTAATTTATTAAATAATTTATGTGGATGAATGCGAATTTTATCAACTAAAAAAAGATAATATCATATTTACACTTTGTTTTTTTGAGAAATTAAAAATTTCATAAAAGAATGAGAAGAGTTACATCTCAAAGTTATCCCACGTGGACAAACCCACTTAGATACACATAATAGGCAAAAACGACAGCGTTCAAACAATAAACATTCAACGATTAGGGCAAAACTACTTCTGCCTTTCTCGAATCTTCAACCACTTACTCAATTAGGGAGAGTGGTTACAAAGCGCCAGAGTCTTGCTGTAGTTGCGGTGGTCCTTGAGGCTCCTCGTCTTCTCTCTACCCTTGCTAGCTATTATCCTCAGGTAGCTGGTACTATTCGAGTTCATCTTAGATGATTTAAGGGTCTCTAAGTCATTTCTTTTCTTTCGCAGGAGTGCGAGACTCGCTGATCCCAATTCTTCTGTGACGAGCCAGCTATTGAAGACCTGACTTAGGTCAGTATAGCTTCTGCTATGATTCCTTTCTCGACTCCTTCTTCAATCAAGCACTGTTGACATCTAGGGTTTGAAAATCTGGGTTATCTTCATCAGGGTAAAGGGCTTTGCAGATTAACCAGAAAGGGGAATCTTATCCACGAAGATTTAATGGTTCATAGATTTCCTTTCTTTTCCATAGTTATGCCTTTGTTTAATCCTTTCTCTGCTGATGACAGGGACAAAGATGAAGCATTGGCCTTACCCTGTTATCAAACATGAGAAAGAGCAAATCCCAAGTAAGGTACTGGTCATCTTCTCTATTTCCTTTGGTCTGCAATGTGTAGTCTATTTGAAAAGTCCTAGGGGCTGTTGTGAGTAGAAAATTGGGTTTCATTACTAACTGAGGATAGTGTAACTAGTTCATAGGACTATCTAAACTAGCTATTGCTATATACTATATTCTCCAGGCTAGAGACATTCTCCTACTACAGTGGAGGTTTAGCTGATTGATGATCAGTTGCTCTCTTATGCTAGCAGTAGTGATATCTAATAGAGAACTTATCGAAGTATGTTGGTTTTTAAACCTTCTACTGTTCCTTTCTTTCCAGATAACATGAAGACAAGTAGCCATTGAGAGTAAAATAATAGCCCTATCAAACTTTGAGTAGTTCAAATTAGGTAGTTCCCTTATAATCTCTGTGAGTCTGTCATAGTTGAAATCAGGGGCACATAGCATGGAGATTTTTGCCTACAGTCCTCTAGAAAAAACACATTCAAAGAAGAGGTGGTCCCTGGTTTCATCCCCTAGGTTGCATAGGATACATAGCTTAGAGGAGGATAGGAATTTCAACCTATCCAAGATACTTAGCCTGTCCCACATTGCTAGCCAGAGCTGAAAACTATCATTAGGTCTAAGGACCTTATTCCAGATCAATGTGTCCCATCCTACATGATTTACAGTTCTGTCTCTCAACTTTCTGACTTCCTTAACCATAATCCTAGAAACAGGAATACCCTTCCACAAGTACGTACCTTCCCCCCCATGACTTGTGAATAGAGTAATATTAAGAAGTGAAGCCTCATCAGAGGAGAGAGTCCAGTTTCCATTCCTTATAATTTCTTTAAGACTAATGTCTTTCGGGAACCTATTCAATAGAGAGTTTGCTATCTGGTTTTGTATTAAAAGACCATTCCCTATCTAGTTGTCATACCAGAAGGAAAGTCTATCTCTTGTCCCTATCTGGCATGTAATGTGCTGATAAATCTCCTCTCTCATTTTAAGTAGTTGGTTAAAGAACCAGGTGTTGCTGACTTTGGGTACTAGAGCCTAAAGACTCCTTCCTTTTAGTAAATAATAATGAATCCACTTAATCCACATTGATTGCTTATCACTCAGGATTCTCCAAATTCTTTTGGACATAAGAAGTCTGTTTTTAGTAGAGATGGACTCTAGTCCTAATCCCCCTTCCTCTTTCAGTTGACATATTGTCCTCCAATTCACTTTTGCTATTCCTCTCTCTCCATTCATTTTTCCCCATAGAAATTGCTTCATCAATTTTCCTACTGTTTTAATCGGGCCTTTTGAAAGGAAAATGTAAGAAAACCAGTAGGTACTCATAGACATTATAACTAACTTTAGTAGTTAAAGTTTCCCACTATAGGATAGTGTTCTATTAGTCTATGACCCCAAATTGTTTCTGTATTTTTTCTATCAAAGGGATACATTCACAGAATCCTAGCCTCCTTGAAGAGATAGGAATCCCCAGATAGTGTATATGGGGAGTTTTAATTTCCATCCCCGTAGCTTGAGCTAAAGTATTTGAGATATGAGAAGCACTTTTAGATAGTATGATAAAGCTTTTGTGTTGATTGACGTTTAAGCCCGACATTTCCTTAAACAACTTTAGAGATTCCAATAGAAGATTGACTGAATGAGCATTCGCTCTGCTTAGAAGAATAAGGTCATCTGCAAAACACAAACTAGTTAGTAAAACTTTCTTACATTTGGAGTGGAATCTGAATTTAGGATATATTGAAGTCTTGTGCTTCAGTAGCTAAGTGAGTACTTCTATGCAAATTAGGAATAGGTAGGGGGATAGGGGGTCCCCTTGCCTAATTCCTTTCTTTCCTTTAAGCACTTCCGTGGGGCTTCCATTAATCAATATACCATAGGAAATAGTAGTAATGCACTGTTAAATCCACTTGACGAATTTTAAGGGAAAATTCATTATCTCCAAGGTTTTTAGCATAAATCCCCAATTCACACTATCAAAAGCTTTTTATAGATCCACTTTTATCATGTAATTATGAGGGTTTCTCCTGCAGTTATACCCTTTTAATAGCTCCTGAATGATAAGTATATTGTCCCCTATATCTTTGCCTGCTATAAAAGCTCCTTGATTCTTACTGATAAGATATTTAAGCACCTCATTTAGCCTATTTGCCAAAATCTTGGCAATGATTTTGTAGAGGACATTTGTACACGAAATAGGCCTGTAGTCATTCCAAGTTCCTGGATTAGAGTTTTTAGGGACCAGACATAGAAAAGTCTTGTTTATTTCCTTCAGTAATACCCCTTTTAGGAAGAACTCTTGTATTGCCTCCTTGACGATCCCCCCTAAACTATTCCAAGTTTTCTGATAGAAAAATCCATTCAATCCATCCGGACCTGGAGCTTTAGAGCCATTCATGCTGAAGACCACCTTATCAATTTCCTGATCTGTAACAGGTCTTATTAAACAATAAGCTTCATGATCAGGAATTTTAGAAGTTACAAATTGTCTAAGGTCATAATCCACCTTAGATGAGTATGCTTCTGATCCAATTAGTTTGTTGTAGTACTCCAAAGCATCCTTAGCTAACTCATTTTGACCAATGATATCCACTCCGGCTTCTGATTTAATAGAGAAAATTCTGTTAGTATTCTTTCGAGCTAGCAAAGAGTTAAAGAAGAACTGTGTGCATCTATCCCCCTCTTTTAACCAATTAATCCTGGCTCTCTGCTTCAGTAAAGAGCATTGGTTATCCACAGCTTGTAAATAATTTTTAAGCACATCCTTCTCTGCTATGGCTGTTGCTTCATCTAAAGGATTCTCTGCCAGTGCTTTTTTAATATAGGAAAGTTTCTCCTTGGAAATATCAATCTCCTTATTAATAACTTGTCCTCTCTTTCCATTAAGAATCTTCATCTCCTGTTTAATAGCCTTTAGCTTTTGGATACAAATGAACTGTCTTGTCCCATAACAATCATGCTCCTATTTAATAGCCTTTAGCTTTTGGATACAAATGAACTGTCTTGTCCATTGCTTCTTAAAAACCATTTATGTTGACCAGAAAAATGTTGGATCTGAAAGGATGATGAACTCTAGAGATGGTGAACAAATTGTCAATTTTTATAGGAGTGTGATATGAGATTCTAGGGTTTAGAAATTTCACATAACTTCTTGAAAATGAATGTAGCCATTCCACATTAACCATAACTCTATCAAGTTTTTTTTTTCTGATGTGCCAATTTGAACATTGTTTATTTGTCCAAGTAAACTTATGACCTTCAGCTTTTAGGTAAATAAGTTCCACCTCCTGCATACAGTCGAGCATATCAGGGGAATAGTTAAGAAGGGTACAATTACCTTTGGCTTCTGATATGAACAAAGTAGTGTTAAAATCCCCGCAAACAACCCAAGGGGAATTCACTGAAGCTTTAATCCTTCTGATGAAACTCCAGAGCTCAGTTCTTTGGAAAACAGTGTTGAATCCATAGATAAAAGTAGCTAGTATCAAAAAATTTTCCCTTTTGAAGTAAATCTTAAAGTAAATATGCTGCTGACTAGATTCCAGAACTTCTAGTTTTACATTATCCCCATCATAAGCTATTATGATCCTTCCATACGCATGACTTTGATGATTTGTAATGA
Organism: Erythroxylum baracoense; assembly: GCA_025629805.1. Taxonomy (NCBI): domain Eukaryota; kingdom Viridiplantae; phylum Streptophyta; class Magnoliopsida; order Malpighiales; family Erythroxylaceae; genus Erythroxylum; species Erythroxylum baracoense. The sequence goes on along the minus strand of JAOTAY010000009.1, from coordinate 23,254,623 downwards.
ACTGCCATTTGCTTCCTAGACAAACTAGTTTATTCAGATTAGCTACTCTAATTTTAGTCTCTAACATACAAAAAACCTAAGGCTTTTCCTTTAGCACAAAATCATTTAAAGCATTCAGCTTTGAAGGATTATTTATGCCACGCACATTCCATACTATCAAAGTCATAATCAAACAGCTTTACCTTTGGAGCTTTTCCTATTGCTCCTACTACTTTTCCTAAAGGTGACCTGCTCAAACTGCTCCTCGGGATTGTTACCATTATGCACATCAGTCCTGGATAGACTTTGCTCATTCAGTTGCACATCCGAAGAGTCATCACTTTGACTTGCTCCACTAGCCTCTTGAACTTTTCCATCTTCTTGTTGATTAGGTAGAACTTCTGTCTTCTGAACAAATTCAGATTTATTGCCCTTCGGAATGTCCTCCCTTTTTTTAGGTGAGACATTTACTGTATGAGATATTTCTTAGTTTTTTGCTACTTGCTCAGCCTCCTCATTTTCGTCGGTTTCTTCTGGAACATTTTTTTTATACCCATCAATTCCCAATAGTCACCTTGTGAAAAGACCCTACCCGTCGGTTTCCATGCTTTGCCTTGGGCTTTAAGAGATGGTTTCCATTGGTATGTCACCAAGGCTTTGTCTTCTCTAAGAGAGTTTACATCCGCCAACCTTAGAATAGGAATAATATCCTTCATTTTCTTCGATATATCCATGCTTACACATAATCTAGCAAATCTGACTCTTTTCCTCATAGCTGTGTTCTCATCCATGCATATAGGTTTCCCCAAGTAGCTCGCAAGCATACTCAACCCCTTTATTGTCCAATACTCCAGTGGAATATTGTGAATATTCACCCATAGGGGAATGTTCTTTGTTTTGATTTTTTCAAGCTCTATCCCCGGTTGCCAATTTTGCATAAAAAGTGGAGTTGAGAGATATGCCAGGGCCCCCTCTTATATTACCTTTTGAGCTTCCGACTTGGAAGAAAAGGTAAAGATTATATTGTCTTCTTCAGTAAGCATAACCTCCATTAGACGTCTTCCTTTCCAATTTCTCAATGCCCACGCCTGCATAATGGAAAATGCAGGTCTTTTTTCCATGAAGAACCCCACAAGTGTAACTTCCCATGTTTTGGCTCCCTGCTGCAACACATCTAGGCTAGGAGCCACCATTAGCTTACCATCAACCTCTATTAGAGGGCTAAATTCTAAAGATGAGTCAGTGCTATCTCTAACCACCTGTTTCCAAGTTTTCCTAGGTCCCTTAGCTGTTTCGTCCTCAGTAGGTTTAGGAAAAGCAGTCGTAGTAGGGATTGACATAGATGTAGAATGGTAGCTATAAAAGTAAGAATATCTTAATATTTATTAAGATAAAAGTCCTTCTATTTTTAATGCACTAAAAGTAATTCTTCTAGTTCATAGCATCAAATTAATGAATCACTCAAGTAAAAATTAACAAAATCACTTAAAGTTCAAGAACAAAATTAAAAAGTCACATATCCCACATTATGATTTAATTGATTGATTATTATGCCACTTGAGGTCTCACCAAACGAATATTGTAATATCACATTCTTTGTAATAATTTTTTAAAATTCCGTAATCATATGTGAAAGTGTTTACATTCTTGGAACGTTGTTTTTTAATTTTTTTCTTTAAATCCCAAGTCAAAATTTATGTTGTTAATTATGCTCGTAAGACTTAAACTTAATGTTTTAAAAACTAGATCAGAAGCTAAATCGATAAGATAAGAAGTTTAAGGTTTAAAAGGTTGAACTACTATTATACTGTCATAAAACCGACTAAAGATTGGATAAAATTGAAGAATTCAAAATATAATTGAAAGAGATCGACCTTAATTATCGCAGAATTTAAAGTTTAATTAAAAAGGAGATTGTTAAGTGATAATTAATTGATTTATTTTGATTTATAAGAACTTATTAATGAATAAAATTGACTTATTAATTAATAAAATGATTAGTTTTTATGACAATAGTTATTAAAGTAAATCGAATTGAAAAATTGAAAAATTGAAAATTGAACTTAAAAGTTAAATGGTTTAAAATTTTTAATATTGAATTGACCGAATGGATTGAATTTTTAAACAATTGTTTAAAATCTTTTTATTTTTTTGAAGAAAAGATGTAAGGATTAATCTTATAAAGAGAATAAGAAGAAGTAATAAATAGTAGCTAATGCATCTCTCAAAAAGATCCAAAGTCGTATGATTTGAAGAAAAAGTGACCAAGGAGAAATGATGAGGGGTGACTTGTCAAGAGAATTCTGATGCCGACTCCACCTTATAAATGAAAGTGCACAAGATATGGAATAAGAGAAAGTGATTTGATGGAAAAGGCAAAAGCTATTGAAGAAAATATTGCTGGCTAGGATCTATCGTAATGATTTGTGGTGTAGTGGGCATATATGAATATATATACCAATGGATGCCCTCAAAATTAGTGAAGGTAATAAATCTTCCCCCATTCAATTAGAACTTGGAAATTTCTTAAAATATAAAAAAATAAGAAATCTTATCACAAATGTTTATTTTTACTTAATTTAAGGATTAGATCGTCTGTTTCAATTAATTAATTTTAACCATATTCTATTAAATCTCATTTATATATTTATACGAGATCTACATAAATATATTAATCAAATTAAAAGGAACACATCACAATAGGATGCTCAAAATCGCCATCTGATGTGTACTTATAACCTATTGCTTTGTCATAAGTGGTGTACTATATTTTTTTAGCGGTAGTTCAACTGATAAGAATGATCCTTTCAAGCAAACGAGATCCTATCTTCCTTTTATTGTATGCCAACTTTGTTCAATTCATTTTGTCCACATATTTATATAGGCCTCATATAAATATATTGATGAGATTTAATAGAATAAAAATATTTGTATAGGCCTCACATAAATATATTGATGAGATTTAATAGAATAAAGTATGAACTGATTATCTAAAATAGAAGAATTGTTCTCCTTTTTAAGAGCCTTTAGTGCTAGAACTTTTGGATTTGAGTTGTCAAAATCAATGTTTCAAAAATAGACTAAAAGTTAAACTAATAAGGCAAGAGGTTTAGGTTTAAAAAGTTCAACTGATATTAGATTGCTTAAAAATCGGCTAAAGATTAAATAAAATTAAAGAATTTGAAATATAAATAAAAGAGATTGTCCTTACCCATAAAAAATTTGAAGTTTAATTAAAAAAAGAAAATGTTAAATGAAAATTAATTGATTTATTTTAGTTTATAAAAATTATTAATTCACAAAAATTAACCGATTAATTAATAAATTAATTAGTTTTTAACAACAAGAGTTATTAAAGTAAATTGAACAAAAAATTTGAAATCTTAACTAAAAAATTAGACGATTGAATCGGCCGAACAGGTTGAATTTTTTAATTATTAGTCAAAACTCTTTAAAATTTTTGCAATAATTAGCATGATACATATTGCATCAAAATTTATTATTGATTAATCAAAAAGAATTTTTAATTATTAATTTGTTAAATTCACATATTATTTCTCAATTTTTGTTATACAATCCAGTGGTTTAATTAGCAGAAATTAATCAGAAACAATCTCTCTATTTGACAGGGTAGGATTGGATATTATTGAACTGCTCATAATCTACATTTATGTGAAACTCTCACTAAATGTTGTTATTTTTGGTGTAATTAGCATAAATTAGTTAGAAGAGATGATTAGCATGCAAATTGTATTATGCATAGCCAACGCAACAAACTTGATCTGTAACAAGAGATTTGTTGGGCTGAAATTAATGCCCTTTCTGATTGGAGTCATTGGGTTGACCGTACCTTTTGACTATTGAGCTGCTTTCATCTATAAGCATGCCTGCAAGAAAGACCTTGGACTGTTTTGTAAAGATCATACTCTAACACTTGCGCCAGATTCAGGTTTATGAAAAAATTATAAAGGGAGACGTATCTTTATCTCTATGGTAATGCTTCTTTTCTATAAGAAAGATGAAGTGGACGCCACAAGGTATGACTTCTTTAGGATACAAGTAGGCACCATCCTTATAATGAAACGGGATGTCACTTTGACTGAACTCACGGGTGTTAGACTTTCAGGAACTTTTGAGGGCGTATATAATGGCCATCATGCATCAAGTATCCTGTTGAAAGGTCTTGTGGCTGAACTATCATCAAGACGTCATTATTTTTATGCAGTACTCACAATACAGTAATAAAGCTGCCTCTTGTATGTGACTGAATCAATAGAAAATCCTGTATTGTATTATCATGCAAAACATGCATATCGATAACACATGTCGTGTTTCTTCAAAACTACAGATTACAATCCCAATCCTGAGAACTTTCATATTCTTGCTACAATAATGTTCCAAACGTTATGTATTTAATGGGTATTCAATTCCTGATTTTATGGTGACTGTTATTGTACTTGATGGAAGCACATTCATACAAGTTTTTTCTCTGATTTTGGGTCCCTAAATTTCTGTTATCTTCTATTAACATACACCATTGTATTTGAGAATTAAGAGCTTAGAAGAATTCCAAAAACGCAGCTCTTTAAGAACAAACAACCATGGCAGGACGTAATTTTGTTTTCTTTCGCATTTATTTTATTTGCCTATTCTATTGTATATTATTATTGAATATATGTTAGAAAATACTGACATTAGGTATCAGAGTAAGGTTAGCCTTTGTTTTTGTTAGATTATTATGAAACAAATAACCATGAACATAATCACATAGATCATGTTAACTGAAATAGGAGCTTTACATATGCATACAAAAACAAAATCACATACATGGATTATATTGAATTTCCACCGGCTAAAAAACGATCTTTGCTTTCCTTTTGTTCTTCTTATGAAAACAAGCAACAACAATGCAGAAACCGAAAACATACGCAGTGTGTTTCTTCATATCGTTCTGTTGTTTTTAAACATACCAAAAAACATTAACTATTGTCTGTAGTTATTTAAAGAACATTTACTATTATACCCTCATGGGTGTATATGATGCAATATCTGCCACTCACACATGATGGGTTTTAATTAAAAAAGATTCTGCAGTGCTCATACTTGTTCAATAACCAGTGTGACTAGCATACGACGAGAGCATATTGCGATATATCTGTTAGGAGTATAGGATATCTCGATTAACAAATTGATCCTAGGATTTATGTGTCCTTAAGTAGACATTGTATAATATACCTTAGGTCATATCTCACATTTGTACTTTCCTTTGATCTTATTTATTGTCTTGAGTCATGACTGTATTCAAGTTCTCTACTAAAGAGACAATGGTCATTTATGAATACTTTTTATGCGAGTCAATGATCTAAATAATGACCTTCCTCTATTCTCAAAACTCTTTTGAATTAAATTTAATTTGCTTTCCTAGAATTATTCCATAGGATTGCATCTTGCATGATTTTTTGGCAATAACCTAAAGTAGCAAACCTTAACTTCAATTCTCAAGAACGAGACAAGAGTGATAAGGTATATGATGAGGTTCTTCTTAACCTCAAGGTTCTGGAGACTTACATTAATCCCTTTTGTGGTCAGTTTTGCACACATGGTACGAGTCATGTGCTACGGTATTTACCCACTTTGTTTACCTTGAACATCTTTCATTCAAGAAATACCGTACAGATGATAGTTCAAACATACTTAATGTTTAAATTGAGTTCACTTATCTACTCAAAACTTTTTTCAGAACTCACATCTGGCAATGTAAGACAGATATAGTGATCATTAAATCATTTTGAACCAATTTCCTTGTGACATTTATGGTTTAAGTTTCTCACTCTCAATTATCACCCAGATAATAAACTTTAAACATGTCTCATCTCTAGTGAGCATAAACATTAGAGATGATTTCCCATATGAGAGGGCCAATCTCTAATCTGTTTTATATACTTGTAATTCATCCCAAAATATATTTGTGCAAAACATATATATTCATGAATCAAATGATACACAATGTATAATCTTCATCATACATTATATCCAAAATATGACATTATTATGAGTGAACATACACAGAGAAATGTTTATCAGTACATGTCAACATTTACGTAGTCCTAGTGACTTTACATGCCCAATGTATACATCTCTAGAAATTGGCTTTGTCATTGGGTCTGTGATCATATCTTGTGTAGATATATATTTCATGTTCACTTCTCTTATTGCAACTATATCATTCATATAGTTTTACTTGGTATCTATGTGCTTTGTCTTACAATGAAATTTGGGGTTTTTAGTATCAATGATTGCAACTTGACTATCACAGTTAATAGTCACTGGATCAATTTCGCTTTGAGTGACTCCCAAATCCATTAAGAATCAATGAAGTCACACGGCCTCTTATACTGCAGTTGAGAATGCTATAAATTCAACTTCTATTGTGGATAGTGCAACTTAAGATTGTTTCTTACTTTTCTATAATATTGGTCCATGGTATAGTAAGAATACATATCCTGAGGTAGATTTTCTTTCATCTAAATCTCCTCCCCAGTCTGCATCGGTATACTTTTGTATACGTAGATCATTGCCTTGATAACATAACGCATAGTCTAAAGTTCCCTTTAGATACCACAATAGTCTCTTTATTACTTTCCAATGTGCTTGGCCTAGATTTGATTAGTATCTGCTCACCATTCCAATAGCTTAACAAATATCTGGTCTTGTACCCATCATTGCGTACAAAAGACTTCCAACTGCACTAGTATAGGGAACAGGCAATTTCTCTTACTAAGGCCTTTACCTTTAGCAATATGATTATCAATTGGTTTGGAATCTTGCATATGGAATCGTTCAAGAATTCTTTGAATGTACATCATTTGTGAAAGCGATAACAATCTCTTCGAATGATGTCTTGAAATCTTGACTCCAAGAATTTATGCCGCTTCACCTATGTCTTTCATTTTAAATTTAGATGATAACCAATATTTGATTTGCGTAAGGAACACATAGTCATTACAAGCAATCAATATATCATCCACGTATAAAGATAAAATCATGAATTTTTCTTTGCATCTCTTATCATACACACAATGGTCTTCATCAATCATTTGAAAATCATAAGAAATGATTACGTTATGAAAATGAATGTACCATTGTCTTGAAGACTACTTCAGGCTATAAATCGATGTTAATAACTGTCATACCTTATTTTCTTGACCTGCCTTATTGAAACCTTCAAGTTGTTCCATATAGATTTCTTCTTCTAATTCTTCATTGAGAAAAGCAGTTTTTACATCAATTTGATGTATTTCAAGATCCATACTGGCTATTATAGCCAGAATAAGACGAATTGAAGCAAATTTCACAATAGGTGAAAAAGTTTCCTTATAATCAATTCCCTCCTGTTATGTATATCCTTTTGCTACAAGGCGTGCCTTGCATCTTTCGATACTGCCATCAGCTTTTCACTTTATTTTGAGAACCCACTTGTTCCCAATTGCTTTTCTCCCTTCAATAAGGTCAACTAAGTCCCACACTTGATTGGAGCTTAAAGAAGTCATTTCTTCTTTCATTGCTTTCATCCATTCTTCTTTAGCAGAGCTAGTAAGAGCCTTATTTACATTCCTTAGCTCTTCTTCCTCTTACTGAACAATCATATTAATTTCTCCTTCAATCTCAAAATGACATCGGGGAATTATTCCTCGATTACTTTATCTTAAATGAGGTTCATCATAAACTAATTCATGATGGATCTGATTGCTCCCACTCGGATCAGTCATCATAGAGAACCTTTTTGTGGAATTGCTCCCACTTAGTTGAGGTTCCTCATCTTGATTCTTCATAATAGAATCACTCTGATCAAGTGTCGCATATAACAATAGGTCTTTACCTATTTCACCTTGTTTGGTAAAATCATTCTCCAAGAATGTTACATCTCGTGATTCAAATTTAGTTACACCTTCATTACCTTGTTTACTAATGAACACATATCCTTTTGAGTGTTTTAAGTATCTAATAAAAATACATTTTCTCCCTCTTGGGCCTAATTTCCCATGTTTGTAAGAGAGATCATGAATATAGGTTGCACACCTCCAAGGTTTGAGACTCGACATGCCAGGTCTCCTACCAATCCACAACTCATATGGTGTGCTAATAACTGATTTCGTGGGCACATGATTAAGTACATGGGTGACTGTTAGCAACGCATCACCCCAAAAGGTGATTGATAAATTTGCTTGGGGCCGTCATAGATCTAATCATTTCTAATAATGTCTTATTTTGTCTTTCAGCAACACCATTTTGTTGTGGGGTTCTAGGAATTGTTAACTACCTTACTATTCCTTTCTCATCATATAAAGCCTTGAACTTGTCTGACAAGTATTCTTGTTCACGATTAGTTTATAATGCTTTTATTTTCTTATCTAATTGATTCTCAACCAAGTTCATATATTTTATGAAAAAATCGAATGCTTTCAATTTATGAGAAATCAAATAGACATGACCACACTGAGTATAGTCATCTATGAAGGTAATGAAATAAACTCCCCATGTCTAGCCCTTACATTTATTGGACCAGAGATGTCAGAATGAATTAATTACAATGGATATAAAACTCGTGTTCTCTTTCCAAATGGCTTTCTCGCCATTTTAACAGCTAAACAATACTCACATGTAGGTAGATCTACTTGACTTAGATTACCTAAAAGTCCTTTTTTAGCTAATCGACTGGTTCAGTTTTGACTAATATGACATAGTCTAACATGCCACAAAGTTGCATCATTGTTGGAATTACTAGATGTAAATAATGAATAACTAATATTATTATTTTCGTTAAACATATCCAGTACTATGAAACCATTACATAAAAAACCATAACCATAATAAATAGATCTAAGATACAAATCCATTCCACTGCCGTGGAAATTTATATTGAAACCAAGTCTAACCAATATTAACAAATATAAAAGATTCCTATGAATTTGAGGAGCATATAATACTTCATGTAGGATAATAGGTCGCCCTCCACACATATCCAATTTATGTGTACCAATTTCTTATACAGCAACTCTGGAATTGTCACCTACATAAAGCCATCGACTGTCATGTAGGAGTTTACGAAACTCAACGAAGGCATCTTGATCCTTCGCTACATGGTTTGTTACTCCTAAGTCTGCAATCCACAAAAGATGTGATTCAGTTAGAAAAACAGAACAAGAAATAATCACAGAACAAATGTTTGTATTATAAAGTTGTACCTTCTTGTGCTCGGTACAATCTTGAGCAAAGTGGCCTTTATGACCACAATTATAGCACTTCACATGTTTCATGTTCTTCTTCTTGAAGGGACGCTTTCTCTTTCCACGTTGGTTCCATTTTTTCTTCTTGGATTCCTGACGAGAGTGGTTGAATTTCTTATCCTTCTTCCACTTATGTCCACCAAGATGCTTGTATTTCTTGTTCATAGCTCTATGTGAGCTAAAACTAACTGCATATGCCTCAGAAGACATCTTTGAGGCTTCAAAATGCTCTTCCTATAAGATGAGATGCCTCGTTGCATCTTCCATTGTCTTGATGTTCTTATTATGAGTTAGGTACATCTTTATATGCTCCCAACTCTGAGGCAATGAATGAATCACAACTTGTATTTGTTGCTCACCAGAAAGCTCATGAACAACATCACGTAACTCACTTACCATATTGGACATTTGCTTCAGATGCTTTTGCATTATATCATTTGGGCACTTCTTATAAGTATCAAACTTAATTGTAAGTGACCTCACTTTGGTCACTGAAGCACCTCCAAAATGAACAGCTAATG
>JAOTAY010000009.1:23225082-23237459 GCA_025629805.1 Erythroxylum baracoense | reverse complement strand
TATAGTTAAAATTAATAAAAGTGCTTTTTATTTTTATGTTGCCAAACAGTCTACTGTATGAAGCTCTTTTTAAAAAGATATTTTTTTTAATTGACAGTTAAACAGTCAACTGACTTTTTAAAAAAGCTCTTTTCAGAAAAATTCTACTGACAAAAGCTCTATTGATATAAGCTCAACCAAACAAACACTTAAGTTGCTGACCGATATTCAAGTATTACACATATGGGCTTATATTATTTATAACATTGACTAATCAGGGAGTGACGGCGTTTTCGTCACCTACCACTGAGAGAAAATAAACAGATATATAAAGATAAAGAGGGTTGCAATGCAGCCATCAGAGACTTTGCGTTCATATCACGACACTTTGATTTGACCCAAACCAAAAACCAAACCCTCTCTCTGAATTCTGAAAGCAAAACATATGAAGATTTGAGGTTTAACACACAGACACAGAGGTACAGAAAAAAGCCTCTTCACCTACCCCTCTACCAACCCCGTAAATTTATTTTCGTATCTCATTGACTCTCTCCTGCATGCTATTTGGTCTTCCTCCTATACAAATTAAATGTTATATGAGATACACTTTATTAGTTTTTACTTTTGTCTTGCACTTTGTCCTTAGAAGGTTCGTATGTCTCATTTGGCCAGTTTTAGTCACGCAGCGAACCTAACCCATGCAGAGATTTTGAACTCGTCTCTAAAAAACAACTACATAAATAAACAAGAAGAAGAAACCTTGTCCATGCGTGTTAAATTATTACAAGTTGATTGCTTTATCATTTTTGTCAACTACCACACGCTTTTGCCATGCCAATTTTTGTGCTTTGAAAAATTAAAGTATATATACGATCTTCTTGAATAATGCATTTTTAATTAATTAATAGAAAAAGGTTATGAAGTCGTTATTTTAATTATTTTCGTGATTATCTTAATTAACATTGATTATCTTTGCAAACCATAAATCGTTTGTTGTTGTGTAAAATTAATTTGGATAATATTAATTATAATAATTATAGAAATCATTAAAATGATGATCACGATAATTTAGATTCATAATTAATTAACATATGCATCTGATCATTCTTTTTCATACAGTTAGGCACATAAGGCATATGCATCGTGCCCTAGGGAAACGCTCTCATTGCATATGGATGCTTCTACCTTCACCAGTTGGGTGTCGTAATCAAAGTTTTAAAAACCAGACTGGACCGGCCAGTTTGACCAGAAACAGTTTGAATCGGCCAGTTGTCCGGTTCGGTTCCAATTAATAACCCCTGTATATAAAAATCGGCCGATTTATCAGAGAACCGGTTAGTTTTTTAATGAACCGGTCAAATCGGTTAATCAATATAAGGATAAAGTGTAAAACATTGAATCTTCCCAAATCAAACTCTCGTCGCCTCCACCATCTTCCATCACCTCCACCATCTTCTCTCTTCTCAGATTACATCGCAGCAAAATCAGTTTTCTTTTTGCCATCTTCTAGATCTCGCTGTCATCTTCCATTTATGGCCATCTTTCGTCTTCACCAAGCTCTTAAAAAACGAGACTTTCTCTGCTCATCGCTACTCTCTTCTCTTCCAGATCTCATCACCTCCATCTTCTGTAGGTAAATTTCTTGTCTATGTTTGGTTTGACCTTTGATTTCTTTTAAGGATGTTGCTAATTCTTTTTTATATCTTTGGTTTTGTGATTTAGGTATTTCTGAGTAGTGATCGTGTGAATCACATACCAAGAAGGAATCAGACAAGCTCCACATCTTTGGACACTATAAGTGAAGTCTAAATAAGTTATTCCTAAATGATGACTTTCTCAAGTTTGTATAGTTATTTCCTTTTCTTGTAATTAGGCTATGATTTGGAATGGATGTGTAAGAGATTTTGTTCGTGTGAGGTGGTCTGTGAAGTGGTGAATTTGAGTTGTTGATCACTTGATCATGTGATTTATTGTTTTAGTCTCCACATTGTTTAAAATTGGTTTGTAAGTATGTTGATCGGTGCTTTTTTCTCCGTTTTCAGACAACTGGAGCATGAAAGCAATCCGGAGAAAGACCACAGGAACTGGAAGGATGAGGTATCTTCACAATGTTCCTCACAGGTTCAAGAGTGGTTTCAGAGAAGGTAAAGTATAGTACGTCTTATGGGGGTTGAGTTATTACAATCCTGCACTTTTTTTCCCTTTATGTTGAGATGGTGGTTTATTGTGGTTTTAATATCATTCTTGGCTTTGATTAGGTACCGAAGCTACACCAAGGAAGAAGGGAGTTGTAGCAGCATCTGCTTAAGGCAACAGAGGGTGATTTAGGGTGTAGTGAATGTGCCCATTAATAAATGAAATTTGCAGAGACAAGTTTTATGGAGTGTCTGTTATTTACATTAAATGTTATTTAGTTTGATTTTGACTTCAATTTTCAAATAGTAGCTTTTGATTTTCAACAAGGATGATGAGAGGTTATTTTTAAGATACTTGCTGTTTCATTTCTACGAAGCCTTATCAATTTGAAATACTGGCAATGATTGCTAATTGTGCATAAACAGCCTTAAGGCTTCTGTATTAAAGTCTATGTCAAGCTGATTCTTTTAGAATTTAACATGTTGATGATGGAAGCAGGGATGACAATAGGTTAGGCCTGGACTGCCTATGGCCTGGTCTGACCCGTCTCTTGGAATATGCGACCTAAACCTAAACATGTTTTGTTGAATCGCTTTGGGTTGAATCGTCCTCTTCCTGTCCTTCCTTAAGTTAGAGTCTAGCTAGAAATACAATTTTGATTTTTATAGTTATTTTAAGTTTTATAGTATACTCATATTATTTATTATTAGTTCATTATATAACGTAAATTTTTTATTTCAATAAAATATTTTATTTTTACTTATTCTTATAAGTTTTACTTCTTATTTATTATATACCGGTTTTACAACGGTTCACTACCGGTTGAACCTCTAAACCTTAAATCTTTCCTTCAACTGGTTCGATATCCGGTCTGGTTTTTAAAGCATTACGTTTACCACTTCACACATCTGTGGCTCCTCTTCTTCCACCATCAATGGACATTCTGGCTCCAAAAGAGTGAATGTGCAACTAGATGCTGGAATTCAACCTCTAAACGAACCTCCAACAATCGGGCTTTCCCTTTTAATGGGCCACCAGGTGTTAGGCCTCCATATCAACATCTAACCTCTTTTACTGCTACTGGACCTCATTTTACCTCAACCCAAAGTCATAACCAATCAGCCCATAACAACTCTTCCCAACCTCATTCTAATAACCACCCTTATTATACTTTTTTCAAGCTTGAGCCCAACACCCAGTGCAAAGCTATTACAAAATAGAGATATATTGCCACCCACTGTAACTTTATATACTCATAATCCCGTAAAAATCTGTTTTGACCCTACCTAACCCCAATAACCCCACCATAGCTTTTTCTATCCTAAATATTTAGCCTGATGTATATAATTCTCAGCTTCATTCTAGTAACATTATAGAATAGTTTTCCAACTAGGACTACTACTCACATGACTCTTAATCCTCAACTTGTGGAATCAATTACATCGTAAGAAAATAATGAAGTGATTATCAGTAATGGACATACTTTTCATATTTCTTTAATTAATACATACACCTTTTTCCACTTTTCATCATCCTTTTCACTTTCATAATATTTTAATTGTTCTTTATCTTATCACCAATTTGTTTACTGATAATTCCTGTCTCATTGAATTTAATATCTCTGGTTACATTGTGAAGGACTTACATTCCAAGATAAGGAAAATGATAAGGATAAAATCAAGTTAGTTATTATATGATACAAAATCTCTATCTACTGTATCTAATTGATATCATCTCATGTAACAAACTCCTTTATATAAATCAATGGATCCCACCGTGAATGAGTGTGGGAATACCAATTTACATGGTATCAAAGCAATCTATGATCCTAAGCTTCCCTTTCTTCTAGTTTTTTTCTTTCAAATGGCTACTACCCTCCCGTCCTGTCTTCTTCTTCCTCCTCCTCCCTCGTTCCTCAAATGTTTTCTATTAATATCTCAAATTTTGTATATGAAAATTTAGATATGACAAATTATCTCACATGGTCCTACCTCTTCAAACCCATTCTTGATACATATGATCTATTTGATCATATTTCACCATCTCCTCAAACTCCCTCTGAAACTATTCTCTCCTCCGATGGCAAGATAACCACGGTGAACCCAGCCTATACCTTGTGGTACAAAGTAGATCGCCTCATCCTTAGTTGGATCAATGTTACTATTAAAAGGAAAGTTCTACCTCTTTTATATCACTCTAAAATAGCCTATAAAGCATGGAATTCTTTGTCTTCTCTTTTTCAGGATGAATTTACTGCTAGGGAACTTCAATTGAAATTTTCACTCAATAAACTTGAAAGGGTTCTTTATTTATTGATGCCTATTGTCAAAGATTTTAGGAACTTGCTGATTCCTGAGCTGCAATTCAACAACCTCTCTCTGATCATGAAAAAGTTAGTCGTGATCTCTAGGGACTCCCTCAATCATATGTGTCATTGGTCACTATTGCCTCTAATTAAAAACCACCACTAATGTTTGTTGAGCTTTAGATGATGTTGTTGAATCATGAAGCTTGACTTGACAACATTGATTCTGTTTTTGCTGCTGCTTCAGCCCCTCAAACTACTCTTGTCTCTACTGCTATGACGTCTCAGCAATACTCTTCTCGTTCTACCCCATTACCGCAATCTTCTGGTTCTTACAGTCTGCGTGGTGGTGGAAGAGGGTGCTCTAGAGGTGGTTACTCACGTGGTTGTGGAGCTCGTGGGTATAAGACTTTCTATCCCTTCTCAGTAGGACGAAATGGCAGAGGGCTCCTTGGACCTGCTTCTCTTTTTCAAACTCCAGCTAGCCCTATTTCTTTTGTTAGTTACCGTTATAATTGTGTTCAATATAGTCACTTGTCTTATACCTGTCGAACCAAGTATAGTCACATGGATTCTAACTGTCTAACTCAGTATGGTCACATAGCTTCTACCTGTCCAACTTGTGTTCCTATAAATGACATTGCTAGTTAGTTTGCTGGTCTAAACATGGAAGACGCTTTTGATTCGACTTGGTATCTTGACACTGGTGCTACCTCACACATGATACATTCACCGGGTATGCACTTTTCTTTTGCCCATATTCTAGCTCTATATCTGTTGCTACTAGAAATGGTGAATTATTGCAATTTTATTTGTTGGTGATGTGGTGTTACCGTTTAATACTCACTCCTTCTACCTCAATAATACTTTACATATCCCTTATTTACATAAGAATCTAATTTCTGTTCTAAAGTTCATTACTGTAACAAATGCTTTATTGAATTTCATTTATGGGGTTTTCTGACGAAAAACTCAAAAACAGGGATGATACTTCATCGCAACAGTAGCTCCTCCATTCTATATCCTTTTTAGAGCACTACTCCTGCATCCAGGGATCCTGAAGCACTACTTTCTGTCATCATAGAAAATACAAAATCAATGTTGCCAAGTTGAGCCTCATGATTCAACAACATCGTCCAAAGCTCAACAAATGTTGGTGGTGGTTCCTGATTGGAGGCAACAGTGACCAATGACTCATATAAGTCTGGAGAACATGACTAACTTTTTCACAATTAGAGACAGGTTATTGAATTGCAGCTAAAGAATCAGCAAGTTCTTGAAATCTTTGACGATAGGCATGAATAGATAAAGAACCCTTTTCGAGTTTATTGAGTGCAAATTTCAATTGAAGTTCCCTAGCAGTAGATTTATCTAGAAAATGAGAAGACAAAGAATTCCATGTTTCAAAGGCTATTTTAGAGTGATATAAAAGAGGTAGAACTTCCCTTTTGACAGTAGCATTGATCCAACTAAGGATAAAGAGATATACTTCATACCATAAGGTATAGGATAGGTTCATCGTGATTGTCTTATCATCGGAAGAGAGAATTATTTCAAAGGGAGTCTGAGGTGATGGTGAAATATGATCAGATATATCATATATGTCAAGGACCAGGTTAAAGAGGTAGGACCAGGTGAGATAATTTGTCACATCTAACTTTTCATATATAAAATCTGAGATATTGACAGAAAACACTTGAGGAGCAAGGGAGGAGGAAGAGGGAGAAGATAGAGAAGGGAGGGTAGTAGCCATTTGAAAGACAAAAACTAGAAGAAAGGGAGGCTTAGGATCATAGATTGCTCTGATACCATGTAAATTGGTTTTCCCACACTCATTCATGGTGGGATCCATTGATTTATATAAAGAAGTTTTTTACATGAGATGATATCAATTAGATACAGTAGATAGAGATTTTGTATCATATAATAACTCAGTTGATTTTATCCTCATCATTTTCCTAACAGATACCACTTCTTGCAAGTCACAGGTTTCGTTGCACTTCCAAAAATCATATTGGTTTCACAGTCTCTACTGCTTTGTTTGATCTGTAGCATTAGCGTCTAGGTCATCCATGTCAATCTACGTTTTCTAGTTTGTCCACTTTTTTACCTACTAAATCAAATGTTATGAAATTATGTACCTCTTATCTTCAAGGAAAAAGTATTCATCTTTCATTTCTCTTATCTTCTTGTATCTTTACACAACCTTTACAATTTATTCATTGTAATATTCGGGGCCTTTCCCCATCTATATTTGAAGAAAACAATTTTATATTGAATTGAATTGAAATATGTACATATGACTTCTATCGTATATGTACAAGAGATCTAGGAGATATTTGAGCTATCAAATCTCCCAGTTATAGGGAGAGATCTCTCAATTATAAGAAGAGATCACTACAAATTAACTTCTAAATATATACACAGAAATAACCCTAGTTAACAATATCTTTTTTTGGTTATCACTATTTTATTATTTTTATTGATGATTTCAATCATTTTATGTGAATTTTTCTCTTAACCTAAAAACCTAAAAATCTCATACCTTACACAACTTTCAAAAATTTAAAACTATCACTGAAAATTTTTTCTCCACTATCATGAAATCCTTTCAATATGATGAAGCTCCTAAACTCATCAAAGAAGCCTTTACCCACTCTCTCAACTCTCATTCGTTATTCTTTTTATTTTTTTATCCTTACGCCCCCTAACAAAATGCTATTAATGAAAGTAAATACATATTACTAAAATAGCCTCACTCTGCTTCTTCTTGCCTTTCTTCCCAAATTCTTTAGTTTGAGGCATTCTTTACTATTTAGCTTATCAATTTGTTACCTACTATTGTTCTTTATCACAAATCTTCACATGAATTACCTTGTGCATACCAAACCTAGCTTTTCTCATCTTCATGTCTTTAATTGTACCTGTTTTTATTTCTCAGGCTCCACCTGTCTTGATAAACTCTCACCCAAATCCACACTACTTCCTTGACTACTCCTCTCATTATAAAGACTACTGTTGTTTTAATCCTACCATGTCTAAAATTTCTATCTCTCAATATGTTCATTTTCTTAAGAATTCTTTTCCCTATGAACAGCCCTCCCTTTCTTCTTCTTTAAATTCCTCTACCATCTTTTTACCCCTACCCCTTCCACCTCTTTTCTCAATCGCCCCCTCCAAATCTTCTCTGAATCTATCATCTCAACCACCTCTAGCTTCTCATCCCATGAACTCACATACACACTCATATTCCTTAAACCTTCTCTAATTACATCATTTTTTTCTACCACCTTTTACAACTCTTCTCCTAATATGACATCTTTTACTCGAGCTAAAAAATTTCCTCATGGGTGTCAGGCTATGCTTAATGAATTTATAACTCTTCATTGTAGTAACACGTGGTCTCTTGTTTCTCCTCCACCAAATGCAAATATTATTGGTTACAAATATGTTTTTTTACACAAATAGAAATCTTGGTGGCTCCATTAAGCCTTATAAAGCTCGTCTTATGGCTAAAGGATATCGTCATACTACAATAATTGATTATACTGACACTTTTATCCTTTCATCAAACCCACCATTATCTACCATATTCTCACTCTGGCCCTTTTCAACAATTGGTCCATTCGAAAACTTGATGAAGTTAAAATAATGTCTTTCTCCAGTGGCGTCTTAAAGAACTAGCTTTTATGACTCTAGCTTTATAGATTCTTATTATCTTTACTATGTTTTTTGACTTTATAAAGCTATTTATGATTTCAAACAAGCTCCACGGGCTTAGCTTGATCGCCTGAGTCAAAAACTTCTTGAACTCAATTTCATTTCCTCCAAATATGCCACCTCCCTCTTCATTCGTAAAACCTTGTCTCATACCACCTTTCTCTTAGTCTATGTAGATGATATCTTGGTTAAAGGTTCTTTATAATCCTTCATCAGTTCCCTTGTTCATAACCTTGATTTCACCATTTTTATTAAAGACTTAGGTCCACTTTATCATTTTCTGAGCATTGAAGCTCCATATACTTCTTATGGTCTTCTTCTCACCTAAACTAAGTATATCCAAGATTTTCCTCTTCACACCGACCTTATTAATTCTAAACTAGCTCCCATACTGATCACCCCATTCTTCCACTCTTTAAAAATCATAGCCTTCCTCTTTTTGTTCCTACTGAGTATCACAATATTGTAAGCACCCTTCAATACCTTTATCTTACTCATCTTAATATCTAGTTTGCAGTAAACAAAGTATCTCTATTTTTATATTGTCCTACCAATATTTATTAAACTGACTGATGAATTTTGCGATATTTTTGTTCCACAACTTCTCATGGCATTCACTTTACTAAATCACCCTCACTAACTCTTCATACCTACTGCTATGTTGATTGGGTTAATTGTCCTAATGAACGTTGTTCCACATCTGATTATTACATCATTTTTGGACCAAACCTCATTTGTTATAGTGCCAATAAATAATTCACTGTTACCAAACCTAGCACTATAATTTAATACAAAAACATTACCCTCACTACTACTGAATTTTGTTGGCTTACATCTCTTCTCTGTGAACTCAAACTATCTCACTTGTGACCTACTCTTTTCTTGTTGCAGATCTAATATCTCTTGCTCACACAAAGTACATTAAGATTAAAATTGATTTTAATCATAATTTAATTACTTAAAAAGAGCTCTTTATCAAACATATCTCTTTATCTAATCCAAATTGTTGATCTTATGATTAAAGCTTTATCTTTTTTTGTGTTTCATCGAATTTGGGACAAGCTCTCGATTTCATCAAATTATGAGCTTAAGGGGGCTGACAGCACATGTCCTATTTATAAATAATCCTAACACCAAATCACTTTGTTGCTAATCTTTTATATGTATCATCTGAATACTTTTAGTTGTACATTTTATTTCATCTTATCTTGTACATTACCAGCAGTGTATATTAACGTA
This sequence comes from Erythroxylum baracoense, assembly GCA_025629805.1. Taxonomy (NCBI): domain Eukaryota; kingdom Viridiplantae; phylum Streptophyta; class Magnoliopsida; order Malpighiales; family Erythroxylaceae; genus Erythroxylum; species Erythroxylum baracoense. Next base: position 23,228,080 of record JAOTAY010000009.1, on the reverse strand, counting down.
TTCATACCTTCACAAAATATCAAGAAAAATAAAGCACATCGCTCTAAATATTACTTAATTCACCACATATAAATAAATTAAATATGTTTCCCTTAATAACACTTCCACACACAATACAAAAGCTTCAAATCAACCTTGTGTTGAACAAAACTTTCTCTTACTTATCATCTTATTACTATTAAGAAAGTGCTAAATTTGTAGGGACCTAACGAATGATACGAGAGAAATATTGCTTCTGAATCGAACACTGGAAACTCTAAAAGATGAAGCTTTCAACAGAAACTTGCAGTGCAGGGGGTAAGAAACTTTAATAAAGATGATAACGTAACGGGCTATTTAATATGCAAAAATGATCAAAACTACAATTATCAACTATATAAAAATTCAAACAATGTTAGGAATGATTTGCTTGATAAGAAAATAGTTTTAACTGATTATTACCTAGAAACTATAAAATTAACATATTAACGATAATCAAAAATTATCTTCAATGATTCTTTAGCTTATCTTATATTAGTCTTTTTATCTTATAAAGATTCATTCTTTAATTTTAAATAAGTAAAAAACAAAATGTGAAAATGATTTTTGTGCATGCTTTATTCATGATTGTTGAAGTCTTTATATAAATTGAATGAAAGCATAAATTAACATAAATATAAATAAAAAAATTATAGAAAATAAAGCTACTAATCTCCTAAAGAATAAGACAATCAAATTTTGCAAATATACAAGAATATTGCAAAGAGACTTGGTCTAACTAATATTCTAACTGCTAAATAATTTATTTCTAATACCCTATCTTAAACTAATGTTTAAAATATAAGTTAAATGATTTTTAAAAACTCTCCCTTGCACAAAATTTTCCACACTACATACTTTAAGCAATTTCCTAAACTTTTGAAATGTAGTTAAATTGAGGAGTTTTGTGAACAAGTTAGCAACTTGATCCTTACTTCTATAATAGATGAGAATAATTATCTTCTCTTTTATAAGGTCATGCAATAAATGGTATCTTACATCAATGTATTTGTTCCTATTATATAAAACTAAATTTTTAAACAATTTGGTAATTGAGATGTTGTTGTAGTTAATTGAAGTAAAACCCTCTTAATTAAAATGAAGCTCTTTAAAAATATTTCTCAACCAAATTACTTATATTATCGTTGTTGGAAGGTGATAGGCTTCTAATAAAGATGATAAAGAAAATTTAAAGTGGACATTCAACTAAAACTAGGACAGGAATTTGAATTTCTCAATAATAACTTTCGTAATGACTTAAAGATGAGAAAATTACTCTTAATGGAAGAGGAACTCTCACTTGTAGCTAATACTCAACACAACTTATCTTAACTTATCATTACAAAATGGAGAGGATCCATATTTATAATACTCAATAATCTTTCTATACAACTAATATCCACCACTAATTTTTTAAGATGTTTCTAGACTTAAGATATTTGTACAAAATTTCTAGATTGTTAGGGAGGTAATTCTTCAAAATGTCTAGATATTTTAATAGGTACTTCTATATAAAGATGTCTCTAGTTATCTTCTACAATTTGGCCTTTGGACTCACATAAGTGGTCCATTTTCTTGACCTAATACATGATATCTAAATAAGTTTATATTCCAACATTGGTTGCTACAAACTCAACATCAACAGTTGAAAGAGTAATAATACGTTGCTTCCCTACTGACCATAAGATAACTCTTGCTTCCAACGTAAACACAGGCAAAAGTGATATTCTTATCATCTTGATCTCCTGCATAATCAATATATGTAATCCAATCAAATCTAGTTTTTCTGTTTTTTTCTATATAATATCCTATAATCTATAGTTCTTTGTAAATACCATAAAATTTGTTATCTTATCAATCTTAATTCCTTCTAGACCCTTGACAAGATTCAAACTTGTCTCAGCAAGAGTGTAAACCGGATTGCTATCTTGCATTTCAAAATCTTAGTTAAGATGTTTTGCGTATATCTTTTATGAGAAATAGCATTGCCTATAACAAATTGAACAACTTCTATGACCAAAAGGTAATGTACTAAGACAAAATCAAATATATCAAACTCAGAAATCATGTAATTCTTGACCTACTCATTTATCATCTTATAATTGCCAAAACAAATAAAGAAATTCATATACAAGCAAACTATGATCATTTTCCCACTAGCATAAAATTATATGTTCATAAAGACACTTTTGAAATCCTTTATTCAAAAAATAAACTTATATACGACCATACCATGCCATGGAGCTCGCTTTAATCTATAAAGAGACTCGTTTAATTTATACACTCAATACTTTTTTCCTACTTCAACATAACCCCAAGGTTGGTCAATATTTATCTGCTCTTTTAATTCCTCATATAAGAAATTTCATTTCATATCTAATTGAAAGATTAACCTTAAATTTTGAACTACAATTGCAACCATAAGTTTGGGAGCCTTGTAACTAGAGCAAAGACCTCTTTATAATCAATACCAAACTCTTGCCTATAGCCCTTCATAACCAGTTGCTTTTTATACATATCAACCCCACCTTTCTCATTCAATTTTATTTTCTACGCCTTTTTTAAATCAATGGTTTTTTGTCCTTTAGGAAGTTCAGTCAGCTTCTACATTTTTTTTCTTTTATTGAATACAATTTCATCATCTATAGCCTTTTTCTATTTTGAGTGATGGACAGGTTCGTCAAATATTAAATGATCATATTATAAAAATAAAGCAAAAATTGTGAGTGGATCTTCAGTTGGGTCAATGCCCATTACTTCATAGTCAACTGTCTATACAGATCTCCTTCTAAGCCTTTATGGACGTAAAGGTATGGCTATAGATGAATCATATGTTAGATCATCATAGGTTATAGGGTGTTGCTCTGTATTTTTAACAAGTTGCTCCTCACAATATCCAAAATATTGTTGGTTTATGCCCTACAGCCAATCACTTTGGTTGTAGTTTAGTGACAAATTATTTAAAGGCATTATTTATCTT
>JAOTAY010000009.1:23182532-23220600 GCA_025629805.1 Erythroxylum baracoense | reverse complement strand
TCTCATAATCCCCTTCCAAGGAGATGTCTTAAGGAAGACTTTGTCGCCGACTTCATACTCCATTTCCTTTCGGTGAGCATCTTCATAACTTTTCATTCTGTCCTGGGCTGCTTTTAATCTTTGCTTAATCACTTTCACCTTATCGACAGTTAACTGAATCAACTCTGGACCCAAAAGTTTATAGGCAACTTGTAAAGTTAATTATGAGTTGAATTTTATAGGCAAAATATGGTGGAACTTCTTAGTATAATAGCAATTATAAAAGCCTTGGTAGATCTTCAAATACCACCACTTCAAACAAGTGCACAGGGCAAGAAGAATGGTAGAACTCAAAATGGCTCAGAAAAAGGCAAGGAAAAGGTATGTAAAATTTCTTGTTGTAAGACAAACAAATAATCAAAACAAGATATTGTTTGTTTTATTTGTAAAAGGCCATATTTTACTCGTAAATGCTCAACACAAAAAGTAACTAAGGAGCAAATCAATTTTACGTTTGTGAACAATCAAAAAAAGAAGGCAATGACTCGATGGAAGAAATATAACCTTAAAAACTATACTATGTTAGATGAAATAAGCCTTAAAAGGAGCACCTAAGTAAAAGCAAACTATTTAGCTAAGATGGTAAATGATATGTCGTTAATGTGCTAATGGAAAAGAAGATTTTCTCTTGTTTTTAAACTTTGGCTCTTAAAGGGAATTGATTGAGGAGTGCCCATATATTATTTTGACAAGGGTATCAAATTTTTTAGTAGTAGTGATTTATTGGCCAATTCTTGGTACTTGGATTGATATGTAGATGACATGTTGACAATGAAAAAAAGTAAAATCTTACAAGTAAGCAAGTCAAAATACATAATATTGACGAAAGATTGAGAGTAGGTGAATGTATGCATGCATTGAAAAAAAATCTTTGATGATGGAAGAGATTTAAATACAAGACTAAGGATGATGGTATAACTAATTCATGTTAAGTCTGAGGGAGCACAAAGACACTTAACTTTGATAAAGAGGTCGAAAGGCATGTAAATCTACAAAGCTTATTATATATGATGACTTAGATTATAGTTAACTAGGTCATCTAACAGTGTAGCTTTATCCTGAATGTATTTGAACGGACTATGCAAAGTAGCTTAGGATGACCAAACTAAAGGCTTAGTAAGGTACTTACCTTTAGGTGAAAATGTAGGGACATATGGCAAGAACATAGAAGTGTTAAGTTAAAAAAGTGGAAGCAATTCTTCAAGTAATGGGAAAGTGGTTGGATGATATGTCAAGAGAGTGAGGATCTTTCAAAACATATTTTCCATATGCTAAAGTAGAGTCAGTAACTTAAGGAGGATAACTCCTCATTAACTTAGTTGGAGTTAGAAGAAGAAGTTATAACTCCCTACTTATTTGGTAGAGCTAGTAGAGAAAATGGATAGTTTAACTTATTTGGTCTTTAAGTTCTTGTGGCGTATATAAAGGCATCTCTTGTAGTTCACTAGGGTGAAACATTAAATACATTCAATCATCTATAAGAGACATCAGAGGTTTGAGAGAAAGTTCTTGCTGAAACATTTGAGTAGCAAGATCCTAAGCGGTTGTTTATCCAAGTTCTTGTACTATTTTATTGAGTGAATAAATCAATTAAAGGTGGAATTCTTGTATTATTTTATTGTGTGAATAAATTGATTAAAGGTTGACTTTAGAATATCTCTCTTATTCATCATTTGATTAATTTATACTAAACACTTGTGTATTAAGAGTGCGACTGAAACACTCAAAACAAGAGTGATGTGAAACTTTTGAAAACAAATGAATTTATTGGTAAGTGATCATAAACGAAAGTTGACTTAGACTTTGACATACTAAAGCTTGATTATCATATAAGGACTTCGACAATTTTATTCAATTTTCCCGCACTTGAAAAAGTTCTCATAATAACTGATATTAGAGATTAGTAAGGATTTCTTTCATTTTTCACTAACAATAGTTGGTGGAAGCAATCTTACGGAAAGAGTTGCTGAAATAGAGGTAATTATTTTTCCTTTAATCCCAATATAGGAGGATTAAAGGTAAGGCTGCGTACTATTGGATCTTTCTAGACACTATGTGTCAGCAGGATTGTTATTGGGTTAATGTTGTTGTTGTTGTAACCCCAATATAAGAGGGTGTAGTTTCTTCATTGGAATGTTTTGAAGCCTTAATTATGGAGCTTCAAAAGACAAAGAAAGCACTCAATAAATAATTAAAAACTATAGAGGAGATGAGCTACGACTTGTTGATGCTTAAATGTGCTATGTTTAAGCATAAACTAAAAGTCTATTCAAAGAGTAATTTGGTGAAAATGTGAGAGTCACAAATTTGCGATGGCAGCTGGAGTGTCAAATAGTTGAAAATTTTTTTGTGAGATATAGAGAAATACATTATAGCGACAAAGGTGTCCACTTTGGTAAAGGTGTCAATCATTATAATGTATATGATGGATGATGCAAATTTGTAGTAGAGGATAAGGACCATAAAGAATATCAACGCGAGTAAACCCCTTATTGACATGTAGGATAACATGAAGGAGCTAAAAAACTAATTTCTCTCTAACAATATTTCATAACTTACGAGGGACGCTTTGTAATGGTTGAAGCAAGATGGCTCAGTGTAGGAGTCTATAGGACAATTCACTTCTTTGATACTGGACGGACAAAACATGTTGGATAAGAACTAGTTGTTCAACTTCATAAGTAGCTTACAGTATTAGACATAAGTTGAGCTTCAGAGGCAAAATATGAAGGAATTTTCTAATGCAATAGCGGATATAAATGCCTTCGTGGACTCCAACTGCCACAATCCATTCAAACTAGTGGCGAGAACAAGAAGAATGATAGAACTCGAAATAGTTTGGAGAAAAGAATGAAGAAGGTATATGAAACTTCTCACTTTAAGTCAAAGAAATAATCAAAACAAGATATTGCTTATTTCATTTATGAAGAGCCATATTTTGGTCGTAAATGCCTGAAAAAGAAAACAGGTAAAAAGTAAATAAATCCCATGGTAATGAAGGATCAAAGAAAGAGATGTGAAGAATCGATAAAAGAAGTCTATTTCAATAACTATGATTTAAAATTTTTCTATGGGAGTGATTTATTAGACCTTTGAGTCATAATTGAGGAATCATGTTAGTGTTGATGAGCCTTGGCTGATGCTTGACACTTAAATTAACAAGAAGATTGCATTTTAATGATGAAACAAGATAAAGAATTGCAAGGTAAAAAATGCAATGCAACCAAAACTTCAGATTAGGCGAGTATTGATATATATTAATGTGCATTAGTAAAAATATTCAATAATGGGTTATATTTGAATGATATGTTGATGCAATTAAGTCATATTAAGTTTGAAGCTACACGAATACACTTAACTTCGATGAGGAGGTCAAAAGGTATGTAATTTTATAACGTTTATTATACAATGACTCGAATTATTGCTAACTTAAATCAAAGAGTAATATGACTACACCGTATATGTGTTTGAATGGACTATGCACACAAATAGCTCAAAATAGCTAAATCAATGACTCGTCAATACATTTATCTTCAAAAGACGATGTTGTGACGATACATGATAAGAACATAGAAGTTGTGGGCTACAAAAATGGGAGCATTTTTTTAAAAAATGGGAACACTTGTTCTAGTAGTAAGAAAGTGGTTAAATGACGTGAGAATGAAGTGAGCATCCTCTAAAACATATTTCTTATGTACTAAACTAAAGTTACTGGCTTAAGGGGAATAACTCTCTAGTAACTATGTGAAATTAGTGGAAGAATTAGTAACTCTCCACTAACTTAGTGGATTAGTGGAAAAAGTGAGTAGTTTAGGTTATTTGGTTCCTAAATTCTTAAAAGGTTATATAAAAGCACCCTTTGTAGTTCATTGAAGGTGAAACATTGAGTACATGTAATCATTTGCAAAAGGGTTAAGAGATACGAGATAAAGTTCTTATTGAGAATTTCGAGTAAAAAGATCTTAGATAGTTATTTTATAGAGAACTTGAAGTGAGAAATAACTCTAATTTTTGTATTGTTTTATTGTGTGAAAAGATCAATAAAAGGTTAACTTTATGATATCTCTCTTATTCTTCCTTTGATTAATTTGTGCTTGTTATATCCTCACTATTGATTTAATTTTGTAACTTAAATTAGTTAGTTAGACTGGTTCTTTAGATTAGTTGACTTTCTCTCTCTTACTTTCATATAAGTTGTACTTGTAACAACGTTTTACACAGAGTGAATGGAGTTTCATTTTTTCTTCGCATTCAATTTCTATCATTCTTCTTTCCCTCTTCTCTCTATTGTGTTTCTTCACACGGTATCAGAGCCTTCGGAGCTCTAGGGTTCTATTCTTCAAATCCTTAGGATCTTTTTTTCCTTGATTCATTTTTCAATCCTCCAATCGATTGTTTGATTAAGTCTTTCTGTTTGTTTCAATCCTTTCCTCTGTTCTTGATCGATTAGAAATTTTGAAAGATAAGTTCACAAGCCTTTTCAATTTCATCTATTGCACCAGGAGATGATCCTTCATCTCCTTATTTCGTTCATCATTCTGACAATTTCACCATAATTATTGCACAACCAAAGCTCAATACAAGCAATTATGCAACCTGAACCAGATCGGTTGTTCTTATATGCAGTAAGTTAGGGTTTCTAGACTAATCTATTTCTAAACCTGTCAATCCAGCTGATCCTCTCTTCCCTGCTTGAATTAGATGTAATAATCTAATCATTACTTGTCTCCTTTGATTAATGTTGCCTTCGATTGCATCAATAGTCTTCTACATTGATATTGCCTCGAGGATTTGGGAGGTGTTGAAGAAGAGATTTGGCCAGCCTGATGATGTTTGAGTATGTAAGTTACAGTATGAAATCTCTATAGTTCATCAAGGTAACAGACTAGTGGATGCTTATTATACTGACTTGAATGCTCTCTGGGAGGAATTATGGCAGTACAGGCCAGTTCCACATTGAAAATGTGGCAACTGTAATGAAGAATGTTTCTGACCTTTTGTTCTTAATCATGACAAAGATAGAGTGTTTAAGTTCCTTAATGGACTTAATGAAGGATTTTTTTCTCAGAGGTCGCAAATTCTTATGCAACGACCTCTACCAAATTTGGATGATGTTTACAATGTTCTTACAAGGGAAGAGTCGCAATGAACTTTGCAAGCTATTTCTCAACACCTTTTTGAACCAGCGATAATGGTTGTTTCTAACAACAACAAGTCTTCAACTGGTAACAGAAATTTTTAGAAGAAAGAGAGGAATGAACTGATTTGTTCATATTGTTCAAAGAAAGGGCATACCAAGGAGAAGTGCTACAGGTTGATAGGCTTTCTGACTAACGTCAAATTTACAAAGGGAAAAGGAACTAGTGTTAACGTTGTGCAAACTGCTACGCCTGTTAGAGACAGTGTTGGTAATGGAGATCATTCTTTAAAGTTGCCAAAGATGCCTTTCTCATTCATTCAAGAGTCGTTCCATAAATTATTGAATTTGTTGGATGAAAAACCATAGCCTCAAGTACCAGGTTCTTTTTCAGCTGAGAAGCAAGGTTAAGCCTTTACTAGTATTTCTAATACCCATCCTAGTCAATCCTACACAACTTTTGGAGGTAATGAATTTTTAACCCTTTTGCTTATAGTGCAATTTCTCTACCTAGGAATCAACATAGAGATGTTTCTTAAAATAAACATGTTGATAAGTTCTGGATAGTAGACTATAGTGCAACAAATCATATTTATCATGATGTTACTTTGTTTATTTCTTGTCATCCAATTTCTCATCAATTTGTGTCACTTCCTGATGGTACTAAAGCTTCTATTTAACATGTTGGAATAGTTCAGCTGGGACCATATCATGTCCTTAGTAATGTCCTTTGTGTGCCTAGTTTTGGTTATAATTTGTTATCTAGAGATAACTATCTTCCTCTCATGCCTATGTTTTCATCTTCTTATCCAATTCTTGCATTATTCAGGGCTTGTCACTATGGATGAGGATTGGAAATGCTAAAAAAAGGAGGACTTGTACTTTCTTAAACAAGACTCCATTTGACTTTCCTCTTCATGTGGTGCAGTTGAAGTCAATCTTTGTATTTCTCTTGTTTCTAGCAATTCTTGTACTCGTAATAATTCAGCCAATATTTTGATGTTTGGAACTATAGATTAGGACACATTTCTGATTCAGTCTTGAAAAAGATCCATGATATGGATCCATCTGTTTCCATTTCTTGTAATACCATTTGTGAGACTTGTGCCAAAGCTAAACAAAAACGTCTACTATTTCCTACACATGAACAAAATACTATAAAACCATTTGCTTTGGTTCATTGTAATGTTTGGGGTGGGTCCTTATACTATTTCAGCTCTTAGAGGTTTTCATTATTTTCTCACATTAGTAGATGGTTTCACAAGAGTCACATGGGTTTATCTAATGAAATTTAAATCAAATGTTAAGTTTCTTGTGCCCTCTTTTTTCAATTTTGTTAAAACATAATTTGGCCATGTCATCAAATAATTCATAACTAATAGTGCTCTTGAATTTAATATGACTTCCTTTTTTGCTCAACATGGAATTTTGCATAGTCATTCTTGTGTCCAAACACCACAACAAAATGTTGTAGTTGAACGTAAACATCAACATCTTCTTATCGTTGCTCGAGCTCTTTTATTTCAATCTGGTTTGCCTCTGCAATTTTGGGGAGAGGTTGTTTTGACAGCTTCTCATATCATTAACAGTACTCCTTCTTCTGTTCTTTGTTTCAAAACTCCTTATAAAAAACTCTTTCACAAAGTGCCAAATTATTCCATGTTAAAGGTTTTTGGTTCCCTCAGTTTTGCATCTACTCTAAAAGCTCATATAACAAAATTTGTTCCCAGGTCAAGGAATTGTGTATTCATTGGATATCCTCTAAGAGTGAAAGGTTTTTAATTGTATGATATAGATAAGAAAGAAGTCTTTATGTCTCGTGATGTTAATTTTCATGAAAGAAATTTTCCCTTTCTCAAGTCACAATCAGCTTTGTCCTCTTCTTCTTGCCCAACAACTTTTCTTATTGCACCTTCACTTCCTTTTGATAAAGTTGCATCAAATTTTACTACAACTCCTGTATCACCTGCTTTATCTGTGAAATGCCTACTATTGACTCTTCAGAATCCTTGTCTGTAGCATACACATCACCACAATCACCTCACGCCTTGTCCCCATCTTTATCACCATTTTTAGTCCCTACCTCACTCGTACCCTTTCACCAGCCTAACTCATTACCCAATGGCTCTATTTCTTCACAAACAGATTAGCCTTTACGCAGAAGTACTAGACCCAAGACTTTACTAAAATACTTGAATGCATATCACCACACACTTTCCTCTAGTCATTCAGTAACCTATCTCATTGAGCAATACCTTTCTCTTTCTTTACTTTCCTCACATTACAGAGCTTTCATTAGCTCTCTTACTCATATACAAGAACCAACCACTTATTATGAAGCTATTAAACATGACCACTAAAAGAAGACTATGTTTGATGAACTTCAAGCTCTTGAAGACAATGGTACTTGGGAGGTGGTTTCTCTTCCACCAGGCCAGCACACAGTTGGTTACAAATGGGTGTTTAAGACCAAGTTCAATGCAAATGGTTCTGTTGAAAGGTACAAAGCTTGACTGGTTACTAAGGGATACAGTTAGATAACTGGATTTCATTATGAGGATACATTCAGCCCTGTTGTCAAGCAAACAACAGTTAGGGTCTTCTTTGCTCTAGCAGCCAAGCTGAATTGGTCTCTCCACCAGTTGAACATAAACAATGCCTTTCTTAATGGAGACTTACATGACGAAGTTTTTATGAAGATGCCATTGGGTTATGAGTTGAAGGGGGAAACTTCATGATGGAATTGTTGCTTGTAGGCTCAAAAAGTCCTTGTGTGGACTCAAGCAAGCTTCTAGGCAGTGGAACACCAAGTTTACAGAGGTTTTGATAGAGATTGGTTTTGTCCAATCAAGGTATGACTACTCTTTGTTTACTTATAGGGATGGGGGAGTTTTCACAGCATTATTAGTGTATGTAGATGATGTTTTGATAGGGAGTACTTCAGATGTTAGTTTTATTTTTATCACCAAGTCACTGGAATAGAGATTCAAACTTAAGAATTTGGGTGTATCAAGATACTTCTTAGGAGTTGAGGTTGCAAAATCTTCACAAGGGATTTTTTTATCACAGCGAAAATACACCTTAGATCTTATCACTAAATTTAGAGTACTTAGATCGAAACCAAGTCTTATTCCTATAGAAATCAGTCACAAATTGAGGCAAGGAAAAGAAGAAGTTCTTAAATATGCCACAGTCTATAGGAAATTGGTTGGGAAATTGATTTACTTGACTTTCAATAGACCTAACTTGTGCTATACAGTCCATGTTTTGTCACAATTCATGGATAAACTAGGGAAGAGCCATATGAAGGCAGCCTTGAAGGTTTTGAAGTATTTGAAAGGCCCTCCAAGGCAAGGTGTTCTTTTTGGCAAACAAGAAGACGTAAGTTTAAAGTGTTATGTAGACAGTGACTGGGGAAGTTGCCCAGACACTAGAAGATCAGTTTCTGGGTATTGTGTGAATGTTGGAAACACCATAATAAGCTGAAAATTAAATAAACAATTTGTGGTAGCAAGAAGTTCAAAAGAGGCTGAATATGGAGCTATGGCTATGGCTTTGTATGAGCTACTGTGGGTAAAAGTTTTGCTTGAAGACTTTGGTTTTCCAGTAAACAAGAAGATGGATATGTTCTATGATAACAAGTCACGTATACAGCTTTGCAAGAATCCCATTTTCCATAAAAGAACAAAACATTTTTGAGATGGACATTCACTTCATCCAAGAAAAGGTAGCAGAAGGAATTGAAGTTCATCACATCCCAACTGAACAACAGGTGGCAGATATTTACTCCAAAGCTTTGTGTAGAAGACAATTTGATTTTCCTAAGTCCAAGATAAGCATCCTTGACATTCGTGCTCATCTTGAGGGTGGTGTTAAATCCTCACTACTGATTGTATTTTGTAACTTAATTAGTTAGTTAGACTAGTTCTTTAGATTAGTTGACTTTCTCTCTCTTACTTGCATATAAGTTGTACTTGTAACAATATTTTACACAGAGTGAATAGAGTTTCATTTTTTCTCCGCATTCAGTTTCTATCGTTCTTCTTTCCTCTTCTCTTATCGTGTTTCTTCACAGTGCTAACACTTGTGTGTTAAGATTAAGAGTTAAACACCAAAACAAGAGTAGGCATCGAGTGCATGTACCTAAGAGTACTCATATGCCCATTGTGAATGAATAAGGGGCAAGGCTTATACAGATTCATCTTGTAAGGACATTAGACCTTTCAGCTTTCCAGTTTACGCAACTAACACCCTCCATCTATTCCCTACCATGACACTTACTCACGTTTAAAAATAATTAGGCTTATCAATGGATAGTCTCGAAAAAAGGTTGAGTTAGACTTTAATGAATTAAATTTTAACACTTACACAAAAACTTAGACAATTTTATTAATTTTGTTGTACCCAACACATGCCTATTAATCATATGCATGTTGCCCATTTTAGTTAATAATCTTATATTTAAATATTAAGACTTTGCCTTTTTATTTATAACTAAAAAACTATTACCCAAAACAATAAATTAAAAAAAGTAAAATTAATAACTGAAAATAGTAAAAAATAAACAAGTATGAATTGCATAATAAAAAGACTTATGCCTAAAATAAAAATTGCAACAAATACAATTTAAAAGGAATTAATGATGCTCAAAAGTGAATATAAGGTTGGATAGGTAGAAATTGATCAAATTAGGATGCATATAAAATAATTAAAAAAAAGAAGACTTAAAATTAGGTATAACAATAGTTAGGGTTAGACCGAGCCAATGATGCTTGAGTCTATTAAGGAATGAATCGATTCTTACATTAAGGAAACAATCAATTCTTGACCCTGTAATTATACCTAGAAATTTTATGGTATTAAGACAATCTTTCCTTGTATAATTTGTCAACACATTGATTTAGTGTAACGTAATTCTTGTAGAGATTATATATGAAACCTACCTCTCCACGAGTTGTGAGGGAGACAGATTCTAAAAACTCCATTCTCGTTTATGGTATCGAAGCCAAGAGGCAAATGTCTTGATCTCTATCTCTATCTTATCCTCCATTATTGTTATTTCATCTCTCATATTACTTCAAAGGCTGGAATTTCTTTTACACCTATTCAAACACAAATTTCTTCTCTAAGTGACAGCGCAAATTCAACAATATTGCAAGTTGTCACTGAAAGTCGGCCTCTATAAAATCTCAATATAATGCTTCCTACACTTCCAATCAAACTCGATGGAGGCAATTATTCAAGTTGGTCATCATTTATCAGAGATGCCTTTGATCTAGAAAAATATCTTGATAATGATAATATGGAAGCACCCAAATTTGTGGAGAAAAAAATTGCAGATGGAGTCGAAATTGTTCAAGATCTTACCTACACGACATAGAAGTGCCAAGATAAGTTAATCTTATTATGGCTAAAAGGTACACTCTTTACCATGGCTGTAAATCATCTTGTCAATGTTAAAACCACCTGTCAGGCATGGCTGAAACTTGAAAGTGTATTTAAGCCTCAAAATGACTTAAGAGTCTTGTCTCTTCGCTATCAACTTGCTTCGCTTCAACAAGGTGTTACAGGTTGCCTGGAATATATGAATCAAAAGAAAGCAATTGTTATTCAACTAGCGTTTGCAGGTGTTGTAGTTTCTGAAAGAGAATTAATCATGCATGTGGTGAACAATTTAGACGCTAGGTACGCTTCTATTGGTACTGTGATAAAGGTACAGCTAATATGCCCATAATTGTTGATACAATGATAGCCTTGCGCATAGATGAAGAAACTCAGCAACAGATCTCAAATCAACACTTTCAAGTTCACTCAGCTAATAATGCACAGAGACAGCTTAATCAAGGCCATATTCGTGGAAGAGGTAGAAATAATCAAGGTCGTGGTAATTCTTGGAACCAAGGAAATCAAGGTAGAGGTAATTTAGCAAATAATCAAAGTCGAACTAAAGACATAAAGTGTCAAATATGTGATAAAAAGGGGTACTCAGCTATCTAGTGTTGGCAAAGATTTAATAAGGCCTTTACTGTGGATCAACCAAATATAGTTTTGGCATTCATGGCATCACCACCAGCTACATTTAACCAGCCACCTCCCAATTTCAATCAAGTTGATCTACAGGAAAGGCCTTATTGAATCTTTGCCAACACTAGATAGCTGAGTGCCCCTTTTTATCACATATTTGACACTGGAGCCTATGCCCATATTACCCCTGATTTAAATAATCTTTCAGGCCATGCCACTTATAATGGTGAGGATAAAGTACAAGTTGAAAATGGTGAGCTTTTACCTATCTCTAATACTAGCACATGTTTCATTCCTTCATCACATGGAAATTTAATCTTAAAGAATGTTCTACATGTTCCTACCATTACCAAAAATTTTCTTAGCTTGTCCAAGTTTATTTGTGATAATAAGGTGGTTGTGTTTTTAAACTTGAAGAAGGGTTATACAAATTGGATGGCCAAGGACTTGCCACTCCAACACAATATCCACTGGCCTTTCTTGGAGAAAGAACATCCCTACTTAGTTGGCACAATAGGCTTGGACATCCAAACAAGAAGATTGCGAGGAAATTAGTCTCTAGTTTTAACCTTCCATTAGATTCTAGTAAAACTTTTCCAGTTTGCAGTCCGTGTCAATTAGGTAAAAGTCATAGACATTATTTACCTAGTTCTCATAAGTTTGTATCTACTCCTTTTGAGTTTATTTATAGTGATGTTTGGGGCCCTACTCCTATAGCATCTCTAAATGCTAATTACTATTTTGTTTAGTTTTTGGACGATCATACAAAATTTATTTGGGTTTATTTTCTTCCTACCAAGAGTCAAGTCTTTGATGTTTTTCGTCATTTTATTCTTATGATTGAACGACAATCACTTCTTTCTTCAATCATCTAGGAATAATTCATCAACACCCTTGCCCTCACACACATGAGCAAAATGGCGCTTCTGAAAGAAGACACAAAGACATTAGTTCTAAAGGTTTAGCACTCCTTGCTCATGCTTCACTACCTCTTAAATTTTGGGAACATGCATTTGCTACAGCAGTATATTTAATTAATCCTACCATCACACCAATTCTTAATTTCAAATCACCTTATCAACAGTTGTATAACAAAGTTCCAGATTATAAAATTCTTAAAACCTTCGGGTGTCTGTGTTTTCCGTTCCTTTGACCTTACAATCAATTTAAATTAGAATTTCATTCAAAACCTTGCCTATTTCTAGGATATAGTAGTAAACATAAAGGTTATCAATGTTTTCATTTAGAGTTAAGT
This sequence comes from Erythroxylum baracoense, assembly GCA_025629805.1. Classification (NCBI taxonomy): domain Eukaryota; kingdom Viridiplantae; phylum Streptophyta; class Magnoliopsida; order Malpighiales; family Erythroxylaceae; genus Erythroxylum; species Erythroxylum baracoense. Next base: position 23,208,145 of record JAOTAY010000009.1, on the reverse strand, counting down.
CAAATGTATATTATCCGACATGTGGTTTTTGATGAATCTACTTTTCCTTTCACTAAATTTTAGTCTCAACACTCTTGTCCTAGTATCTTTTCTTCAGGTTTCACTCCCTTTACGGTAATTCTGGATTCTCCAAGCTTAAGTCCACAAACTACAACATGTCCAACAGTAACCAATGAGTCATCTATTACAAACCAATCACCCCATGTTTCACATAGTGCTTCAGTTGAACCTCTCACCTTCACAAATACTGAGACTTCAAGCCACCAATATTTTGATTTTATAGACACATCACCTAATATTCGCGAGCCATCCATTGTTCAATTTGAGACAAGCAAGCTTCTTAATGGGCCTCCTACTCCGTAACTCTCTCATTTGAGGCCCGCTGAAAACTCAATTCACCCCATGGTCACAAGAGCCCAAACGAAGTCACTCAAGCCACGAGTCCTACTTAGCATCAAATATCCTATATTTAGTGTTGAGCCCACTTCACATGTTTAAGCACTCAAACAAAAAAATGGTAAGACACAATAGCCTTATAAATGGACGCTCTTCACAATAACAAGACTTGGGTATTGGTTCCAAAACCTACAGATGTAAATCTAGTGGGTTGCAAATGGGTTTCAAGGTCAACCAAAGCCTGATGGACAAGTTGATAGTTACAAAGTCCGCCTTGTTGCTAAAAGATTTAATTAAAGGCCTAGTATTTATTTCTTTGAAACTTTTTCACCTGTTATCAAACCCCCTATAATACAGTTGGTTTTATCTATTTCAGTTGCTAAAGGATGGTCCATATGACAATTTGACGTCAACAATGCATTTTTAAATGGTGATCTCCAAGAAAATGTCTATATGAGCCAACCTCCAGGCTTTTAAGATTCATTTCAGCCTCATCATGTATGCTTACTCAAAAAGGCCATCTATGGGCTAAAATAAAGCCCACGTGCCTGGTTTCATAAATTAAAATATTTTCTTCTTAATGCAGGCTTTCAGGGGTGCTATTATGATACTTCTTTATTTGTACACCAACTTGGAAAATCACTGACATATTTGCTAGTCTATGTCGATGATTTAATTCTTACAGGAAACGATGATCACTTTCTTTCTCAATTTGTTGATCAACCGGGTACAACCTTCTCTCTCAAAGATTTGGGCTCTCTCAACTACTTTCTTAGGGTGGAAGTCAAATGGCAAGCAAGACGTCTTCTTCTTAATCAGTCAAAATATGTGCTCATGTGTTGTCCAAGGCAAATATGGAAGGTTGTAAGCCTATGTCAACTTCAGCTGCTCTAGGCTCGCAACTTGTTTCCACTGGAGTGAAAATGGATGATCCTAGCTTATACAAACAAATTGTTGGAGCTTTACAATATGCGGCTATAACTCGACCTAACATTGCCTATGCGGTAATCGAGTACGTCAATTTATGCATGCTTCTACTATTGATCATTGGATAGCGGTGATCCAGAAAATTGTCGATCTACATAAGGCTATTATGTCTACTTTGGTGGAAACTTACTTAGCTGGTCATCTTCTAAACAACGTTCTGTGGCTCATTCGAGTATAGAGGCTAAATATAAGGGGCTTGTTGCTGCCACTACTGAACTTATATGGATTCAACAACTCCTTCGAGAACTTCACATTTTCTTACCAAGCTGCCCAATTCTGTATTGTGACAATTTGTCCGCCACATACTTAACATCCAATCCAGTGTTCTATAAACACTCCAAAAATATCATAATTGATTTTCACTTTGTTCGTGAAAAAGTACAACGCGGTGATCTTCGAGTGGTTCATTTTCCAGCTCGTTATCAAGTTGCAGATATCTTCACCAAAGCCCTGCCTGAACGTACCTTTCTCCTTTTTTAACACAAACTGAATCTTTCTCCAATGATCAGTTTGCAGGGGGATGTTAAGGAATGAATCAATTCTTGCGCTAAGGAAAGAATCAATTCTTGACCCTGTATTTATGACTAGAGATTGTATAGTATTAAGACAATCTTTCCTTGTATAATTTGTCAACACTTTGATTTAGTGTAACGTAATTCTTTTAGAGATTGTATATGAAAGTTACCTCTCCTCGAGTGGTGAGAGAGAGATTCCAAAACCTCCATTCTCGTTTAGAGTCCAACTTCAAAATTGATTAGGTTCTAGTCGTATGGCTCGAGTTCATATTTGAGTAACTAAGAAAATGTATTTTGATCGGATTAGACCGTTGGTCAACCCCCTACATGGCAGCCTAATCCAAAATTCGATGAATTCAAGTTTGTTGTTTTGTAAAGTTTCTCTAAAACAATATTGTTTTAGAATAATGATTAAACCATTCAGATCTTTTGAATGGGTCTTAAGCCAACCTTTTACACCTAAACTCAATTCAAAATTCAGTTAATCTTATCCTCACCTATTAATTTTAGGTTAGATTGAATTCGGTGTATCTGAAATGATCTTTAGAAGCTTAAAAGACTTCATTCGTCTCGACCCAAATCTGTTTTGTCAAACTTGGTTGGCATGTTAGGCACCGAATTTCGGTGCCTAACATGCCTAATAAGATAACAGAGAATGGTTGGCCAATTTGGCCAACCATATCTTCATTCTCCTACCTATAAATAGGCAGGAGATGAACAAAGAGATCCCATAAGCAGAAAAAAGAGTGACGTGAGGTGAGAGAGAGATAAAAATATTATGTGTTTTTAATGGGTTTAGTTTTTCTTCTTATAATTCTCCAATTTTTCAGTAGTAAAATTCTTCTATCTTTGCCCGTAGTTTTTACCCTCATTTAGGGATTTTTCATGTAAAATATGTCTGTTCATTACTATTCTTTTAGTCCTATTTAGCTGCGAACCTGCTCTAATCAGGTCGATTTTTACAACAAGTGGTATCAGAGCGAGGTGAGAAAATTATGACGACTTTTTTGGTGTAATCCGTTAGGAGTTTTGATGAGCACAGTAAAATTTGGTGAACCGTAATCACAAAAGATGACAACTGTTCATACATTTATTTTTGCATTAAACTATGCAGTTATTGTAATTCAAGTATACAGAACTATTCACGCATATGATACTATTCATACATACGCATACGGTACTATTTACATATATAGGTGCTATTCATACATACGAGTACTATTCACGTGAAATAGTGGGAGTTAAATTCTATTCGTGATAGAAGCAATGGTAGCAAAATTTGAGATTGAAAAGTTCAATGGGAGTAATTTCTCACTGTGTAAGCTAAAAATAAAGGCAATATTGAGAAAAGATAATTGTCTAGCAGCCATTAGTGAATGGCCAGCTAGAGTCACAGATGGAACGAGATAGATGGGAATGTTGTAACTAATCTTTACCTAGCTTTAGCTGATGGAGTATTATCTAGCATAGAAGAAAAGAAGAATACAAAGGAAATATGAGATCACCTCACAAAATTATATGAGGCCAAATCACTCCACAACAAAATTTTTCTAAAGAAGAAACTATACACTTTACTATGGCGGAATCCACTTCGGTAACGGAGCACTAATTAAATACTTTAAATACTCTATTTTCCTAACTCACATCATTGGGGCACACAATAGAGATAAGTGAACGTGCAAAACTTCTATTCCAAAGTCTACCAGATTCATATGATCAACTCGTCATCAGTTTAACAAACAACATAGATACTATAGTCTTCGACAATATTGTAGCTGTTATTCTGGAAGAAGAGAGTCGAGGCAAAAGTAAGGAAGACATGCTAGCAAATTCGTAACAAGCGGAGGCCTTGGCGGTGACGAGAGGAAGATCAATAGAACGTGGCCTAAGTGGGAGTCATAGTCATGGTAGATCGAAATCCAGGAGTAAGTAGAATTTTCAAATGCTATAATTCTGGCAAAAAAGGGCACTTGAAGAATGATTGTTGGAAGTTAAATAAGAAAGATTCTATTCCTTAAGGAAATGTGGCAACTACTTCAGATGATGGAGGTGCAATGGTCTGTGAAGCGGCAATGACTATTAGAGTAAGAGAAGATTTGTTGATATATGGCTTTTTGATTTAGCAATTACTTTTCATATGACCTCTCGAAGAGACTGGTTCCATCAATATGAATCTGTCTTTGGGGGATCTATGTACAGCTATAATGATCAAGCTCTGAAAATCGTTGGTATTGACACCATCAAATTAAAGATGTACGATGAGACAACTCAGACTATTAAAAAGGTGTGACATGTGGAGAGCCTGAGACAATTGGATGATCTCAGTTTCAGATTTGAGATTCAAAATAAGATCATGAAAGTGATTAAAGGGGCGCTAGTATTTATGAAAGTAGAGAAGATTGTTGTAAAACTGTACATATTGAAGGGAGTAACTTTGCAAGAAGGAGAGGCATCCTTTATGGTGACTAGTCTAGATGACAAATCTACAATGACGTGGCATAAAAAGCTTGGACATATGTCAAAACAAGGAATGAAGATACTTACAGAGAAGAATCTACTTCCAAGTCTCATAAAGGTCTCACTAACTTTCCATGAGCATTGCATTGTGAGTAAGTAGCATTGATTAAAGTTCAACACATCAAAGTTCAGAAGCAAAGAAATTCTAGAATTAATTCACTCTGATGTATGGCAAGCATCAATTAGGTCCCTAGGAGGAGCAAATTTCTTTTATCATTTATTGATGATTATTCGAGGAGATGTTGGGTGTTTACTATCAAGCGAAAGACAGATGTGTTTCTAACTTTTAAATATTACAAAGCACGGTTGGAACTTGAATCTGGTAAAAAGATCAAGTGTTTGCGCTCAAATGATGGAGGCAAGGTAAAGAATTTGATGAATTTTGTAAGCAAGAAGGCATCAAAAGGTAGTTCACAACGATATATACTCCTCAACAAAATGGAGTAGCAGAGCAGATAAATAGAACTTTGTTGGAAAGAACAAGAGCGATGTTGAGAATTGCAAGCTTCGATAAGAAATTATGGGCAGAATCAGTCAATACTGCCTGTTATGTGGTGAATTGAGCTCCACCAACTACAATTAAGTTGAAGACACCGATGAAGATGTGGACTAGTAAACCAGTGGATTATCCAACCTCTATATATTTGGAAGTCCTGCTTATATGATGTTCAATGCCCAAAAAACTACAAAGTTAGATCCAAAATTTAGAAGATGTATTTTCTTGGGATATGCTGAAGGAGTAAAGGGATATCGTCTGTAGGATCTCACTGTCCACAAGATTGTTATCAACAATGATGTTATATTCATGAAAGATAAAAATCAAGAGCAATCAGAAAATGTTGGCACTGTACAAGAGAATCCAGAGACTACAACAATACAAGTGGAAAGGGAATTTGATCAAAATGATTCTTCTAAAGCTGCATAAGAGCATGAGGAGCAAGAACCAGTCGAATATGATGTTTCAGATACTCGAAAATCAACTCGTATAAGAAAAGTACCGAGCTGGCACTCGTATTATATTATGGAGAGCAATATTACATAATGTCTTTTAACTAAGGACAAAGAGCCATCATCTCTTCAAGAAGCAATGAATAGTTTAGATGCATCTCAGTGGATGACAGCAATGCAGGAAGAAATTGAAGCTCTGTATAAGAATAAAACATAAGAGCTGGTATCATTACCACAAGAAAGAAAGTCTATTGGCAATAAATGGGTTTACAAGATCAGGCAAAGTGGTGACAATCAAGTAGAGCGATATCATGCTAGATTAGTGGTAAAAGGATATGCTCAGAAGGAAGGAATTGACTTCAATGAAATATTTTCTCTTGTAGTTTGACTCACTACAGTTCGAGTAGTCCTGGCAATGTGTGCTACATTTGACTTATATCTTAAGCAGTTAGATGTGAAAATTGCATTTCTTCATAGGGATCTAGAAGAAGAAATTTATATACTCCAACCAGAAGGTTTTGAAGAAAAAGGGAAAGAGAACTTGGTTTGTAGGTTGAACAAATCTCTGTATGGTTTAAAGCAGGCACCGAGGTATTAGTATAAGAGATTTAATTTCTTCATCATGAGCCTTGGATACAGTAGACTGAATGCAGACCATTGTGCATATTTCAAAAGGTTTGAAAAAGATGATTTTCTAGTCTTGTTGTTATATGTAGATGGCATGTTGGTAGCAAGCCCTAACAATGATCGTATCAAAGAATTGAAGGCACAGTTGGCTAAGAAATTTGAAATGAAGGACTTGGGACCAGCAAACAAGATTTTAGGGATGCAAATTCACCGAGACAGAAATAATAGGAAGATTTGGCTTTCTCAGAAGAATTATTTGAAGAAGATCTTGCGACGATTCAACATGCAAGATTATAAGTCAATTTATACCCCTCTTTCCGTTAATTTCAAGTTATCCTCAAGTTTGAGTCCCAACAATGAAGAAGAGATGATGGAGATTTCTCGAGTACCGTATGCATTAGTAGTAGGAAGCTTAATGTTCGCTATATTTTGCACAAGACCAGACATTACACATGCAATCGAAGTGGTTAGTCGATACATGGTGAATTTTGGTCGAGAGCATTGGAATACAGTTAAGAGGATTTTCAAATATATCAAAGGAACCTCAAATGTTGCATTATGTTATGAAGGATCAGATTTTACTGTCAGATGATATGTTGATGCTAATTATGCAAGTGATTTTGATAAAAGTAAATCCACTACAGGATATGTGTTTACACTAGCTAGAGGAGCTGTAAGCTGGGTTTCAAAACTGCAGTTAGTTGTGGTTATGTCAACAACTGAAGCAGAATATGTAGCAATTACACAAGCTAGCAAAGAAGCAGTGTGGTCGAAGATGTTGTTAGAAGAACTTGAGTATAAATAAGAGAATATTACTCTATGTTGTAACAGTCATAGTGCTTTGCATCTTGCAAAGAATCCAACATTTCATTCAAAGACAAAACATATTCGAGTTCAGTATCACTTTGTTCGTGAGAAAGTGCAAGAAAGAACGGTGGATATGCAGAAAATTCATATAATGAATAACCTGGCAGATTTTATGACAAAAGCAATCAATACTGACAAGTTTATATGGTATCAATCCTCATGTGGCCTGACAGAGACGTAAGCAACATGAAGCGGCAATGTAGAAAGAATAGTGTGAAGATCTGATTGACTCTCAATCAAATCTTCAAGTGGGAGAATTGTCAAAAATAGTAGGCACCGTTTTCGGTGCTACCAAAGTTGAAATAAAAAAAAGTCAAGGATAGCTGGCCAAATGGCTAGTCATCCCACACTTCTCTGACTATAAATAGGCAGGAGATGAAGAGAGCGTATCATCCCATTAACAGAGAAAAGAAACGAGATTGAGGGAGAAAAGAGAGAAAAAAAGTGAGACAAAATATTTTGTATATTTTGTGAGTCTAGTTTGTATTTCTCTATTTTTTATAGTAAAATTATTCTATCCTTATCTGTTATTTTTACCCTGATTTAAGAGTTTTTTACTTAAAATCTGTGTGTCTATTTTATCTTCAATATTTTTAGTTTCGTTTTAGCTGCGACCCAACTCTATCCAAGTCCTAATTGTTCCTAACAACTTTGAAACTGATGATTGTTACTGTTGAGTTTACAACTCTATGTTGGCTCCCTCCCTATGATTCTACTACATATCATCGAGTAATTAGCAAGCTCTTGTATTTATCCTTCACTCATTCTGAATCAGTACTACATTTAATATGTTGTCACAATTTATACAAAGCCCAATTGTCTTTTATTGGCAAGCAATGAAGCAAATCTTACACTGTATGAAGCGAACTTTGACCTCTGGTCTCAAAATTATAAAGTAGTGACAAGTAGGAGTGGCCTAATTGGTTTCATCTCCTCACTTAAGGCTCTCCTTTGTAGAAGCTCTTGAGTTCGAGTCACTGCAAAGAAGGGGAGAGAGAGAATTTTCCCTGTTGATGATCCTCTAACCCCCTGGACATGCTCCTTGGTCGGATCAATTGCGGACGTCTCGCTTCCAGCGGCAGTGTGGGAGTTGGAACTACTAAGAAACCTAGGGCTGATGGGAACTTGATGCTGAGCAGGGCCAGTGATCAATCTACAATTGACCAATTAATATATGACAACTCATTGTACGCAGAAGTGTGCAGGTTACGTAGAAACCTGAGGGATCTTGGGATTCCAGATTTACCTACTCTAGAGCTCTTAGGGTAGGGTCTTAGGAACTTAAGATTAGTCCGACAAAGTTGAGATGCCTAACGTATATCAAAAAAAATTACAAAATATTCATCCATCGTCCACGTGTATTCAAATGCAGATTGGACAAGGGACCAAAATGATAATACTTTCACATATGGTGTTCGTTCATCCGTTAAGTTAGGGGTATGGACACAGCCACTAACTTATTGAAAATAATTAATTTCAATAATATTCTTAAGTGATTCTTAGAGCTTATTTTTTGTTGTTATTCTTATTTTTTAATGAGTAATTGTTCAGATCTTTTGTTATTCTTCTTATCTAGTTATCTTGTCTGTTTTCTTTCAATTGTAAGCTAATTCTCAAATATCAACTCCTTTACAACAGAGGCAAGGAAGTACTAATTAACCAATTACACTTCCTGTATCCTTCAATCCCCTTTTATCATCAGCATTACAGTCTCTACAGAGAAACCAAACTCAACGACGCCCACGAGTTGATTAAATGCGTTAAAAGTGAGAGCCGAGAAAAGAGAAGACAAAGTCGTACCCGTACGGAATCACCTGTGCCGTTTAGCGTGTTCCAAAGTTGTGCCACTGATTTTTATTCACACATTTGTGGATGAAAATCAATAAAACAAAATTGAAACAGGTTAATGGGATTTGTTCCCACCCCACTGATCTTAACAGGTTGACCCTCGCGAGCAGCAGCACCAAGGGCAGAGTCCGGCAAGTAGTGTATAAAACGAAAAGGCAGCAGCTTTGGCCTCAATTTGTAACTATTCCAAGCATTAAAAAGATGACAAAACAAGCAACGAAGAAAACTTTGTGGACCACAACGTGTATAAGGTTGAAACAGAGACCAATGAAGAAGAGAATCATTAGAATGTAGAAAGAAGTTTTCGGTTTTTTCTTCCAATACATCATCACTCGACAGGTCGTTCTCGTTCATTACTCTACTGTATCTCTCCACTCTGTGTGTGCGTGTTCATTACAGTGAGGTGCGACTTCGTGAAAAAAAGAAGAGAGAGAGATACTGTAGAATCAGACTAGGAAAAGGCTACATTGCGTGAGGATGTTCTGAGACATGACACCTTGTTTCAGACATTATGATTGGAGAAATTTGCCAGTTTTTCGTATGAATCTACTGAATGAATACCTTATAATTTCCGTCAATGTTATGACTAATCATTAGATTTCCAAAAGGCTAGAACTTTGATTCGTGGATGGCTTTGATCAAAGTGTAACTCATGAACCAAACATCTCCGGAAAAAGTACAACACAAACATTTCAAAAGACGCTAAACTGAATATGGGACGGCATGATCCATCTCCTCCTAAGCTCTACCTGTACACAAGTAAATGTTTAACACTTGGAAGTTCAAGCTTCCCACTTCCATGGCTGCCATTTTTGTTCTTTCCCTTGTCTACTATTACCAAACTGTTCATCCTTCTTCTTCTCAAAGTGGTAGAGATTGCAAATTGCAAACTGATGCGAAGAAGTGAAACCAACAGTTCCATAGTTAGCAGGTGCAGCAGGGGAACAGCTCATTGAGTTTCTCTTTTAAGTGCAGAGCACTGTCGTATTCTTTTCTCTCCGTTCTACGCATTTGATTGGGTTCGTTCCTTTGTTGTATGCAATTAAGTTATTCTCAAAGCTAAGCCCAGAAGTCCCACCACTGGTAACTAGTTCCTGATTGATTGAACAGTTCATCAGAATCGAGACCCTCCCAATCTTCTTTTGATGTCAACGATTCAGCAGGCTCCACCATGTTCATCAAGTTGGTTTCTTCCTCAATTCCAAAGTATTCAGCCTTTATACTACTGTCTTCATCGGATAGAAGTCCTAGTCCATGTTCTGATCTGTCAAGTGATGACAAGCTTGGCTTCGCTTCTGTTTCACATTTGGTGCTGTCTCCATTGTCTGATTCACCTTCGCTGCTGTTCACTCCTTTATTCTGCTTATAACATTGGCCTTCCTCTCCTGGCTTTTCCAACGAAGCATTCAACTTCTGCAACTATATATAGGTTTCAAGAAAGCTTCAGTTAGCTTACAAATGGGAACTACTAAGTGTTCCTGTGCATATATATATATATCCTAAACTAATAATACAAGATGAAATGAGAAGTGGGATAAGTTTAGATACCTGAATTACCAAAGCTTGCTTCTCTTTCTTCAAGGCCTCAAATTTTGAAGCTAAGTTATTGTAATTGGATCTAAGTATGCTGTAATCTCGTTCAAGCTGTTTCGACTTCCATCGAGCTCTCTTATTCTGAAACCATATAGCAACCTGTCGTGGTTGCAACCCAAGTTCTTTTGCCAGCTCCAGCTTCTTTCGAGGCTCGAGCCTTGATTCTGATTCGAATATGGTCTCCAATGATTTAATCTGCTCATCAGTGAACCTCCTTTTGTTCTTGATCTTCTTCTTCCTGGTGGTTATGACTGAGTTCATCCAGCTTCCTGAAGAATATTCTCCTTCTTCTAACATCTTGTTGGAACTTGCAAGAAGCCCACCCAACACAGCTGGCGAAATGTAATGTTGATCTTTTTGCTTCAATATGTTTAGCTATTGATTTGAACACTGCATTTCCGGGTCTAGCTAGAATAGCCTAAAAGTTCTTGCTTTATATATATATATATATAGAATATGTCTGCAACCAATATGATCTGTTTCATTTCCTTGTGTGACAAATGTCCATCTCTTTTTGTAATGTTCTACCCGTTAACTTCTCATTCCTTTGATACTATGTCATGGATAAGCTTAAGCTCCAGTCGAATAGTCCTTAGCCAATTCAAGCCGGCTTGGCTTTGCAACTCCTGCCATAATTGCCATTATTATAATTCTAATTAAATTAATCATGGTTAAATTCTATACCTTTCTTTACAATTTAATACTGAAACGTCCACAAGCCATCGACCCCGTCATCATCAACTTCTTCCTGTTCTTGTCCTGTCCTGAACCATTTAGTGTCGGTTGCATGATTCACGTTGTACCACTAGTTTTTTTTTTTATTTTCTAAGTGCCAATTTTGATTAGGTAATAACATGATATCTTAAATCTCAATACCCAAGATAGTTTAGTCCAAGGGGTTTTCCTTCCACATTCGTTGGAACGTATATATAATCCTAGCCGTTATTATTTGAATATGTATTAAATAAATTTATAAATTATTGTATATATTTAATAATTTTATTTGAATTACTCTGAGTTCAACTTGCGCATAAGTATAAAGAAAGGCCTTGGGCAAGATAGCAATGGCTACGTAAGGACCACCGGAACTGTCCTTGGATTCCAAAGGTTCGAGCCACATGCAAGTCGACTCGAGCCCTTTAGAACCAAGACAGACGTGAGTGGAGTCACTGTCACGAAGTAAAGTCTCAACGTGCCCGACTTTGGTTCTCTACCAAATATCATAATTAAACAAACCGAATTATTCGGCAATATAAAAAACATGGAAAGCAATCGAAATTTTTCAGGAATGTTATTTGGAGCCAATGAGATGAGTTCCTTCGGAAGGAATAGGTGTCAGGTGTCAGTCATCAACCAATGGGGACGCAACACCTGCGTGTCCATGTAATATCTTGGCCGTCTCTAATTTTCGGCGCTTTAGGTGGAACAGGAAGACGTGTCGAAGACTTTACGGTTCAACGTAAAAAAAGGTCTGTGCGTTATAAGAGAGTAACGTACACGTGCCTAGAGTAACGTACACGTGCCTATTGTTTGCCATAGTATCGTAGCTCCTTGAGACTTGAGAGTCGTCTTGTGGGGACAAGTTCTTTTTGAATTAGGAGGGCCTTTGTCGTTTCGTGCTTTTTGGTAAACGCCATCTAATGGCCACGTGGTATGGCAGCTAATTGTCTACTTGCAAGCAAATCCCATCACGGCTAAGGACGGGTTCTTTCGCTTTGGTCTTTATCTTAATTTTTAACAATTTTTTTAAGAAATACCCTTTTGAATATGGATTACATAAACTTTTAAAATTATTTATTTTCTTAATTAAATATTTTAAATAATTAAGTAATTAACTTAAATTTCAAATTAGATTGATTAGTTAATAATAAATTTAAAGCAATGAAAATCATGTTATTTTTATCATGAACTACAAAAAAAATTTTAAAATTTCTCTTATAAATTATACTATTTTTAGAAATGATAATTAGTGTCTTTTTTGGGTTTAAACCTAAAATGATATCGTCTTAATAAAATACACTAATTTGTAAATTATTAAACAAAAGATATTATTTTATTAAATTTAATATCATTTTATTTAAATCGGTTAAAATTCATCGAATTATATTAAAATTTTCACTCACTGTAGTTATGTTCAATTAATTAAAGTTTATATTATGTTCTTTGAGTTTAATTAAATTAACTATTATTAATTTAATTAATAATTTTAAATTATATTAGATCAAAACGGATAATTATTTTAAAAATAAATTTTAATTACAAAAATTGCTCAAAAAACATAATATAAATTTTAATTAATTGAAAATTATCACAATCAGTGAAATTGGAGATACAAACCTTTAAAAACATATTCCTAGGAGATATTTATGTTGACCTAACTTGATGAAATTAAGTGACAGTGGTAATAGATAAGCTTTCGTACCTGTTGGTTGCCTAGTTTGGTGATGGAAGTAAATTAAAGAAAAGGGCAGACAGTAAGAGATGAAGACAGTGAGATAAGTGACAAAGACCACACTTTTATTTGTATTCAGCGGCTGTTATCATTAGCATTAGTTCCGTCTGGGCAATCTAAAGATTATATCATATTATGGAATGCTGGTATAACTAAGCTTTCAGATTTCAGCTCATGTCGGAGGACCAGTACATTGGTAAGTAGAAGCTTTATGCCACGTTAGGCCTAGAAATGACCAACGCCACCAGTATACGTAGACAGTGCAGGTCTTTAAAGACTAAACAGATACGTCACAGTACCAAGTTTACCACATCCATATCTATATATAGTCCATTTGGTTAAACCCATATTCGTGGGAGCAAGACAGTGTATAAAGAAGGGGAGTTGAAGTTTTCGTCGTAGCTTTCTTTCCATTTATCGATAATAAACTATAATGTAAAGTGAATTCGTATCATTAATTAAAAAATGTTAGAGTGTTTCAAGAATTCGAACTTAAAATCTTGAACATGTACTAGAGAGATCTTTAAGAAGTCTCTAACCAATTGAGTGCTCGATGGGTCATGATTACGTGAACAACTTCCTTCTAAAGATAAAAGGACTAAACGAGCCAATGATGAAAATGATAACTATAACAAGTCAAGACGATTCCTGGAATTTATGGACGATTGATGAGTTTGTCCAATCTCCAATGGCTATAAATTGTTTTCGTGTGTTAGACCTACATGCAAATTTTGACGCGGCATTTCGATTTTTGGACCGGACAAGTAGGTTTCACAATAGGTAGGGATAAGTCTGGGCTTACATAAGCTTGAACAGAGATGGGCCTAAGAAAATAAGTATGAAAACATTGTAGATCGGGTGAAAAGCCCACGATAGAAGCGAGAGTTCAAAGGGCTTGCTTTGCTGGCTAAGGCCTAGATATTTCGTTGCATTGGTGCCCATAACCATTTTTTTTAATTCTCTTATTTAAAGTATAACTTTCTTAATATTGTACCAATTTATGAATCAAATCAAACTTGCTGAGGAGTTGTGACTCAAACAAGTTTAAATGAAAGACTTGCCAAATTAGTCATGATTATGTTTCAACATTAAACGGGTCAGAACTCGGAAGTCTCCTCATATGTGTCAAGTTTTACCTATAAGGCAAGATAGTCCCAGCTATAGAGCTTACGCATGCTACTACACAGTAGGGAAAAGCGTGCCTATTGACCTATACATGCAAAGCAGGAGCTAATTAGAAAGGAATAATCGAGCGAAGACTGCAGGTTATACTGTACTTGAATCTACCTTTTCTTTTCACTAATTAGAATGCTTGCTCTACAACCTATAGTGAACGAGTTTTAGGTACGAAAAAAGGCTTCTCCTCTAGTACAATCGTCATATTAAATTCAAACCCAACTCGGAGAAACGTGTACATTGACTGTATGAGATAAAACTATAATTTCAAAGCTATTACAACTTAAAAGATTTTGTAAGCTTGTCTTTGCTTTGCACACATATGAATATCTCGATGTCGGCACCATATTGACTTGTGCATCAAAAAACCAGGCAAAAAAGAAAAAGCTCCACAAGAAAGTGTTTCTTTTCTACCTTTTTTTTTCAACTACTCCACCATTGGAGCCACCACTGAGACTGAGTGAGAGAAGGGACACAAACGTAGAGGAGAGAAAAGTAGGGTTGGCACGTGACCATGCAACTTGAGGACAATGAACATATATACCCAGGTGGGAAAAATACTGTCCTCAGAGACATCCTGACTGCTCCTAAAACTATATTTAAAAAAAAAATAGAGCAAGGGGTGTGGAGTGAGCTGTAGTCCTTTGTAGATCATTGAAAAGTTTTTGTTGGGTTGTGTTTAATAATAACAAACGTAAAAAAAGAGTGGACATCCTGGGTAACAGATGCAGGATTTGACATTTACGTGTTGTTTCTTTCTATCCTACTTTTTCTATTTCCCTCTCTCGTACTCACTCGCTCGCTCACCCCGTTTATTGCTTTAGAACTGCACAATTTTCAAGACTCTAAAGCGTTGAAATCTGGAGCCAGTATCGTCCTCTCCGTTTGTCACTCTGATATACAGTAGACACAGAGGGAGAGAGAATAGTGGAGCCATAGATTGGTGCTAAAGTTGATAGAAGCATGGCAGCACGTTATACGGGCACCACCACCAACCTTACAAAACATACACGAAAACAAAAACATAACATAACCCTTGTCTCTCTTTCACAGGAATCAGCCTCCACTCCTCTTCTCTACTCTATTTCCATTCCCTCCTCCTACTCATTTTCATCGCTTAGTCTATGTTCAAGTCATTTAATGTTATACTCTTCTCTGCTCTATTTCAATTTCGTTTCTAATCAATCTGGAGCACTTTTATCTTAAAAATCATACAATTCCCTGTAGCGAAATTAGAGCAATCATTTTCTTGGAGTAGTATTATGGTAAGTGAATATTATGAATTTTGTGTACACTATTATGAAATTACAAAGATTAATTGAATGATTAAGTACCAAGTCCTCTTCAATTCAGTATTTGATGATATATAACGATATCTTGACCTAACAAAAGGCGTTACTTTGTTACACACCTTTCTTCTACATGCGTGATCTCTAATAAGGTCTCTTATTTTTTGTCTTTCTCAGCGACTTCAATTTCACCACAAGTTGAAAAACGAAGATGAAAATTGCTTGGGCCACAAAAGTACGCATGATACTGTGCTTTCTTTCATTAAAAATCAAGCAAAAACTAAAAACAACCCAATTCATTTTCCTGCCATCTTAACTTCATTTGGGTATCAAATGAGTGAAAGAGGAAAAGAGACATGTAACAAGACAAAGACCCAGAAAATAAAATTGGACCCGTGAGATAGATATATGTCTGTGTGTGTGTGTGTGTTTATTGGAAGATGGTCGTGCCATGTCCCTATCTGGACACAAGAAAATTGTGGGAAGCTTTTAATAAGCAAAACAACCTCCATTTAATGCCACAGAACCTGCTTCTTTCTTATGTTTGGCCTAAGTGATTCAAAGCACCATTTTTATTCTTATTTTCTTTTTTTCTTCTTCTCAGCAATGTCAATAAATGCTAATGTTTCTTCATTGTAATAAGAACCTCTGATTTGAAACGATTATCAATTCTCTACATGGTAGGGCTCCGTTCATATTTATCGAGCAATTAAAGCTTTATTCTGCTTCCTAACGTCCACGTTTTTACCTGCAAGCCAATGCCAATTTCAAGACATGACCATTTGTATTTATGAAACACGAATCCTCAGCATTTAAAGCATTGCATGAAAACTATACGGTCATTCATGATGTCCCAACAGAAACCCTGAACTCATCTGCAATTCCAAACACGAAATAATAAAATATTAACAAAAGAGAAGAAGAAACAAGTTTAACAACAAATAAACAAAATGGGTAAACATCGACCAACATTCTCTTTTCTTGTTCCTAATTCAGACACAATAAAAAAAAAAAGAACCTTATAATTTCATTTATTTTAGATGAATTATCAAAAATAGTCATCTTGACCTTCAAAGAAATGTATCAGTGGGTGGGGAGGGTGAAAACGCAAAGTGAAAAAAGGAAAGCGTGGACCCTGACCATGTCTGTCGGTCATGGCCTCGAATTCCTCGCCTCTGCCCATAAGTAACACGGCAGACGAGGGTCCATTCTTTCATTTATATGTCTCTTTTTTTAAAAATTTATTGTGAATTTAATTCAAATCGTTTTTATTAAAATTTTAATTGCAAAATTCCAAATTACAATTAATTCCATAGCCAAAAGGAAAAGGATGATGCCATATTAAATAGGCTTTCTATTATCGGGCAGCTAAAAAACTCAACCACTCCCCTGACTCAATTCTTCCCCTTCTTTACTCTTGATTCCCTTCATTAATAATTTCAATTATCATGATTTTAAAAAAAAACCAAAAAACACAACAGCTTTCGAATCGTGGGACGGTCTCAGCATCCTACGGTCCATAATGTTCCTTTGTTACATAGTACATAGACAGCGTTAATGTCTTAGCAGTAGTAGTTCATGTTTGATGACACCATCATCGGTCATCACACCTGAACTGATCTCCTCCTCCGAATCCAATCCAAGCCTTGGTGTTTCATTTCACTCAGACCAATCTTGTACGAGGTGGTGACGATCAGAAATCAAAGGCTCATCCAACGGTGGATAGAGCTTCAGACATATGGTGTAGTTGAGTACATATACACTTGGTCTAAGGTGCATGGGGTCGTGGTCATTTCCGGAACTGAGAAAACCAGATGGTAGGGTCAGGTCTGCACCTATCTTTTGTCTTTTTACTAACGTTCGGGTTTGTTACTTTCTTTCCACTCTTTATTTACTCTTCTTATAACCCCCCCATAGACCATTATCATTCTCTTCATCATCTCATTCATGATGGTGATCCCACACCTCTCAGTCTCTCTGTGTGTGAGTGTGTGTCTTTCTCTGCCATCCCCCTTGAAGACAGGCGGGACTCTTGGGGGATAAAGAGATAAGATCCGAAGTTAGAGAAGCACAATTTCCCCCCCACTTTCCACTCTCTCTTTCTGTTTCTGTCTCTCTGTTGAAGAATTGAAGACGGGAGATGTGCAAAGGGAGCTTCTTTTTTGAGGGGAATGTTGTCTGGCTCGAGGACACTTATAAAGATCGAGACTTTCGATTTCGAAATTGTGATGGTACGGATCTAATATGCGTGATATAATTTAAGACACCGATCACTGCTCGGTGTCGTCGGACCAGGCTTCATTCCCCCCAATTACTGCTTCCAAAGAGACTTAATCTGAAGACAATCACCCATGCCGCATGGGGTACATGTAAAGGTTTGGTTTTTCTGACTTGTATCAGTTTGATTTAGTAATCTTAGTCGTTTCGGGAAAAGGATCGCAACACTTTCGGATTAAGGGGTTTTCATAATTTGGTTAACTGAGGATGTTAGTTGTGTGCAGATTGGTGCAATGATGAAGGGTTTGACCAACTGGAAGAAAAAAGTTTCATCATTACGACCTTTTCGTTTTCTTTTTCTGATCATGTGATGATGGTATTTTTTTGGTGTCAGTTATGGTCCAAAGCCTCTCTTGTAGTTTATGATTGGGAAGATTTCTCTCATGATGGCTTCCAGAATCTCATCTGTCTGTTTCTGTTTTCTTTTTCAGATCTGGCTTTAAACTGCGGTAAACATGTACATGTATGTTTCTTCCTCTTCTTCTTCTTCACAAACTCTAGGGTTTTCTTCTGCACGCTAAAACTTCTTTGCTCTGATATCAAAACCAATCTTTTAGAAAGGGCATAGCTGTGTAAAGATGTACAATCAAGAAAGTGATGCCTTTCTGTCATTATTTGTAAAGTCTTGCAGTTCTGTTGCCATGAAAATAGAGAACTAGATGATCCCACTTAGGCCGTACCATTACCAAGACACTTTTTTCTTAAATGTCAAATAGAAAATTGAATTACTTACCGTGTTTGGTCGTTGGCGTCCGTTGAAGTAACCTGAATGTACTTATGAAATCTCTTTTTCGCACCTGTTCTACTTCTTAAACCCAACATTACCCTTTTAACTTAGTATTATCACTTCCTTTCCATCGGACAGACAATCAAACTGCATTGAGAGCGTTGGATGTGTAAGCGTGAGGTCATATTTCGTGCTTCTGCTAACTTTTTGTATTCTTAACTTTCGTTTTAATCATATGAATCCTATCTTATCTTCACCATTTTAAGTTTTATTGAAATGTTATGAAACTTGAGCACAGGACAGCAAAGTTGCAGCAGATCTAAAGTGTTACAAGAGTTGTCGGGGCAGTGTGTTATTGCCGTGGGATTATGTGATTCATCAAAAGAAATCCCAGAATCTAATTTTATGCAACTGATATGTTGCGTTGTTGAGTGTTGCAAGAGCTGTGAGGAAGAGTATTGTTCAATAGATTGAGTTGATCTGTAAGTATGGAACATATTACTTGGTTTGCAGGGAATAAGTGAGTAGTAACTGGTTAATAAGAAAACATGAAAAAGATTAGAAACTTGAGCCTTAATTATTGTGTTTCTATCCTCTTTATTTCACTTTATTTGGTTTGCTTTAATTTAGTCATGCAAGTTGACGAAGGAAGGAACCTAGCATGTGACTGTAAAGAAAACAGTTGATTTGAAAGACGGCTAAAGTAGTTACCTAGGCCTCTACACTTAGGAAGCAATACTATACTGGTTCTATGTTCTTCATCACATTCTCTCCCTCTTTCACTCTTCTCTCTCACACACATACACAGACAACCCATCTGATTCTTTCCAAGAAAAAGATAATGCGTATGGTTTACAAGGGATACAAGCCTTCTGATGCATTTTACTTGTCACAGTTTGACATAACATTAGTTGTTTTTACCACTGGAAACCAAATTTCATGCAGAAACATGCTATGGAGTCTAGGAGGCAAATATTATCTTGTTACTGATATTGCTTCTGTGCCTCGAGACTAATCAGTAATATTTTCTGGGTTTCTCCACAGACTGGTTTTTCTTTGCTGTCTCCCCAAAGAACTGCCTTTTGGGAAATTGAATCTTTTCCTACTTAGCAAACCTAAAGTAAACCTCTTTCTGCTCTACTTTCACCAATGATTTTTAGCTTTTGATACTGGTTTTCTACTGGTCTTTGGCCCATGTTTTATCAATTTCCATCAAGGTTTTATGACCACAACTTTCTGTGAATGATTGGTGTGCTAACAACTTGACCATAAAACTTTGACTGTTGGGTAGAATTTGAGGAAGACCAGTGGCATTTAATTCCACAAATAGGTTCAGAGAACCTACACCTTGACGACTCATATGGGATCCTATGCAACCCATGTTCTGCTGTAACTTTGTGGAAGTTCACAAATTCGAAAGATGATTTCGTTTGAGCACAGTCTAAACATGTGTAAAAGGTGAAGACCTTTTTAGAACTTGCAGGTCAATGTTAATGTTAATTACGTAGGTAGCCTCTAATCCCTATAACACTTCTTTACTGCAACTGTAGACTATTTAAGGTCTTTCTGTATAGGCAGCACTACTGTTGCTGTTTATCCATTAATGCTGTAATGTAATTATGCTGCTTTTTTGTTTCATCCTGATAAACCTAATGAAATCTCAAGTGAATTTCACAGTTATGATTTAGGAACAGCACTTGCTACTTCTACAAAGCTTTCGATTATATTATTACAATCGATCAGAAGTTGAAAGTACTAACGAACACTCATGGAAGTTAGACAATAGTTCAACTTCCATGTCTTTTCAATAAAATTTGCCTTCCCTCTTAGGAAGCTAAGCAGTATTTTAATTTTCTAACTCAAAACACATGAAAGTGAAACGAAGAATCAATCTTATTTCGACCGGGCCTATTCTGGCCTGGAAATCATATGATCAGTACGAACTCAAAAACTATGAAGTCTAAGCTAGCCCATGTACCGAAAGGAAATGCACTTTGTCCAGTCTGAGAATGCTACTGACAGGGAAGTCCAGTCCAAAACTGTTCGCTTTCTGTGTATTTTCATTTTCAGATTGCCATAACTTGTACGTTAAACCTGCAAGTGCACTTTTATCAACTTGCAACTTTTAAACAAGTGATCATCACTGCAAGTCCGGAACCAATGAGGACCAATTTGACAATCATAATCATAACTTAAGTGCTCGAAAGAGAAATAGAAAACGAAAAAGCCAATAATGGTTCCATGGATGACAAGCTAAGTAAGGTTCGTGGCAACCATATATATGTTCGTCGGTAATGAGTGGTCTACACCCTTTACCTGCAACATGGAGCAACCCCACTATCATACTTATCTTAAACAAGAATTGACTTAGTTTACTTAGAATACATAAATTTATTAAAATATAAATTAGAAAGCTAGTGAATATAAAGGAAAAAACAAAAGTCATGATATGAATTGTGGAAAGAATAAAACGTCAATAACATTGGAGCTATACCTTTTCGCTTTATTCAGGAAAAGCTACTCTCACTGCCTCCACTTTCCATGGTCTTTCCATTCCCCACTTTCCCTCTAACTTTGCATCTTTTTTCTCCACCACCATATTTCAATGTCTCCTCTTCTTTCCTTTTTTAATATATATTTCTTTCTTCATCGAAAATTTACATGTCGAATCATTTTTCATTTGTTTATTGATCGGAGGAAATGGGCATTTTGACTAAGCAATTAGCATTTCTTCTTTCAAGTACAGGTGTACTTTGAGTACAAGCAACAAATTTTATTTGGTGCTTCTTATTTCTTACACTTGTACATAAGTTTCGATTATAATAATATATTTATGAATATAATGTGTGTCAAGGATGGTATTTTATATTAAAGTGGTAAGATACTCGTGGGGAGATAGAAACACCAGCATGGCATTTAATTCTAACTAATGAAAGGGTCTTTCGCTAATAGATTTAGGAAGGAATGAAAAACAAGTGGATGGTTATATATTATTATTATTATTATAAGAATAGTATTTTTATATCCTATTTTCAGAGATTACTCGATACCTTCCAATTGTGAGAAGAATGAAAATTATTCATGAGTAAGGGGTAAGTGTTATAAGGGTGACAATGATTGTCACATTTGTTAGAAGCATGTCATAGGCGTAACAAATTTTTTTATATCTTGTTAAACTTTTAATATGATTAATTAAATACAATTAATTAATTATAATATAATTAATTAAAATAATATTACAATATAATTAATTAATTAATTATATTTTTATCTTTTCTACAGGATTTCGAATATTTTGTGTCTTAATTTAAACAAAATGAACTAAGTCTAATATCAAAAAGGTGTGGACTGGTAATGGGCAATCCAAATTCTAAATGAAAATGGATTCCAACAAATTTTGATAGCTCGTGATTCAAATCGGATATTTCGAAAACAAAAAATATTATATCATAATGGGTTCCATTGGTTAGGGACAGATTCGTCATTCTCCGCCGATTTTTGTTCTTCCCCCGGACAAGCATGCTGTGGAGAGATGCATATCCAGTGACCTGCATATTACCTACTCCGCGTGACGCCTAAGCCTTGTGATTTCTGCATCCAACGGCTGGAATTCTCCAGAGACACAAGCATTGGGTAAGAGAGAGAATTTTGCTTCATGTCTACATGGACATGTTCGAGACCTGCTATTGGCTGTCTCCCTTAGATTAGTCGACACCTCATTATCAGCTATGCTGATGATTCACAGTCCCCCTCGTACCCACTCGTCGTTCTCTGACCCACGTGTCTTGACCCCTAAAAACCCTGTATTCACACATATGCCACTCTACAGACAGCATCGTTAATCTAGGGGCCCATCAAATCCAACGGCTACAAAATATTGTCCTCTTTCAACCTATAAATAATCTCTTTATTTTAGGGTTGGTATGTATGCGTTATTTGGTGGTATTGTTCCCTATCAGTCATGACCAACGTCCCTAGGTCGCTTAGATACTCTTCTCTAGCGCTCTTCAAACAAGCCATTATTGCAGATCCTTGGCCGTTTTCTTTTGTTTTCTTGTGAGAAGTTTCTCGGGAAACAGTCAGGTTTTGTCTTTCTTTTTTCGTCTAGTTAATATGGGAAGCGGCGATAAGAGTCTGAGGAACTTTCACCTACACCTACCTCATCTTCATCATCATAGCAGCCATGGAAGCAATAAGAAACAAGTGAGAGATCATGTGCCAAAAGGGTGTCTTGCAATCAAAGTGGGACAAGGAGAAGAGCAACAGAGATTCGTAGTGCCTGTTATTTATTTTAATCACCCCCTGTTCATGCAGTTACTCAAGGAAGCTGAAGAGGAGTACGGGTTCGATCAGAAGGGCACAATCACTATCCCTTGCCATGTGGAGGTGTTTAGATACGTCCAAGGCAAGATTGATCGAGAAAGATCTCTTCATCAACATCACCATAATGTTTTGTGTTTTAGGGTTTGAGGGTATGATAATTCTGCAGTCAAACAGGTCCCAAAGTTGGTTGCTTTTGATGGATTGATCTCCTGGGGTCGTGTAAATTCTGAAGTTAGTTTCTTCTTCTTCTTTTGTTTTTCAACTTCTTCATGTTTCTTGGTGGAACTTTGTTGTTTGGCTGAGGAAGAAAGATGTGAAGTCGATGCTAAAGATCGTGCGATAATGACGACAAAGAAACTTGATGTTTCTGCAATTATATTGTTTTCTGCAATTTTCTTTCGGAGCTGAAGTAGTGGAAAAGAAAAGACAAATAATTTTCTTTTTCTTTTTTTCCCTTTACCTTTTATTTTCTTTTCTTTTTCCTCCATTCTTGAAGATGAAAGGTCTAAGAGGAAAATATACTAATGGTGGTGATGGAATCATTAGAACAACACTGAGAGGGAAAGAATAGACAAAAGACCAACCATAGTTGGTAGGGCCAATTTTCTTAAAACAAGTTAATTTCTTGTGTGTTTAGGTTAATGGATTCGTTTATGGAGTTTTTAAGTGAATTCGTCTTCACAAGCATACAACTTCTTCTCTAACTATCCGATATAAACCGATTAAAGCTAATAACTTACTGATAGAGTCGACCAGGCAACCTGGTTTTCTCCAATAATATCGAGATTATCATTTGATTGGTGTATTAAGTGATCTTCTAGAGGATAATTAAGAAAGAACATGGAAGAACTGTGGAGAGACGACTTACTAGTCACAGGTATCGAGAACTGGGAACTATTAACTTTGAAAATATCAGTGAATTTCGCTACTTGGACCGCATTGAAGATATAGAAAACGGTAGGTCAAAGGAACAGGAAAAAGGTTTGGTGGTCTGATCTCCACGTACCAACCGTATAATTTATCGATGAATGTGTTTATTTTCGTTTGTAACAAGGTTTTTGTAGTCAGGCAGGTGTTTCTGACATGGAATTGAACAGGAAACTGAAACAAAAACCAGGCGGGGCCTCTTTTTCAGGTGGTAGTAAATGAGGTTCATCAGGATTCAAGAATTGCAATTCTCTTCTTCTCTCTGTGATTAAACATGGATTCTTTGGCAATACCTATGTTACTGTGAAAGGTCTGAGAGAGAGAGAGAAACTGTGTGGAGTCAGGACTCAGGAGTGTGTGTGGACCTTTGTGGTGGGACGTGACTGGTCGGAGAGCAGTTACTGCCAATTCTATCGTGTGAATCGTATCGAATAGCTTTTCTATTATTTTGCAAGATTAATTAGTTTTGACAAAGACTGGTTTGTAATTTCCCTTTCAGTAAACGTCTTTTTTTAAAGTTTGGATTACATGTGACATTGATAGATTTAAACTTGACGTATAACTACTGATATAAAGAGAATTTCTCACGAACTCATGAGTCTCCAGGAAAAAATGGTAAGCACGTTGTTTTGGCTTTGTCAAGTTTCTATACTACTTAATCTGTTATTACTCTATTTTATTAAATTTTATTCGCATACTCCCACTTTTCTAAAGAGAAGTAGAATGAATAGAGACTCGAAGCATAAAAGCATTTGTAGTTTTTCTTGGTGTCCCTTGTTCTTCCTTAGCCACGTGAATGTTGGGTTGGACCGCCAATCTTTCTTCTCAACTTTTGTCGTATCTTTTATTTAGGTTGAAATTGAAATTATACGTACAAACATTTCCAATTTTGTACTCTATCAAAATCAGGACTCTTAACGGTTTGTGATAGATAAGTATGGAACGTTAGGGTACTAAGAATTGCATATTTTAACGTTCAAGAAATTTATTTTTCGACTTTTGGTGGATTTGAATGAGATAAGGATGATCTAAAGATTAAATCCTAACAAAGCTTTACTACCAGAATATTCGATATTTTAAAAATTAGATAAAAAGTTAAACCAACGAGATAATATGTTTAATGCTCAACAAGTGTATTAGATTAGCTAAAGATTACACAAAATTTAAAAATTTTATATGACTGAAAAAGATTATCCTAACTTATCGAAAATTTTGAAGTTTAATTAAAAAAAAGGTTGTTAAATATAAATAAATATATTTATTTTAGTTTATAAAAATGTATTAATTTACGAAAATTGGCCGATTAATTAATAAATTGATAGGTTTTTAATAATAAGAATTATTAAATTAAATCGAACCGAAAAATTAGACAGTTCAAGATTTTTACAGTTAAATTTTTACAAAAAATCAGACATTATTAAATATTGAGAATATTTATTATGGGATTCCCTTCTTTTGGCTCCATATTCAAGTTTGATAATAAAGGGTTTAAATTTTAAGATTAAATTTATGAATTTAATCTCTGTTTAAACTTTGAATTTTAATTTTTAAAATAAATAACTCTAAACTGATTCCAAAGTCATTGAATTTTGAGAGTTGCCTAAAACCAGAGTGAGATCGTCTGTTCCACTAACCCTATACCTACTCTGTGCTGCAGCTAATACGCCGACATTTTAATTAAAAAGAACCATTCACCTTCGCACCGAGTTGCAACAAACTCTTCCTCTTTTTTTCAATCAGCTTTGTAGTATAAATTTTAATAAATATTAATTTATTATTATAATGATATTATTAATTTCCTATTTGAGTATATATAATAATTAGTAATAAATTATTTATTTATTTATAATGATTATTATTATTCGATTTCTTATTATTTATAATTTTATTAATCTTATTATTATTAATTTTCTAGTTACCGTTAAAAATAATAGTATGATTATTAATTTTATTTATTTATTATTATTATTATTCAATTCGTTATTTTTGACAAATTTATTTTATTAAAATTTTTTATTATTAAATGTTTTTATTTTATTTATTATTATTATATAGTTTACTTTTTATATATATATATGGTAAATTTCACGGGCGTGAGAAATCAAAGTCACGCCCTTGACTTTTGCACTTCTAGAATTTTCTTT